>CM077231.1:6256167-6596167 GCA_039654775.1 Spinibarbus caldwelli
CCAGAAAATACAGTATCCATAATTGAAAATTAACATTTAAATTTAAAATGAATGACTAAATATTAACTATATAAAAATAGTAAAAAATAACCCTAACAACCCTAACCCTTACAAATAATATTCAATGGTCACAACATTTTTTTTCTATATCTATCTATCTATCTATCTATATCTATATCTATATCTATATCTATATCTATATATATATATTAGGATGTTTTTCTCTTGATAATTTCTTGAGGTTATCGGTGTAAAGACTTTTTTTTTTTTAATGGTGAAAACTGAAACTCGCGTCTGAAGGTTAATGCATATAGCTCTGCGTCATTTACTAACGGCAGGTATTTTTTAATTAGATATTAAGTCTTTGCACATCTCTCGATTAATAAGTTGAGCACATATAATGAGCTTTGAGCAGTTTATTTCTCATTTCCAAAATGTTTTACTTAGCCGTTTAATTAAATGTTGTTTACAATTCTGGTTTCTACTCGTGCCTTACGGCGTTTGTGGAGAGCTCATCACACGTTTGAGAAGCAGTGAGAACAATCAATGTTTATTTGAATAAACCTTAGTGTTAATGAACGCTCAGCTGGTGTGTGTGTGTGTGTGTGTGTGAGGTGATGATTATGTTGCTGAAGAAGAAGGTTTTTAATGAGGAAGAGGTGAGACCCACACACTCTTTGACCTTTCACTGTTTAATAAAGCACTTTAATTGGACGGTGTGTGTGTGTGTGTATTGTGTGTAGCAGTTCATCATTTTTGTCTGTTATTGAATAATTCAGAACCAAACATTGTATTTCTAACACCAGTGATGATATATGTCTGCACTAGTGAATATTCACAACTCTAAAGGTTAATAAGAATAATACTGCTGTATGTGTGCATGACATACAATAATATTAAAAATAAGAGAACAATATGAAGTGTAAGCATTTTAATAATGAGTCCGTTTCACTAATGACTGAATTTAATCAGTGTCAATAGACACATTTATTAATGTATTTAAATTAATGTTTATTATGTAATATTTTAATTAATACTATACATTTATGTAATATAATTCATATTTTAGTCATTTACATTTTTATATATATATATTGTGTGTGTGTGTATATACACACTCATACACACACTGTATACATAAGTGTAAATCTATATTATTTTAATTCAAATATTTCTATTTTATTGCTCTATAATTTAGATTTACAATTATTAAATCATTTTAAAGCATTAAGAAATGTTTTCATTTACATTAAAACTTAAATGTTATTTTTATTTTTAAAACATTTCTATTTTATTACAGTCCACTGTTTGTTTGTTTCAAATTAATTATTAAATAATACATTTTAATATTTGTTATTAATAAAAATACATTATTAGAATACGTTTTCATACAACTTTATTTAATCACAGTTCATAATGGAGTATGAAAAATATAGTATTAAATGTGTATATGTAGTTAAAATTGAATTAATTTTAATTTTATTTAATATGTATTTTGCTGCATAACAATCCATAATTTTAAAATGTAAAATAATAAAAGGTTATATATTTTTATTTTTATTTTGATATTTGGTTTGACATTTACAAGGTATATATTTTATCAAATTTTTATTAAACATTTATTTTAATTAAAACATTACTTTTTTCTTATAATCCATAATTTAGTGCTGTTATTAAAAATAATTTATTGCATATTTCATATTTTTATAATACACTTCATATATTTTAACACATTATCCCAACACATGTAAGTATCTACTGAAATCTGTAGTATGCATTGTGGTTTTCAGCTGTGCCTCCGCCGCCCCCTGCTGGTGGGGTAGTGATGATGCAGTTGAGCGTTCCTCCCAGCCAGCAGCCAAGAGCCCCGTCCCCACCGCACTGGAAACCCAACCGCTACTACAAACCCAGCGAGCTGCCGCCGCAGAACGCCACACTGGTACAAACACCTGCATCACGTCCCATGTGACCTCATTCTCACATGACGCAACATTCATAACATTTCTCTCTCTCGCTTTTTAGAATAATCCGCAGCAGCTGCTAAGCCCCTCCTCCTCTCCGGCTCAATCGCCTGCTCCCGCTCATCTGGCCAATATGAAGGGGCCTCGTCCTGGCCACGCCCTGTTTCCCATCATGCCTCAGTTGTCCCGCCCGTATGCTCCAGGCCAAGGTGAGCCGATCGGAGTGCATCTAAATTTTGATCTATTTTTGGTAAATTTAGGTATTTTTGACATATTTCTGGTACTTTTATACATCTTGTATATTTTGTTATATTTCTGGTAAATTTAAGGTATTTTTAGGTTTCGGTAGATTTTGGTATATTTCTGGTATTTTTATTATGTTTTGGTACATCCTTTTTTGTATAAATTTAATATAGTTTGGGTATACCTTGTCGATTTTTGGAATATATTTGGTATATTTTTGTATATTGTTAAAAAAAAAAAAAAGTATATATTTGGTATATTTTTGTATATAGTACGCTATATTTTTTGGTATTTTTATGTTTTTCTACATCTTGCATATATTTATTTGTTTGGTATATTGATATATTTTGGTATGTTTTTGATATTTTTGTCAAGTTTTTTTTTTTTTTTTTTTTGGTACATCCTGCATATTTTTGTTATATATTGGTACATATTGCATATTTTTATGTATTTGAGATATATATAAATTAATATATAAATTAATTAATTAATTAATTAATATATAAATAAATTAATATATTTATTTATATATATATATATATATATTTTTTTTTTTTTTTTTTCAAGTTTTTGGTACATCCTGCATATTTTTGTTATATATTTTGTTACATCGAGCATATTTTTATATATTTGGTATATCAGTATATTTTGGTTCATTTTTGGTTTTCTTTTTTTTCACGTTTTTGGTACATCCTGCATACTTTTGTTATATATTTTGTATGTTTTGTTATATTTCTGGTATAATTTTTGGTATGTTTCTGCTGTATTTTGGAATTTTTTTGTTATATTTTTGTATATATTGTATATTTTTAGTATAGTTTAGATAGATAACATTGGTGTTGGTGTGTCCACAGGTGATGGCAGGTATCCTCTGATTGGGCAGCCCCTCCAGTATAACCCCCCCATCAGACCCCCACTAATGCACGGCTCTCATGTGGTCAGCCACCACCATCATCATCATCTTCATCACCACCAGGTTGAACACACACACACACACACACACTGCTCTCACACTCAAGATCAGGTGATCTAACAACATTAATGCACATCTAGCATCATCTTCATCGCCATTGTCATGTTAAACACAGGACTTTCTAGTTCTTCATGCACATCGGCTCACGTTCAGCTCTGTTGTCGTGTCTCAGGGTCCTGTGGGTGTCCGGCACGGCATGCGCAGTCGAAGACCCACAAAGAAATCACTGTCTACTGACATGAGTACAGGAGAAACTGGTATGAAAATCTGAATTATGAACATAGTTAAATAAAGATTGAGTTTGATCCCTAAAAGACCACTTTTACAACTCGTTTAAAATATTAATTAGTCTGTTTTTGAAATGTTTTCACTTTGAGGACATTCCCAAAAGGATTTCATCAGAAACATAAACAAACTAGGAGATATATTGAATATTTATCCAAAATGCTGTTTTTGGGGTTTTTTTCCTAGTAATTTTAAATTAGTATGAGTGTTATGAAATGTTTTAAGAGCATCTTTATTCATTATCATTTAAACATGTATGTGCTATGTATTATTATCTTACCTTTATGTAATTAAAAAAAAAAAACATTACATATAATTCTTTTTAATACAGTGAAAATGTATGGAAATTATTATGGAACACATCACACTTTTCTGAAAATCCATATATAAGCAACTAAATTTGGTTTTAGAATAGTTCTATAGATTATATAGATAGATATAGAAATATAGAAGTTTTATGAACTTTTTTTTTTTCCAAAAACTGTTTTTTTTAATTAAATATTTAGAAGTTTTCTGTTACTCTAATAGTATATTATGCATTATAATTAAATGAAGTATATGCAGTTAAAATGGTATTAAACCATATTTACCTTTAAATAATGGCATTAATAAAAAAGATCTATTAATATCTAATATCTTATATTATATATTTTATTTGTTTATTTATTTATTAGAGCTCATCCTATATGTGTACACTTATAAATAAATACAGAAATATTGAGATATATTAAATGCTGTCATATATAAATATATATATTATTTATATATTTAAAATGTATATAAATATATTTAAAAAGTTCAATACTGGTATTAAAATTGGTATTAAATTGTAATGTAGTGAAATTAATTTAAATAAAACTGGCAATAAAATTTAAATTTAAATAATGGTATTTATAATAAAAAATAATCAAAAAATTTATCAAAAAAAAGTGCATGTATCACTATGACTTTTGTTAAACACGATCAGTTTTTCACTCGCATGTTTTTTGTGCGTCCAGACACCGGCCGTGTTTTGGAGGTGACGGACCTTCCGGCTGGCATCAGTCGAGTGGAAGCGGACTCTTTACTGGCAGAACTGAGCAGAGTTGGCGCTCTCATAAAATGGCTGCCCAAACCTCCGTCCCCCAGCCAATCAGAGGGAGCGGACGTTACGAACTCTGACCCTCCCAAACCACCCTCTCACGACCTGGCGTCCACGTACACCATCCTGGCCTTGTTCCCATCGAAATACGCGGCGCACAGCGCGCTTCAAAAACTCAGCAGCTCCATCACCAAATTCAAACTGAGAACTAGCAAGGAACATAACGAACAGCACACGCTCGCCAGATCCAGCTCTCAGTGAGGCCACGCCCCTACCCCTCTCTCCACCAATCACCACCATTGCCTCAGGCTCACTTCCTGCCATTTCAGTCACAACGTCCTGGTTTTTTCTTTTTTGTTTGTTTTGTTTGTTTGTTTTTGCACCACTATGGCTTGATCAAAACGGGTTTGTTACTTTCGAATGGGGTTTTCACGCTAGTTTGTTTAAAAAAAATTCTAATGTTGTAGTTAAATTGTTCTTTCACGGTTTCAGACAAATTATCTAGCTTTGTTATTTAAACAACACCAAAACGAATTCAAATGAGACATGTTTGACTTGTTTTTCTGTTCTTTTTGAATAGATCAGGATCGCAAAACTGAAACCGGAGCATGTTGTTTGGGTTTTTTATCGCAAATGTCACATCATACGAAACTGTTTTTTTTTTCTTAAACAAATGGAAATAAACAACCAAACATGCTACAACTGACCCATGAACATGAAGACGGGACACAAGGGAACACATTTCGACCTGTGCCTTTGAGCAGGGACGCACTGTTTACGCCGAACAAAGACAAAGCCAGAAAAACAACGTCCAGAAATTTGTCATTTATAACTGTAGCCGAATCCAAATAAGCAAGTCTTTTTTTCTTTTCTTTTTTTCATCGTCCGAGTGTCTTCTCGGTTTTGGCTTTCCAGTATGTGGACTGAGTGTTTTTGAATTTTTAACTTAATTTAAACGTTAATGGAAACGGAAAAACGGCCAAACGGAAGGTTTTATCGCTTTCTTTCTCATTTCCTGTCTTTGGGACGATGGACAGCAGTCCATTTATGGGTTTTTAGAATTCTTATCTCATTAAAAGTCACTGGAATAAAAGTTTGCACTCTCTCTCACGTCTTTTCCCCCTTTTTCTCTCTCTTGCGTTTTTTCCCCTTATTTTATTTCTGTTGCGAGATGTGTGGACTATGAAAGGCTGTAAAATGTTTGCTGGAGCAAGTTGTTTTTATCTCAGTTTGAAACCAATAAATGTTTACACATAATGGTTTTTCACCTCTTTAACATTCTTATTGACTAAAAACATAAAAATACAGATTTCAAATATATATTTGATAATTATATTTTACATAAAATAAAATGTAAAAGTGAATATATACATATATACACAGACACACTTTTATATGAAATATGCATTTTATAATTCTGTGTATTTTAGATTTAAAATGAATATTTTATTTCTATTTTATAAATACAATTATTTTTAAATTATTTTTTTGTTTAAATAACTAATGTATACACATATTATACACATATTTCCCAATTGTGACAATTCATGTTATTAACAGCATAACTTGTATTTATACACTCAATTTTTTAATATTTTAAAATATATATTTAAAATATTTATTTTATATTTTAATTCCAAAACACAATTTTTAATTTATATATTCATATTTTAATACATTTTAACTACACTTTTAAAAAAAAAAATACACTTTCTTTGTTCCTGCAGTTTAATTGTGTACTTACGTTAAATCAATGTGGTGTTATGGTATTATTATATTTCTTTTAGCGATGCAACTATAAATCCCGTGTCAAAACTGAATGTTTTTAAGTTTCCTGCTATAAAGAAAATGACAAAAACAAAACATCAGGTGACATATGAAAGGTCGAGTTGACCATGTTTCTGCTGTAATAAATGAGAATAGTTGTAGTTGTGCACCTCTGAAAGAATTAACTAGATTGAAATGTCTAGATCCATCAAATTTCTATCTTGACATCCAAAGGTCCACAATACATCGCTGATAGAGAATCTTTGCATTTTAGATCCTCACAAAATGTTTTGTTCTTCAAGCATTGTTTCCTGTAGGTTTGATCAACTCTTGAAGAACAGAAATTTAGCCTGGTAAGTCTTGCAGCTTAAGTTAGTCCATAAATGTTTATATTTTCACATTTGACACATTTATAAGAATTTCTGAAGATTCAGAAGAGAATGAGAACCGATGACAAAACGATTCGTTGCCAGAGACCAAAGACTTGTGCAAACTTCAATCCGTTAAGGGAGAGAATGAGTGAATGAATAAATTAATTGTATTAATTTATTAATTTTACTCTTTAAATTTGATAGATTGACTAAATTGCTAAAATAATTAGCTAGTTGCAGTACATTAACAAATTAAATCTTCCAATTATCAGTGATAGAGATGTTAATTCATATAAAATAGAAATAAAAGCAATAGGGGAAGAGGTCATATCAATAGTTCAACTCTGTTTACATTGACAAAAGATTAAAAAAAAAAAATTATTTACCTTTTTTTTGGGCTAAAATAGCTTTAATAGTGACCAGGACAAAACAAAGAAAACCAAGAAACAGGACAATAGTTTAAAACAATATATATATAAAAATAAAACACACACACATACAAACACATATGCAAATGTTGAAGCATAGAAAAATAAGTTGTGTGTGTGTATGTATTATTCATTATATATAAATAATGCGATTTTCTGAATGTTATCAAAGTTCCTGATCTCCTGACCCTCATTCCCAGATTCCGCTTGATCCATGAATCCATGCAGATCCACAATGACAGCACTTTTCTTTACAGAGGGTCACAAAACTCTGTGTAGACCTGCTCAGACAGGCAGAGAGACAAACAAGATGTTCAGTCAAGCCCGGATTACACCAGAGGACCCGCGGAGGAGTTTGTTCACACACCTGTCTGATATCAAACAAAGAAAAATGGGCTTTCATTCAGACATGCAGCGGAAGAGCCTGACAGAATGTGGGCAGTTTAACAGAGCTGCGCATGCAGGTACCCACACACACACACACACACACTTCTGTGGGATGCGGAAACTTTTTATCCAACCGGAATTTTAGACACATTCTGCAGAAAATGCTGACAGGTGTGTTTGAAAGGTCTGTTAAGATTATAAACGTCCAAACAACGTTGTACAGTGAGAACTGCACAGGGTCCAGTGACAAGGATGTGAGAGGTGATAAAGGAAAAATATTTTAAAAGTCGAATTTAAAATGTTTTTAGAAATGTCATCTTTGCATTCGTGTTGGTTTCATGCACTGAGAAACGTTATAGGCCTCTAATATTAGCCTATATAAAATAGTATGTGTTAATAAAATAGTATATAATTTTTAATTTATAAATATTTTTAAAGCATGTGTGTATGTTATAATATAGTGTGTGTATATTACTCATGATTAGGCTACTCAAGAAGCATCAGGTTTTCAAAAATCAAAATATAACATTTTATAATCATACATATGTGACCCTGAACCACAAAACCAGTCATAAGGGTCAATTTTGTGAAATATACATAATTTATAAAACATATGATATACAAATATACAATATTTATACATACAAACTGAATGAATAAGCTTTCCATTGATGTATGGTTTGTTAGGACAGGACAATATTTGGCCGAGATACAACTATTTGAAAATCTGGAATCTGAGGGTGCAAAAAAATTAAAATACTGAGAAAATCGCCTTTAAAGTTGTCCAAATAAGGTTATTAGGAATGCATATTACCAATCAAAAATTAAGTTTTGATATATTTATGGTAGGAAATTTACAAACTATCTTCATGGAACATGATCTTTACATAATATCCTAATAATTTTTGGCATAAAAGAAATTAAAAGAAACTAATCTGCTGCACGTGTACTTTTTTTTTTTTTTTTTATAAAAGGGGAAAATGAATAATAAAATATGCATATATATATATATATATATATATATATATATATATATATATATATTATTGCATACATTAAATAATAGATTCGACCAAAAAAAAAAAAAAAAAGAGCATGATGTCATTCACCCTTAAACGAAATAGATGCACTACACCTAGTGCAGAAAACAAGAAAGTTGCAGCAGAGAGACGTGACACACACAGCACACGATACTGTAACTGCTCCAAGAACCACCAGAGGGCGCCATTGTACTGAGGCGTACTGCACACTGCATTAATAGTGTGAGAAACCAGCGATAAGGTTTCACGCAGGTGTTTTATTGTCACACGGCCGCATGACGTTGCGTGTTTAATCCAGCATGTACGTTAAATACAGATATTTTGTGTTTCAATCTAATTTTGTGTTAAAAATAATAAACATCTTAATCTTTGACTGCACAATCGCATAAGAAGTCACGAAGGAGATCTACTATTGTTTGCATTTATTCGTCGCGCAGTGGAGAGTAGTCTTATCTACTCAGGTTTGTTCTGCTGTAAGCCTATATTTAACGTTTTGACAAATGTGGTCATTTTTGAATGTTTTATAGTCTTTTTTATCATAGAAATATGTTACTGTTATCTTTGTCAAACAAATTTAATCTTTGTTTAGTTTTATTCTGCTATCGTCTGTGTTTGGCTCATTTCCATTCAATTAGGTGTTGAATACAAACGACCTCATCACTCAAAACTAATAAGATTTTAATAATACCTCAATAATAACTGACATAGCAGTTTTGTGACTTAAAATCATCTTAGCATATTCAAAATACGCACTTTTTCAGTTACACTAAATTATGCTAATTCATTAGCATCATAAATGAATAATACCAGTGTTTATATGAATGCTAAGTGTTTAAACCTCAGTTCCCTGGTTTTCATGTAATTGATGGCAGATGGAGAATTTGTCAGGACAAAATATGGGGCAGCGGCTCCTTGCCAGTCGAGAGTGAATGTGTGTCCCGCATAAATTAGCCCACAAGCGTGTCCTGCCATTATAGCAGGTGTCAGGAAAGATGTTTCCATGGGACCAGATCAGAAAAGCAATGTTTAGGGCTCAGAATAATGGGTTTGGTCCAGGACGGTGTTCACAGTCTTTATTTTTCAGGGTTGAAGTGCTGTCGGTTTGGATTTGATGGATAATTGTGTCTCGTGCCGGTGGCTGTGGGCCTGGAGGAAGAGGAGGGGACGAGGGTGTGATGACAGACCAGCTGTCTGTACACGCTCCTGTCGGTCAGAGAGAATGGCTGGATGTGTTTCTACATGCCCAGACATGTTCACCTGATCCTCGCTGTGGCCAGCGTAATTCACTTATCACTGTCAATGATGATAGAGATGATTAAATAAAGAATTACAACTGAAATTTCACCACATACCCTTTTAATTAAAATTATGAGAGGGATAGATAGATAGATAGATAGATAGATAGACACAGACAGATAGAGACATAGACAGACAGATAGATAGATAGATAGATAGATAGATAGATAGATAGATAGATAGATAGATAGATAGAGACATAGACAGACAGATAGAGAGAGACAGACAGATAGACAGACAGACATAGATAGATAGATAGATAGATAGATACAGACAGACAGACAGATAGATAGACAGACAGATAGATAGATAGAGACATAGACAGACAGATAGAGAGAGAGAGAGAGAGAGAGAGAGATAGATAGATAGATAGATAGATAGATAATAACTTGTAGCTTGACTCGCTGTGACCATGTTGACCTTTCACCCTGCTACCACAGGGGTCACATGTCAACTGTCCACCTTACTGTGGGACACCAGAGGCATCTCGCTCACAGCTGTCCAGAAACATGCATTTCAGCACACAGATGATCCACACATTCAGCTCAGGAATAAACCATTATGTTTGTATGTAAATTAACAGTTTTTTTTAGAAAAATGATCAAGATATAAAACAAAGCTAGGAAATCGACTCTTAGTTGAGGATCTATAGGATCAGGAAGTTTCTAGTCTATCTGTCTATCTATCTATCTATCTATCTATCTATCTATCTGTCTGTCTGTCTGTCTGTCTGTCTGTCTATCTATCTGTCTATCGTCTCTCTGTCTATCTCTGTCTATCTGTCTATCGTCTGTCTATCGTCTGTTTATCTCTATCTATCTGTCTGTCTGTCTGTCTGTCTCTGTCTGTCTGTCTATCTCTATCTATCTGTCTATCGTCTGTCTGTCTATCTCTATCTGTCTATCGTCTGTCTATATCTATCTGTCTGTCTGTCTGTCTGTCTGTCTCTATCTATCTGTCTATCTATCTGTCTGTCTGTCTGTCTGTCTATCTGTCTCTATCTATCTGTCTGTCTGTCTGTCTGTCTGTCTGTCTATCTATCTGTCTATCGTCTGTCTATCTCTATCTATCTGTGTCTATCTGTCTATCGTCTGTCTATCTGTCTATCTCTATCTGTCTGTCTGTCTATCTATTCTGTCTATCTATCTGTCTGTCTCTATCTATCTGTCTATCGTCTGTCTGTCTATCTCTATCTATCTGTCTATCATCTGTCTATCTCTATCTGTCTGTCTCTGTCTGTCTATCTGTCTATCGTCTGTCTCTATCTATCTATCTATCTATCTATCTATCTATCTATCTATCTATCTATCTATCTGTCTGTCTCTGAGCCATCAGTCTGTGCTCTGTGAATCTCAAATGCCGTTTCAATCCCCTCATCGGGCCACTCCATGTTGCCATAGCGTCTTGATGGAAGCCATCCCAGCTATACAATTTTAGGGGGGAGGGGAGTAATCATAAGAGGTTTACAGCCAATATGGGATACAGAAACACTCCCCGCACACACACACTCCAGTCCTGTTGTTCAGGGGCCTCTCTTTCACTCTGGGGGTCTTTCATCTCACTCAAGGCCTTCAGCCCATTGATATGTTCCTTCATCTCTCAATGTTGAACCACTAGGGCTACCCCCACCATCATCCTAATTGCTTTTGTCCGTCCAAGGCTCTCGTCATTTCTCCATTTCTTTCACTTCCTCGCTAACATTTTCGTCCCTTTTCAAAACCTGCCGATTCTTTGTGCTGTAATTCCTCTTTTCTCCTTTTAAAGAGAGAGTGGGATGTGTGCTTGTTTCCTCACGGATGCTTCTGTAGGTCAGAGGTCTTAATTCAGTGCTCCTGAAGGCGACCAGCAGAAAAATGTATTGTTAATTTATTATTTATTTACTCATATTGATTTTTTTAGGGGGTCGAGGAGGTCACACTTAACTGCAGAAAGGACATTAAAGGTTTTACAGATCAATATTTACTTTAGGTTGTGGAAAATGCCTGCATAGTATTATGTCAGCTATTTTTATTTTATTTAAAAAATCTTTGTTGTTTATTTAATATATAAATGTGTAATATTTCTCAAATTTTTCCTGAGAAATACTGCTCATGTTACATCAGTCAGAAAGTTTTTTCAATTTGTTATTTAAAATGTATAATACACTATATAGAGAGAGAGTGAGTGTTTAAAAAATTACTGCATATTAAAAATGTTTAATACACTCAAATTATTTTATTTTTTTTAATTGTTATGTTATTTAAAATGTACAATAAACTATATATATATATATATATATATATATATATATATATATATATATATATATAAGGGCTGTCAAAGCATGCGATTAATCAAAAAAAATTAACGCGTTAATATTTTTTTAATGCAAATTAATCGTTTGATGAGGTTTGACCCCAACTTGCGGTCATCGCAGTGCGGAAGGTTATCTATCATTGTGTGATAAGAGTACAGTGAACCAGTGTTGCCAGGGTCACGGTTTTCTCGCACAATTGAGCTATTTTGAAAATGCAGTCGTGGGAAAAATTACAGAGCCGTAGGTTGCGTTTTTTTTTTTTATTTTGGGCTACTTTTATAATGTACCGCGGCCGCCCAAAGTGTATATAGACAAATAAAAATGAAAATATATAATTTTAATAATGTGTATTATGCTTGGAATGTATACCTGGCAACTTAAGAACAGAGAGGCGGCTGTAAACATCACAAACAGTGAGTTTCAGCAGAGCACACATGTTAAGGCTTTTACACAGCAGACGTAAACATGACAACAGCCACTATAGATTATATAAGATAATAAACACACTATTACGATAGGATATGGTTTGTATGTGATTTTCTTGAGAATTGGATATTTTCATAACAATAATGAATGTGTACATCTGAAATGCTAATTTGTACAGCGATACAAAAAGTCTATAAATAGCGTATTTTAACAACAGTAAACGACCAAATTCCAGATGTGATCGCAAAAGAAAGTTATTACAAACACTCGATGCTGGTTTAAAGTGAGTTTTGAGTAAAAGTGTACTATTAATCTCATAAATTGTCTTATGAAGCATGATGCTAATATAAACTCTAATGCACCTGCAGAACAGGTGCAGTTCTTCTTCATAATGCATTTTGTCATAATTCACGTAAGGTCGTAAGAAAATGTTTTGTTGTATTTATTTAGAAATACTTTTGATAATAGTTGGGTAAATGTATACTGGGATTGAAGCGATGTGGCTTAAACGTTTTATTGTCAGTATAAAGGCTGATAATGGCTGAATAAAAACAAAAGAATAATAAGGATTATGTCTCATACCTGGTGGAGGTGTGAAAGGTTCTGTTTTCTTAAACTAGTTTGTCATGCATTTCTTTATTTCAACACATTTACAGGTAAATCCTAGTATTTTAAATTTGCGATTAATCACAATCCATGACTGTGATTAACGCGATAGACAGATAGATAGATAGATACATAGATGGATAGATAGATAGATGCACAGACGGAAAGATAGATAGTTAGATAGACAGACAGACAGACAGACAGACAGACAGATAGATAGATAGATAGACAGATAGATAGATAGATAGATAGATGGATAGATAGATAGATAGATAGATAGATAGATAGATAGATGATAGATGGACGGACAGATAGATAGATAGATAGACAGAAATATTATGTATATAAACTATATTTATATAATGTAGTTTTTTTAAATCACTATATTATTTAAAATGTATAATACACTGTATATACATGTGCATTTTAGTTGTATTTATTTTTCTATTATTTTTACTATTTCATTATTTATTTTTATGTACTTATTCATTTTTGCTGCTTAATTAAACAGTAAAATGTAATTACATTTTAATATGCAAAATTAACAATCAGAATTATGGGGTTGCAGTCCATTCTAGCATTATCTTGGCTTTTTGCAATGCTGCCTTAAAATTTGGCTGAAGCTAGGTGTACCTACTGTTTTGAAATGCCTTCATGCTAGCCCAGTTTGCTTCCCTGCTATGAATTATTGGTAAAGTTATTGGCCAGGTCTTGCTCTCACTGAGGTCCTCTATTGGGGCTAAACGCATCTCCAGTCATCTTAAACATTTTCCGAATGTGCAACGGCAGGTCACAGATCAGCTGCAGGAGTTGCAATTTATCTGCTGTGGTTACTCTACCTCCCGTATCTTTCTTTCTCATGATTCATGATGGTTTTTCAATAGGTTTTATAAATTAAATGATAGATAGATCGGAGGTAGTTTCAACATCTTCTCCTCCCAGGTTTTGATAGATGCAATCCCCCAGGTGCTGGTGATTATTGGACTGAGTGATGGCTTGCACTCCTGAAAACGCACTTCATTGCCTCAGTATTTTTCCGTTGTGTCTGCACAGATATCCGGCAGAGGAAAAAAAGAGAAATGAGACTGTTTCCTGAGGCAACAGATGGGTAAGGATGGTAGGAACCTTTTCTTTCCCAGTCACGATGCATCTAAAAGTCCATATGTCAAAAGCACATACCGTACAAACGTCCTGAAGCAGTTCACAACAATACATTTCCTAAAGTTTATACTACTTTCCTAACAGCTTTTGGCTCAATCAACTACCTATCTGAGACAACTCATCTCCAGTAGAGATTTCATCGGAGTCATCACTAGTTGCCTGGAAAACAGCTCGCACAGATGCATCTGCGGGCGACTGGCAGCCGGCCTGGACGGACAGAATTTTCCTGCTATGCTAATGCTCATAGCTGCAGGCTAACAGTTCTAGAGTAATGATGTTAACACGCCAAAGCCATATGGGAAAACAAAGGCAGGATTTTTACAGGGAATACCAAGCGCAAGTGTGCATCAGTACGGAGGGTGCGATTCAGATGACAGATTTTAATGAGAATTCCTGATAAAGCACAAACATATTTTGGCATGTTTTGTCGTACAAGGTATGACTAGAGCATGTTCAGAAAGGATTGCTAGCTTACTACAGTAACTGAATGTGTTTCAGTATACACTATATTCTTTTTAAAATATATATATATATGTGAAAAAGTATGCATATGCACAGATGACCATTTTGAGTATGAGATCACGACATCAAAATTTACTTTAAAATTTAGAATTTTCAATTCAATTTTGTGTAAAAATGTCTTTATTTTTGGAAGTGCGATTAAATAGAAAAAATAACATTGCGGCTGTAATTATGGGATATGGTTGTAAATCTAGGGATTTCATTCTTTCAGAAATTAGCATACTGCGCAGAGTATTGCTACTGTGGAAATTACATGCTATTGCGTCATTCCGAACATAACCATAAGGTGCGTCCAAAATTGTACACTAAGTGCTACATTTGATGAGGAACGTACTTTGCAACTGTTAAAAAAGTATGTTCTGTTGGCACCAGTAGCCTTGTGGGCAGCGTGCTGACATATCACGCCGTTGCACTACGGATGTCCCGAGTTCGAATCCCGGCTCGAGGACCTTTCCCGATCCCGCCCCCCTCTCTCTCTCTCCCACTTCGCTTCCTGTCTCCTCTACATTGGCCTATCATATAAATGGCAAAAATTATTTTTAAAAAAATAAAATAAATATGTTCTATACAGTAAGAATTTATGTAGTATGAATGAAATCTGGATATACTACATCCACCATGTTGTCGATGTCATGTGACTTGGCGTCAATCGCATTGCTTCACTCCTATTCACAAATTCGTTCACATTTCCTAATGGGATAGTAATGTGTACATCAGATGCACATTTTGGAATCTCGTAAGCCAAATAGTAAGTCATCGAATTACTTTTCGTCTACCATTGTATTAATACTGTGGGTTCAGACATAATACTCATTTCACATGTTTTTCACGTTTTTTACTATATAGTAAGGAAGTATGAATATTCGGACACAGTGGTGAGTTTGTTTCTTCATGGGAACATATTTGGAGAAATTTAGCATTGCATCACTTTCTCACCAATGAATCCTCTGCAGTGAATGGGTGCCATCAGAATGAGAGTCCAAACAGCTTGTAAAAACATAACAATAATCCACAAGTAATCCACATCACTCCAGTCCATCAATTAACATCTCGTGAAAAGTTGCATGTCTGTAAGAAACAAATTCATTATTAATACATTTTTTTTTTTTACTTCAAACTGTTGCGTCTGGCTGAAATATGAGTTCTCTATCCATAATGTTGGTTTTTCCAGTGAAAAAGTCAGCTCATCTGAATCAGGAGAGAAATATGCACAGATCATGCACCTTTTGCAAGCGAAAGAAAAGTTCTTAAACAGTTCTAAACAAATATTTTGATGCTTTCTTCAGCTGTTTGGACTCTTATTCTGACGGACCCATTCACTGCAGAGGATCCATTTGTGAGTGACATTGCTAAATCTATCCAAATCTGTTCTGATGAAGAAACAAATTAATTTACATCTTGAATGGCCTGAGGGTGAGTACATATTCAGCAATTTTTCGTGTTTGAGTGAACTTTTCCTTTAAGGTTAAGTTGATGCAAGTTCTTTAGAGTACTTTTCTGAGTAAAAAGTTTCAGTGGATGATTAAAACAGCTGTGTTTTTGCATCTCACAGTTTACTGTGGTAATATTTTCTCCCAAATGGTCTATAAATGGGACAGAGTTATTAAAAGTACTCCTTGTGCGAGTTTAAAAGCGCCGAGCAACAGCGTGTATTTGCATAAAAGCATCGTTTTTGTGTGGTTCATCTCTTTAGAGGCTGGTTTTGTGTGCGTGCTGTTCATAAGGTGTCTCTCAGAACTATTAACTATGGAGAAAAAAAACCATTAAGAGTTCTGTTATTTATCACGAGCGATACTCGCCCACGCAGCAGCTCCCTTGCATGTACACAGAATTCATAACTGCTAATTCAATAAATGATTATACGCTTGCTAATTGGCTTATAATGAAATATTCGGTGTGAGAGACTGAGTGCTACTTAGGGAGAAATTAATGGCTGACATGTTGTTCATGTGTATTTTTTCTAAAAGAAAAGGTAACTTAAGACTAGATCTTTAAACTTTATTCATTCAGCAGAAGATTTGATCATTTAAGCCATTCTGTTGCTTTAGGTTTGTACTGACAGTTTTTTGTTCACAACAACATTTTTTTGTGGGTGGGTCCCACATCGCAGGCCCTTAGGGGGTCCCAGCCCCAGCAATTGGCCCCGGACCAGGCCCCGGGACAGCTTTCCCAGTTGTCCCCCGCTGTTGACGGCCCAGATTGGGTGTTGCAAGAGCCAAATGACCAAATGTTTGGAGATAATCCAAGAATTGTAGTATTGGCTTATATATTTGGATTGAAACGTGGATTGTTCGGCCTTAGCTTTGGAACAAACACTCAACTGTAGAAATTATCAGTGAATTTTTATGGAAACAATGCTACTATTTCTGATATTTCATTTGATTTAGGAACAATATGTGGCACAGAACAAAATAAAGCATCCATTAAGCCTGGCGATCATCTGAATTGGGTCAGAACCCAGCGTGAACGGCTAAAGTCCCCGTTTGAGTCCAGCTCAGACGTTTTAACTCATAATCACGTTCGTTTGGCCGCTGGGCCTGTGGGAGGGACCTCCGTTAAGACCCTGTGAAGTGAAATACTGAGCATAAGACATGCGGAAATGCTAATCGGATGAATGGATTGGTGCTTGTTAGATTTCCGGCTTTGTGGAGTTAGCTGCTACGCTAACAGGCAAAAGATAAGTGCTAACGCTAGTCTTGTAGCATTATGTACAGGCCTGGTGTTTATTTTTTGATAGTTTTTAGCACTTCTTTTTCTTTTAAAGGAAAGTATAAAGAGGAAAAGAAAGACTGGAAGAAGAAATGACAATGGTTTAAGCGATACTAGATTGTTAGCATGATTTGAGCTTAACAAGCTAAATTTATGATACCATTATTGCCAGACTGTATTACCAATATTTGAAATTTGAGTGAAATACAAAGAGTTTTGAAAAACCCTTTCAAGTACATTTGAGTTGTACTTGTTTTGACTAGAAAATAGCTGCCCAGGGGCGTTAACAGGATTGCCACTGAGTGACTGAATGGATCGTTTGCTACGTTTAAGTTCTCCTGAGTTGAGAAGTTGTAATTAAAATTTCAGGTGTGTTCAACTCACTTTAGTCGGATAGCGACATATAAATTCTACAAAAAAAGCAGCCTAAATTTTTAGCTCTGCTTTTACAGCATGATTAATAAATAATGTGGATTTGTTTTGTTTTTATTACATTTATGAAGGTGCTGTACACTAAATCTTGCTGCTTGGTTAGTTTTATATTAAAGGGATAGTTCATGCAAAAATGAAAATTCTGCCATTAATTACTCACCCTAATGTCGTTCCAAACTGGTAAGACCTTCGTTCATCTTAGTAAGGACATAGTAAGGATGTAAAAAGGACATCAGTGGTTCAACCGCAATTTTATGAAGGTATGAGAATACTTTTTGTGTGCAAAGAAAAAAAAACAACAAAAAAACAACTTTATTCAACAATTCTTCTCCTCCAAATCACATATTCTGCCATTATCGAAAGTACCACGCTGTGTTCTTCGTCAGCACCACGCGCATGTGTTGTTTACATGCAGCGCTACTCTCAATAATGGTAACAGACATAGCTTCGTAAAATTACAGTTGAACCACTGATGTCACATGGACTATTTTAACAATGTCCTTTCTACATTTCTGGGCCTGGCAACATTTCATTTGCATGGCTGCCTATGCAGGGTCAGAAAGCTCTCGGATTTCATCAGAAATATCTTAATTTGTGTTCCGAAGATAAATTAAGGTCTTACAGGTTTGGAACGACATGAGGGTGATTAATTAATGACAGAATTTTCATTTTTGGGTGAACTATCCCTTTAAATGAACAAATTTACCATCAACTACAGGCACAGCATTCATTGCGTCTACCATGTTTTCTCGCGAATGCATGCAAATTTGGAAACTAAGGGCTCAAATAAAATCCTGAGTTCCCCACTCATAATTATCACTTTTTGGTGGTTTTATGTGCATTTAACTCATAAATATAGTCTTTTTGAACGCACCATTTTTCTTTGTTCAGCATGAATGTTTTAAGGTGCTGTCACATTTACTGTTGTTTGGCGAATTTTGGCAGGCGAAATCCAGTTATTTCAATGGGAGTTCATATGACTGGGAATTTCGCATGAAAGCAAAATATTTCCCTGTATAGATTTCGGTTGGTAATGCAAATTTGCCATGTTGACCAACAGCAAGCTGTTGGTTTGACTGTGCTTCATACATCGCTACACTTTGACAATAGATGGTAGACTTATTTTTGCAAAATTTCGCCAATGTGACTGACTTGCATCAAAATCTCATGTAAATATAATCTCTTTTATAAAAAATTTTCTAAGACACTCTTAGCAGCTTTTGACACCTCTGTGAAGAATAAAAAGAAATATATTTTTTGTATTGAATAATATAAATATTGTAAATGATTAAAAACTACAAAATAACATATGATCCTATTCAAATTCTTGTCTTTTTCTTTTCCAGAAATGTGGCCACACCTTTCATACATGGCCAGTGTGTAAAGATGGACTGTTTGAGTAAACTGTTTGGCCTGTGAAGACGGCTACAGGAAATGTCAGTGAAATCATTAAATGAGGAACTTCCATCATAAAGAGCAGTTCAAAGGGATTCCTGCTGTAGTGCCTTTATTAAAACGGGCCCTGACAGCATGCGGCGTCAGCATCTGTATCGCAGCATGGAGTTTATGGAGAGAATTACAGAGAGTGTGACGCCGTTCCAAAACCTAGCGAGTTCCATTGCTGTCTGCAGCCGGCTAACTCAACTAGTACAAACGTAGGTTATGTCTACAATTAGGATTCATCACAGGTGGCCATATGATACTCTAATCAGCATAAAAAAAGCATAAAATAGCTTTATTACTACATTTGAATTGAATTGAACTATTTTTGTATCACTAATTTTGGTTTTAAGTGAATTACATTTCTCTCAAGTTCACCATCTTAAAATGCTGCCTACTTAGTGAGCTCACTAGTGTTTGGAACAGAGATTCTCCTCGACTTTCTTGTCTCATTGAGGTTTGTGTGTTGACAGAATTGTGTGTGAGAAACGTAGAAGAACCCAAAACGGTGACCCCATTGACCTTTTCCAACTGTGAGCCATAACTTAATTATACTAACGCACACACACACTTACACGCTTGCCTAAAACCAGAGGACGCTCTAAAAATCCTCAAAGGATCAAAGGCTGCATGCCAATGCGATCTCCCGGCGTGTGAACCGCAACTGAGCCCCTTAAACACACGCAGACCGCCACCGTTGTCAATGGGGACTGGCACACTGTTGCTCCGGAGGGAACGGCCCCCTCTGCAGCTCCCAGAAAGAGGGCGAAACAAAAGACTGGCACAAACAAAGGCCGATGGATGGAAAGAGAAGTAGTGAACAAGAATAGAGCGTTAAGAAGAATTGTTACACCCCCTATCAGAAAGCATGAAGGATAGATGGAGAAATGGTCAAAATGTACTACAGATATCATGAAACAAGTCACTAAATGTGAATTTAAAAACAATTTAACTGTACTAATTATTGATGTCACAGTGCAACACTGGTTCCGAGTGCAACTAGCATCACAATTATACTGCAAAAACCAACTTATTAATAAGTTTTTAATTAGGCTTTTTTTAGACACTTTTTTCCATAAAAAATATAGCTGTTATATAATTTATAATAGGTTATGTATGTAGGTTTATATATATATATATATATATATATATATATACACATACATACAGTCAATCCAAAAATTAAGACACCAGATATAATTTTTGCTATGTTTTACTAGTGGGTGCAGGACACTATAGTTCATTTATGTGAGGATAGCAAAATAAAGTAAACTGTGACATATTATACCCAAAAATTCTTCATACAGTGGACTACCAGTAAAACTGATAAAAAATTGGGACCAAAAATTTGATATGACACTTTGACCTGACCATGTTTTGTTACATACCTTTCTATCAAAGTTATCTGACATTATCAAGAGGAATTTGTTCAACACAGTTTAACTCTGAGTTCTTGTCATATTTTATTACCATTTTCTAAACTATAGCGAATAAACTGTGATAATGTGAGAAATGTTGAAGGTGTCTGAATAAATAGTTTTTTGGGTTTTTCTTTTTGCTTATTTTCCAGTAAAATACCTACATTTTTTAAAGCTACCAATATAATACACACACGTGTGTGTGTGTGTGTGTGTGTGTGTGTGTATATATATATATATATATATATATATACACACATATATACATACATACATACATACATACATACAATATAAATATATACAATATAAATATACACTATGTGTAGTTACAATAGTTTCTTTAATTTATTGTTGGTTTTATACAATTTAGGTCATTACTTATGTTAAATATATTGTTAAATTTGTCTTTTTTTTTTTTTTAACAGTTAAAAATACCTAAATATAATTTAGAACAAGTTTAATGATGAGCAGGTTTTATTGGAAAACAAGTCAGTATTTTATAGTTATTAAATTTTAAATATTATTATTTATATAGTTTATTATAGGTTTAATGTAAAACACTGTAGGTTTTAATTAGTTCCGGTATAAATACCAAAATATAATTTATAATTATATTTAATGACATTTAAATATTTTTTTTATTGTAAAATCAGTGCGTAAATAAAAAAGTTTTGCTTAATACATTACAGTTAAAAATCCTTTTTTCAAATCTTATTTTTTGAGTTAAATCTTACTATAATCTAAATGGAATATGTATAGACTACATTTTTCATGCTTTTATGATCATTTTTAACCTTTTTAGAGCCCCAGTCTGTACGAGCAGCCTGAACATTCTACTAATCTTCTTCTTGTATGTTAAACATACAAAAGAAAATCATGCAGGTTTGGAATGACATGAGGGTGAGTATTTGATGACCGTTTTCAATTTCAGAACTACTTATTTGACTTTTTCAGTGTAGAAAGCAGTAAATTTTTTGCTGCATTTATTGAATCACGTTTCTTAAGTGTCAGGGTGGAAGTGGGTCGAGCTCCTTTCTGTCTCCGTTATCTGGGTGTGTGGTATTGCAAATCTGCATTGCAGCTGTTGACTTGCTCTCTCACGGTCTGCAGTTTTATGGCATTTACCACAGACATTTCCCTCCACATCATTTGCGTCCTTATTCTGGAGTACCACAAGGTTCAATCCTGGGCTCCCAGATTTGCGGGCCAACAATCTTTGCAATGGCAGTTTGATGCAGTCGACTTTCTACAGTCAGATCTGAATGGGCCGGTAATGAGATTTGGCTCTTATTGTTGCGACACTGACAAACGACACATCCTCGACTCTACATCAAAGACCTCAGGGAAAGATTTGCCACAAAAGACTTTCCCCTCTGTCACTACTGTCCACACCCAGGGAATTATGGGACTCTTGTCACACAAGCATAACTCACAAGCACTGTATGAAGTCTCCAGTCAGTTTGTCGCACGTTTTGTGGATCAAAAGCGTAAAATGATCACATATGTAGATGATCACGGGGAACTTGCACGAATCAGCCGCCAACAGAGACACAGATTGAGTACTGCAGCGACTTCTGTGACAAATCCTGATGGTTTAATTTGGCTTTTTCTTCGTTTCTATTTAATACAATTAAATTGAAGTGTATAATTTTTCTCATGTTAAAATACTTTCCCCTTAACCTAGTTACCAGCCAACTAGTTGATCAAGTCATTTGAGAATGATTTGGTCATTCTGATTTGTGAATACATTTTTCAGTCCAATTAGTGAATGATTCCTTCAGTCTGATTTGTGACAAAACTGTTCAGTCAGACGAGTGATCGAAATGTTCATTCTGACTAGTGAATGATTCATTCAATCTGATTTGTGAATGATTTGGTCAGTCTGATTTATGAATAAATGGTTCAGTCCAATTAGTGAAAGATTCCTTAAGTCTGATTTGTGACAAAACTGTTCAGTCAGACAAGTGATCATTCTGATTCGTGAATGATTCATTCAGTCTGATTTGTGACCAAATTATTCAGTCAGATAATTGAATCATTCAGTCTGATTTGTGAACAGATAATTCAGTCTGATTTGTGAATGATTTGTTCAGTCTGATTTGTGAATGCTTTGTTCAGTCTGATTTGTGAATGATTCATTCAGTCTGATTTATGAATGATTTGTTCAGTCTGATTTATGAATGATTCATTCAGTCTGATTTGTGAATTTGTTCAGTCTGATTTGTGAATGATTCATTCAGTCTGATTTGTGAATTTGTTCAGTCTGATATGTGAATGATTCATTCAGTCTGGTTTGTGAACAGATCATGATTCATTCAGTCTGATTTGTGAACAGATCATTAAGTCTGATTTGTGAATGATTTGTTCAGTCTGATTTGTGAATGATTCGTTCAGTGTGATTTGTGAACAGATCATTCAGTCTGATTCATGAATGATTTGTTCAGTCTGATTTATAAATTTTTCATTCAGTCTGATTTGTGAATGATTCATTCAGTCTGATTTGTGAATCATTTGTTCAGTCTGATTCATGAACAGAATGTTCAGTTTGATTTGTGAATGATTCATTCAGTCTGATGTGTGAACAGATCATTCAGTCTGATTTGTGAATCATTTGTTCAGTCTGATTCATGAACAGGTCATTCAGTCTGATTTGTGAATGATTCATTCAGTCTGATTTGTGAATGATTCATTCAGTCTGATTTGTGAACAGATCATTCAATCTGATTTGTGAATCATTTGTTCAGTCTGATTCATGAACAGATTGTTCAGTTTGATTGGTGAATGATTCATTCAGTCTGATTTGTGAATGATTCATTCAGTCTGATTTGTGAACAGATCATTCAATCTGATTTGTGAATCATTTGTTCAGTCTGATTCATGAACAGATCATTCAGTCTGATTTGTGAATGATTCATTCAGTCTGATTTGTAAACAGTTCATTCAATCTGATTTGTGAATCATTTGTTCAGTCTGATTCATGAACAGAATGTTCAGTTTGATTTGTGAATGATTCATTCAGTCTGATGTGTGAACAGATCATTCAGTCTGATTTGTGAATCATTTGTTCAGTCTGATTCATGAACAGATCATTCAGTCTGATTTGTGAATGATTCATTCAGTCTGATTTGTGAATCATTTGTTCAGTCTGATTCATGAACAAATCATTCAGTCTGATTTGTGAATGATTCATTCAGTCTGATTTGTGAACAGATCATTCAGTCTGATTTGTGAATCATTTGTTCAGTCTGATTCATGAACAGATTGTTCAGTTTGATTTGCGAATGATTCATTCAGTCTGATTTTTTTCAATCTGATTTGTGAACCAGTTCTTCAGTCTCATTTATGAACTAATTGTGAACGCAAATAATTTTTTGGATAAACTACATACATCTAAATGCCGTCTTTTTGGAGTTGCTCATATGTCAAGCTGACTCAGTGCATTTAATTAGATAAGTTTTTACAGCAGCGTTGGCTTATTTACATTGTGTTTCGTGTCTTGACAAAACTTGGCTTCTTGTTAATGACATTTAAATGAATAGTTCATCCTCTGAGGACAGATTTTAAAGCCAGTGCAGGAACGGGTTTTGGTCTTTTTGTTCTTATTCTGTGATTGACAGGTGGAATAATTAGCCAGTGAAATGCCTCTGGGTTCTGTACCTCACATTCCCTAAAAACACCAACACATGTAAAAACATAAGATCACATCATAGTAATCCCCATAAATGATCATGTAATGTGTGAGAAGACTATGGTTGTTGAAATCTTTTGTCATTATATACAGTATTATGTAGGATTCTTCATCTTTGACAACAGGAAGCAGAATTGCATTATAACTTACATTTAGAACAAAAATAAATTATAATGTAGTATTTTTGTTAAGTAAAATTCAATAGGAAATATAGCAGATGTCTACACTTGTGGGTTTAATGATAATATATAATTAATTATTTAATTATGATAATAATGTGTAAAAATGTTTTATTCTATAGATAACACTTATAAAATATTACGTTTATAATTATTATTTAATGTCAAGAAATAATATTATTATACCCACTCTGTTACAGTTTATCTATTATAAACAATATTTTAGAAATTTTTAATTTTTAAAATATTTATTAGTTAAAAGTAATATATTTCCTAAAGATAGATAGATGGAAAGATAGATAGATAGATTTTTGTTTTATTAATTGGATTTTCTCTCTCTATTATTAAGTTCACAATTTATTATTGAAGTGTTAATTTTATCATTCACACTAAAAATTCTTTAAAAAATATATTATATAAAATATGTTACATATTATATATAATATACTGTATATTTTTGTATTTCATTAAAAAACTATTTGGTTTTATTAAATGAAAGAGATTTTTTTTCTCTCTCTCTCTCTCTCTCTCTAGCTTATTACATGTATAATTTATTATTATGCACTAAAAATTCTTTAGAAAAAAAAATTAAGCACAGATTAATCTGAAGACAGCAGCATTTATTTAGCACAAATGGTATCAATTTTGATTTCATGTTTCACTACTAATTCTGTACGTTTCAGGCTGCATTAATTTAAGAATTAATTTTACACACTAAAAATTCTTTTTTAAAAGCATTTATTTACATTTTCATTTATTTAAAGACAGCAGCATTTATTTACAACGTAAATGGTGTCAGTTTTCATTTCATGTTTCACCACTAATTCTGTACGTGTCCGACTGGAGGGCCCACTTACAACCCTCTGAAGTGACACATAAGATGTATTTCCCATTCCCAGTGCAAGCCGACACCTTTTAAAGTTGACCAGCCCCAACAAGTGTGTGTGAGAGAGACCGTTTAAGAGGTCTTGCTCAGGGGAAATGTCAAATGGCAACATGTTTCCCACAATTCTCCATTTCATTCTCCCGTTGTGTATATCAACTTGTTGCTCACTGATGTGCGTTTGAAATCTCACCTCATCTCAGTTCCTGATCTCATTTGCGCTCTCTCTCGCAGTCACCTCCACTCAAGGAAAACGAGTCTTGGGTGAGGAAAATGTCAGGGTGCTTTCTGCCTGAACGAGTATTGACAGAAAGATCTGTGAAGCGGAAAGCAATTTAAGAAGAAAAGGTTCCATTTTACTGTCAGTCTGTGTCGCCACTTCACTGCGACAATCAGCCATTATCGCTAAACACGAGTCAATGAACATGCAAACAAACAAATAACAGTATGAGACCGTTTTGTTAAGTCGCTTACTGTGATAAAACCATCAGAAGGGTGTTTAAATTGGGAAGACTGTCACAACGAAACCATTCAAGCTTCACTATTGCTATTGCTAATACTTAGCATTTGCAGACTCTTGTTAGTTTAGCTAGTACATCCAGAATCTGGCAACCCTTGTGAACATGTTAGCATTGTGGCGGGAAGTTTTGGAGAGGTTAGCATAAGAGAAGAAAGTTTTCTGTACACAAAAATATTAAAATGCACTCATCTTATTTGATACTAATACAAATATGATTAAGATGCCAACCGAGTTGTGTTTAATCATTAACTGCAAATTGTGCTAATTGTTCAGTATAGTAGTGTTGTTTGAATACTTTGTGTTTGCTAAGCTTTATTATTATTACTAATACTTAGCGCTAGCAGTTTCATATTAGTTTTGTTAGTAAACAACCACTTATAATACCCAGAATGCCCTGGCAACAATCCAGAGCACCTTAGCAACCACTCAGAACTTTGTGGCGATCAGTTTTGCAGAGGTTTGCATTTCCTTAAGAGAAGATTTAAAAGTTTTCAGTACACAACAATATTAAAATGTACTGATATTTTAAACAAATTTTTTTTGATACTAATACAAACATAAATTTGATAGTAAATGAATTAGAATAAAATGTCAACCAAACCAGAGTTGTTTAACTATTAGCTGATTAATTGCGCAGATTTTTCAATGTTTGAATACTCTGTGTTATCTAAGGAAAGCTTCACTATTATTGCTAATACTTAGCATTAGCAATCTCGTATTCGTTTGGCTAGTAAACAACCTGGCGACCATCCAGAGCACATTAGCAACCACTCAGAACATGTTAGCATTGTAGCGATAAGTTTCGGAGAGGTTAGCATCGCTAACATTTCAGATTTGAGTTTTCTCTACACAAAAATATTAAAATGCACTGATATCTTAATCAGCCTTATCTTATACTATTACAAATGTTAATTTGATATTATATTGTTTAGAATAATAAAGACGTTGACACACACGAGTTGTTTAACCATTAACTTTTAATTGCGTTAATTGTCCAGTATTATAGCGTTGATTGAATACTCTATTTGTGTTTTGTTAAGCTAAGCTTCACTATTACTATTGCTAATACTTAGTGTTAGCAGTCAGCAGTAAACAATCACCTACCAAACACCCGGAATGAGCTGACAATGCCCTAGAAAGGACTCAGAACACATTAGCATTGTGGCGGTGAGTTTTGTGTTGGGTTAGCATCACACACAAGAGATTAATTTTATGCTAAAAATACACTATTATCTTCATCTAATCATCCTTATTTGATAATAATAATAATAATGAAACAGGATTATAGTTTTGTTTGAATACACATTGTTTTATGTGTGTTTCAGCTAAGCGGGTTTATTTCAGCTCTCTCAGACTTTGACCTTTGACCTGCAGGAAGAAGATGTGGCCATGGCATTACCGAGTGTGTAGGTGCATTCGTTAGCCTCCCAAAAACACAATTTTAATTAGCGCCATTGCTGACGCATATAATGATCTTTTAGCTGGGATGTGTGGAGACAGGTCAGATCACGCCGCTTCACCTCACAGAGCGACGTGAGATGTTACAGCTGTGTGACGAGGGTTTCATACGGTAACCACTGGATACAGGAGCAAGGTAGATTTCAAATTATTAGCAATACACTGGGTCAATATTTGTGTTCATTTCACAGAACTAACTTAAAGGCATGTGTCAGTATACAATGGCCTTCCCTCGTCACACACACACACACAGAGGAATCAGGATCTATAGTCATCAGGCCTCAGGGGGTTGTGGGTGAGCAGATTCTCAGAGCTGATCTTGTTATAGTGGCTGTGTATCTGCACAGAGAATAAATGATATCTATTAACTGAAGACGACAGAACAACAATTATCTGTGTGTCATACTATCTATCGTTCTGTCTGGCTGTCTTTCATATCTATCCATCTGCTGTTATATTAGTAGTTCTTATGTCTATTTACATTTATGCATTTAGCAGACGCTTTTATCCAAAGCGACTTACAGTGCATTCAGGCTACACATTTTTTTTATCAGTATGTGTGTTTCCTGGGAATTGAACCCACGACCTTTTGCGCTGCTAACGCAATGCTCTACCACTGAGCCACAGGAACACCTTATCTATTTATCGTACTATTGATCATACTATCTATTTATTAATTTATCTATCTATCTATCTATAGATCGTTCTCTCTATCATTCTATCTATTTTACTATTGATCATGCTATCTATTTATTTATTTATCTATCTATCTATAAATCGTTCTCTCTATCATTCTATCTATTGTACTATTGATCATACTATCTATTTATTTATCTATCTATCTATCTATAGATCGTTCTCTCTATCATTCTATCTATTGTACTATTGATCATACTAGCTATTTATTTATTTATCTATCTATCTATCTATAAATCGTTCTCTCTATCATTCTATCTATTGTACTATTGATCGTACTATCTATCATTCTATCATTATCTATCTATCTATCTATCTATCTATCTATCTATCTATCTATCTATCTATCTATCTATCTATGTATCATTTGTTTGTTCTGTCTATCTATCTATCTATCTATCTATCTATCTATCTATCTATCTATCTATCTATCTATGTATCTATCATTTGTTTGTTCTATCTATCTATCTATCTATCTATCTATCTATCTATCTATCTATCTATCGTTCTATCGTTCTATTGTTCTATTGTTTTATCATTCTATCATTCTATCCTTCTGTTTGTATATCTATTTATCGTGCTATCGTTCTGTCTATTTTTAACTGTCTATCTACCATTTGTTTGTTCTGTCTTTCTAACGTTCTATCTACAGTTCTGACTATCTTTAATTCTATCTATTTATTATTGTTCTATCCTTCTGTCTGTTTAGTAATTGTGCTATCGTTCTATCTTTAACTGTCTTATCTATCTATCTATCTATATATCTGTCTATCTATCGTTCTATCTATCGTTCTATGTATCAATCTATCGTTCTATGTATCATTCTGTCTGTCTGAATGTTACCCAAAAATTCTAGTCTTCCAGTGCATCATGGTATTACCATGGCACATGTCCAAACAAACGTGGTAGTACCATGGTACTTGTTGGTACTTTTTTTCTGCTAGTAATCGCTCTTTTTCTCTCTCTCACTCATCGTCTTTCGTTTTCCCTTTCTCTTTCTTTTTCTCTCTCGGTCTGACACACATTCACAGCATCTACTGTAAGAGCTATGACATGCTGATGGAATGAATGTGTTACAAATATGTAGCAGATAAATATCCGCTGACTCTATGTCTTCCAGAAGGCCTGTTTCTGCTCCAGCGCCTCCACACCTGGGTAACTGCTCTACAGCCAACATGATATGAGTATTAGATCAGTTTAGTGTCTGTGTGTTTGTGCCTCATTTAAACATACACCTGCTCCTATGATCAATTTATAATTGATTACTTCACATTCAAATGATAGCCGAACAAATCTGAAAAACGGGCAGATGGCATGCAAGACTACATCTAAATTACTGCATCTAAAAAATGCATTTTTGTTATTACTTTATTTATTATTTTTGTAATTATTTTATCACGAGATAAAATATTTGAAAATTAATTTGTGACATTGCAGAACTTCTGGACAAGATATGCTGTAACCAACCATACTGCATTATAGATTTCACTCATTTGAAATGTTTGTGGTATGAAATACGATCTAAAGTAACAAAAAAGACACATTCCACAATGTATTTGTATTTAAAATGTATTACAGTTTATTATTGGGTGTTACAAAAATACTTTTTTGAGTTTCATAGCGCTAGAAGCAAAGAAATATTTATTAAAGCCTGTAGGGTGCACTCTTTCCCTCTCCCTACTGAAGGAAAGGGGAGGATCTCTGGGTGTCTTCAAGGACAGCCATTGGTTTACCGGGCTCATATAAAACACAGCACATACCCCAAAAGCGAGAGGGCTGGAATTCAAGCAGTTGATGTATAACCCTGCAGGAGAGAGAGAGAGATCAGGACACGGGCAGAGGGAATCCGCACCCTTTCCAGAGTGATTATAGAAAGCTGTGCGTTTGTGCGCGTCTTCTCCGTTGTGCGCCTCTGCGGACTTGCGCGTAAAGACAATCAATGAAGGAGAGAAGATCTATACAGAAACTGTCCCTTCAGCCCGGAATGGATCCGAGTCAGAGCCTCAAATGTAAGATCGTGGTCGTGGGGGACAGTCAGTGTGGGAAAACCGCTCTGCTCCACGTTTTTGCCAAGGACTGTTTCCCAGAGGTGAGATGCGTAAAATCCAGCGGGTGCGCAAATGCGCTTTATGAAATTGGCTTCAGTTCTGTAGCATGTTCATTTTTACATTTTAATCTCTTAAAACAGACCTGTTTAGTAACATTTGCAATTTTCTTTCATGTGTCTTTCTCCTAGAATTACGTACCCACTGTGTTTGAGAATTACACAGCAAGTTTTGAGATTGACAAACAGAGAATAGAGCTCAGCCTGTGGGACACCTCAGGTGAGTCTCATGTTATGTATTTGTACTACATGCATCCTGATCTTTTAGTTTTAATTGCTTTTTATAGTGCAAATGTATTATGTATTAGCTAAATATATACTATAGAATGGGGTCTTCAACCTTTCTGAGTACCCATTGGGGGTGGATAGAGAGCCAAAGCTTGGACTCCTTGTTACATATTTTATTAAACTGAGTGCTGCATGTTAAGCTTGGTCTATAATGCTATATGTATATTACCATATAATTATAATAATGCTAAACTTTAGCCTCTTTAGTTTTTTTGAATAGAGTTGTATAAGTTAATATATAATTATAAAAATGTGTTTGAGATCAAAAAATACTTTGCGGACTGCCTTCAGTAGCTATAAATAGTTTAATTGATATGCAGAGTAAATATACTATATGCACTATGTAATATTACATTGTTAATATACAATGTAGTCAGTAAATGCAGGCCTTGTTACAATTTAAATATTCAGGCTTTGACCTCTGCAGTGATTTTTGCTCCTACTTTAGTATCTTTTATGTCAGTTTAGTTAATTTACATGCTGTTGGTCCAAAACATGTCCAGACTTGTTGTCATTCTTCATAAATCCAGTGTACATTTCATCATTTTAATGCATCAGTTTGTTGTGCAGGGTAATGATGTGATTGCTAGCGCTTGCGTTTATGCCTGAAGGAAAATCTGGGTTTATTTAATAGATTTTCTTTCTTTTTCTGAGCGGTTGAGCGATTCTCGGTTGTTGAGTCAGTACGAGAGCCTGCCAAGCATTTAATCACACACGCGCGCACACACACACCCTACTAATACACTCTCACACACTCCACCCATCTGTGGAATATGATCCGTGGACACCTCACTTTTAAGGAATGTTAGGATGGCATCACGGGGAACGTTGCTGTAAGTAATGTTTTGGATAAACAAATGAAACCGAAACTGTTGCCACAGCTGGGGTCGTGCTGCAATTCACACGTTTAACAAAACCAAACAGCCGTGACCATACAGACAAATGAGAGTGGGGTCTTGGCTCGCTCTGTCTGAATGTAGGGTATTGGTAGGTTTCCAGAGATCACACTTGGATCACCCAGCAGAGATCAGACCTGTCTGGAGGTAATCACAGGCCCTGTAAAGCATCCAGCCAGACAGACTGGTTTAGACGGTGGCCTGTTTGGAGCTTAGCTATGATCTGGGGTAAACTGCATTCAGACCTGAAACTGGGGGTTTAGCTTGTTTGGTGCTGTGTGTGTGTGGTCTGACTTCTAAAGTTATGTGCAAAATTTTTCTTTCACCAGTATATGTTAAGCCATCAAGGTAGGGTATGATGTTTGATCAACTTTACCAGCAGAGTCATATTCTCAATCTGGATCCATTTCCTCTGGAGTCTAGAGTAATTTCCTAAGTCAAGAGCCATGTGCTAATTTGACCTGCTGAAGGGCTAGCACAGCTGGTCACTAGCTTATGTTGTGTTTCAAATGCTGGTATGCTGGAGGTCTAGGCTTCTTAACTATCTTAACCAGCAAGACTTGATACTTGTGAACAGCATGGCCATGCTGGTCCATTAACAAGACCAGCACCAATCCAGCCTTTGCCAAAAAAAAGACATTTGCTGATGGTAGAATCAGTCCGAGATCTAAAGAACTGAGTTAATCTAGAGTCAAATCTGCCATTTTCTCAATATAGAGCTTTCTGAATACGAATCGTGCTAAATGTGATCCTATATCATAAATCTAGGTGTTTTGAGCTGTTCCACAAAACTAGAGGTGCTACAATCCTGAAAGAAAGTTCCAACATTTGGAGTCATTTGCTCAATGTGAATTCATTTCCTTAATCAGAGTCTGCCTAAATTTTAAGCCAAGTGCTAAATCTAGAGTTACTGCCTAATTCCAGAATCATTTCCTCAATCTAGAGCCATTTTAAAGCTCACACTACAACTATATATGAAGATAATTCAGTGCATGGTGGTTCAGCTTGGTTCGTGATGTAGGTACAGGAGTGTGTTCGGCTGACAGATGTCTGCGGGCAGGACCGCCCGTCTGATACTGGCGTTTGGATATGTAGTTAGTTGCTTGTGTCAGGCTGTGGGCTTCCAGCCTGCTGTTCATTATAGTGTAAGTTATTGTCTCAGAGCCAGCCTCCAAGGTCTCCCCAGTGTGTGTGCGGTCTTTCCTCTCCTAAGTCCAGGATTTAACAAGTTCAGAACACACCTGAGCACATTCCAGATAATGAGAGAAAGAGACATGCGGACTAGGAAACCTTGGGTATTTGCCCTTGAACAATCTTAAATTCTTTGTCTTGGGTGTTTCTGAAAAGTCCGGGGGTTGCTCCCAGAATTGCCCAAATGGATAGATTCTTGGCATCTCTTCTTTGTGCTGCTTTGTTTGCAACAGCTGCCACCCCCGTCAACCAGGAGGCTGGCTGCTCCTGTCATTGTCCACCAATCAGCTGTTGAGTCACGACCCCATTCACCATTCAGCTGGCAGCATCCGTCACTGATCCGCCATGGAACCCATTGATACAGTAGAGTATATACGTACCATTAGGAATTTAAACAGTTCACTTCCGAAAGGGTACGACCAAGACTTTTTGTGTCGGGATACAAAAGAGGGGAATACAATTGTGTTTCTTTTTGTTTGTTTTACTTTTGATTGAGCTCAAGTCTTGCGTAACTTCTTTTTTTTAGGACTGTTGCCCATTGTTGTGTTTGTTAAAACGATCCCCACTCACGCCAATGAAAAACCCAGTATTCTTTGGTCATTATTCCAATGTCAGCGTGCCATTTCCATTCTGCTGCATGAATGTTTCATTAGGATTTTCTCATGTATATTGATTCTAGGGCTTAGTAAGTCCCTCTAAATCTGAAACCCAAGTGTGTATGTGCATGTATTGTGTGTTATGTGATACACAAGAGGCCAAGTGTCAGGATAACACCCTACCGGAGACAAGAGCCCGCATGCTCTCTGATCTTCTCGATGGCCATAATGTGTGTGTATATCCCCTAATAGCCGATCCTCCATGGAATCGGACCCCTTCCCCCAGCTCTGCTCTTCCAGACACTTATTGACCAGAAACCCCCTGCAGATGTGAAGCCAGGATCTTGACATGCCTGTCTCAAAAGGTTCCTTATCCACCAGTCAGACCATGATCAATCAATATACGCACACTCTGCTTTTTGTTCCTTTGTGAGTTGTACATTTTACAATAAGCATATCGTTTCGGATAACTACAGCGCCAAGTTCAGTCCATTGTTCCTCGAGCGTCCTATCTCCTTGCTCCCCTATGGCTGGTGACGGATATGCTGTCATGACATAGTTTGATTGGATGGTGTCTTTGAATTAGCAAGTTTGATAGGATGACCTTCTAAGATGTCACTTGTTTGCAGCTGAAATTTTTATCAGACTTCTTGATCAGATTGCTGAGGTTGAGGGCTGAAAGCCGGAATAGATATTTCCTTACAGAAAAGTAATGTGAATCACTAGCACAGAGCCTAAACTCTACAATGTGATGTATTTTATACTCAAATAGGCTAGTGAATGGGGAAATAATTAAATGTGTGCCTTGATATTTGATTGGATTTTGAAAAGTGGCCATTTATGTTAAAGAATAATATCTAGTAGAATATTTTAGAGACTTAGGGGTGGGCTATTTGACTTTGGCCAATAAGATACCACTTGCATTGCCAAGTTTTGCACAGGCGAGTACCACTCTTATTTGCAATATGTCAAATCTAGTTTCATTTTATAAGTTAAATTATAAATTAATCTATGTAAAGTGTTTGCTAATAAATGCAATCTTAATCTTGTTTGTACATTCAAAAACAATCACTGTTCATTTGTAAATAAGTATCATTCAGCTATTGCATGTCTCTTCAAAGTCCTGAACTAAAACATTGCTATCTAACCTCCTTAATCCAAACCTTGACTATTATCAGCAAGGGGAGTCTTCATTATCAGCTGACCCCAAAAACAAAACATTCCTGGCATCATTTCAATGGGCTCCTGCTGGGACAGGCTCTCTCAGACCCATTCCTTAAAGCTGGTCAACTATTGTCGGCCGGATCATATTTCTAACCTCGACGATTTGGGCCTGCATGCCTCACATTCCTGTGAGGAAAGGTTTGCTTTTGTACTCCACAAAGCAGCTATTGTGCGGTGGGCCGCCAGGGAAAAATAGTGCAATGTGAACCGTTATGTTCTCTGAAATCATTCTTACCTTGTTAGTCAAGGAGGAATTTAAATTCAAGAGGAACTCATGTTCTGATGTGGATTTCTAAAAGACATTTTTGTAAAAGTTTATAATGGTGCATTAGCAATTTTTTAAAACATGAATTAGCATCAGTGGATTTTACAGTGTTGCTTAGGGGTTATATGTACATTGCAGAGAACTGTGTCTGTTTATTGTTTTGTTTTGATGTAGATTAGTAAGACATTTCGGGATCCAAGCCAGAAACACCAATGGCCAAGAATTCTTTACTGTGTGTGTGCACTTTTACATGGTCAACACATGTTGAGAGAAGCATTCGAACACTCGGGGAATCCATCAGCTCTCAGTATCCTACACACACACACACACACACACACACACACACACACACACACACACACACACACTCTGGAATGTGGTGTGTGTGTTGTGATAGCTATGGTGTTCCACAAGTGTGTGTGTGTGTGTGTGTGTGTGTCGCTCCAGTTATGTATTACTTACACAAATACTGTACAAACACACACAGCAGGGTTTGGGTTTAGCATTGGTGACAGAGAAACAAAATAATATGTTTAGTGAGCTGTTTAGAGAGAAAACTGTGTGTGGTGGGGTGGGGGTTGCCATAGAGAGTGTGTATATTCATGTATGCATGTGTGTGGGCATCTGATGTGTCTTTTAGAAAAGGCAGAAGGCCACACTAACAAAATCAACAGCAGCAGCAACAACAAAATGTTATTTTATTCCACATAACTTTTCATAACAAAAGTATATTTACATAAACACATATCACCTTTCGATATGTACACTAAAATAACTATCGAACTTCATTCAATAGCTTTAAATTTAAAATAAGCTTCAAAATTAGATCTAAATACAGATGTAATTACTAATTGCAAATTAGACATTACAAATTAGAGATTAAATGGTTAAAAAAAAAATAAATAAATAAAAGTCAAACGTCTCATGTGAAACAGTGAAACGTTGTTTCCCGAGTTGTTCTTGTTTTTTGGCCTGTAGCTGTGGTTGGAATATGAGCTGTAAAGTCCTGCGGCTGCATGTGTTTTCAACTTCACATTTTTCTACTTAACTTCTGGCACTGGGAATTATCATTCTGTCAAACTAAACAGCCCTCCCTTCCCTCTGTCTCTCTCTCTCTCATAAACACCACCTCTGTCCTGGAATCTGGCACAGTATAAATGTGTTTGTCCTGTGTGGATTGTACATACCGTGTCTGGCAGAGTTAGCGGTGGGCGGGAATGCTTCGTTCTGTCAGAGTAAATCCTGAACTGTACCGTCCTCACAAAGAAAAACATCTCCAGAGTTTTAGCCAGGAGGGAAATGCTACATCTGGCAAGGGTCTAGTTATTAGCAGTGTTTGCTAAGGCAAGCATCAGTATTTTTATTTGAGTAAGGGATTTTAAGAATTATCTTGTGCTTGTGTAAATCATTATAAATCATTATTTAGTATTGCACCAGTGAGAAAGAACTGGAAGTGTTCTGTGTGCTGAGAGGTTTTTATTTTTAAAAAAAATATTTAAAAGCTTTATTCCTTCTGAAAGCAAAAGTGTGCATTTATGTGTAAAAGTTTCATGTTTAGTATGTCTGAAAAGGGGCTTCAGTGGTTTAAAAATTCATGAATCCTTTCAAATTACTGTCTGTACTGCGTCGCAGAGTGAAAGTTAAATGAGGTCAAGTAATATATTGACGGCCCTCCAGACAGACCCACTATCCTTGTCTAGTTCTTTATGCATACTTGTGTTCAAGTGAACTTTGTTCTTCCTGACCAATTCACCTTTTTGTGTTACAGGCTCCCCTTATTATGACAATGTCAGGCCGCTTTCGTATCCAGACTCAGACGCCGTCATCATATGCTTTGACATCAGCCGACCAGAGACCCTGGACAGTGTCCTAAAGAAGGTGAACTTTTTTCCAACCTGTAATAACGGATTCCACAGACTTAATGTGAGCTAAACAGTAGGATGTTCCTTGATTAACATCCACTGTTGTTCTTGGAATTATACTCCTATCAAACAATCAGATTATAGGACTGGAGTTAGGGTCTTGAAGAACACTCCCACCAACCGGTCAGATTTTAGGACTAGGGATAGGGTCTTGAACAATATTTCCATCAACCAATCAGGTTTTAGGACTAGGGATAGGGTCTTGAACAATATTTCCATCAACCAATCAGATTTTAGGAATGGGGTTGGGTTCTTGAAGTACATTTTCATCAACCAATCAGATTTTAGGACTGGAGTTGGGGTCTTAAAGAACATTACCACAGACTAATCAGATTTTAGGACTGGGGTTAGGGACTTGAACAATATTTCCATCAATCAATTAGATTTTAGGACTGGGGTTAGGGTCTTGAACAATATTTCCATCAACCAATCAGGTTTTAGGACTAGGGATAGGGTCTTGAACAATATTTCCATCAACCAATCAGATTTTAGGAATGGGGTTGGGTTCTTAAAGTACATTTTCATCAACCAATCAGATTTTAGGACTGGAGTTGGGGTCTTAAAGAACATTACCACAGACTAATCAGATTTTAGGACTGGGGTTAGGGACTTGAACAATATTTCCATCAATCAATCAGATTTTAGGACTTGGGTTAGGGTCTTGAACAATATTTCCATCAACCAATCAGGTTTTAGGAATAGGGATAGGGTCTTGAACAATATTTCCATCAACCAATCAGATTTTAGGGCTCCAAAATGACTACCTGAGAATCTTGATCAGAGATACCTTCATGTTACATTTTTTGATTTTTTTTATTGTCTGAACAGTTGACGTCTGGGGCAGAATATGGGTGTGGTGCACTAAATTTTGGGATTTTCTTGGATATCAAACTGTAGGCTTGACCTCTCTGGTTCCTGACAGTCTAATTGGCTTTTAAATGCCTTTCCTGTGATTCAGAGAAATTCTTCTACAACTCCTTTGTGATCTGCCCACTCTTTGTTGCATCCCAGTAAAGTCGTCCTTTGTTCAGTAGGGTTGGATGTCTTCTTGTAGACTTTCAGTCTGGGGTCAGGTGTCTGGAATGGCCTGTGACTCCGTTTCACTCGGTTAGGGTGGGCCCCTGGTTTGATAGTATTATGCTGGCATTAACTAGACCATGTGAGTAGAAGTTCAGCTGGGTGGTTTGTTTTAAAACTGTTGAGATCTAGGTCGCAGAATTGGAAATACGATCAGGCTACACGTGGGTAGCTGGTGGAATAAGCTAGTGTTGTCTACTGGGACTTTGAGGCCTCTGGGAGCCAGAGGTGACCGCAAAAGGATCATGGGAATGAGGGAATGTAGAGTGTCTGTGTTCCTGTGTGAACAATCGTATGACTGTGTTGTACCCGCCTGTCTCCCGCCAGATTAAATCCGGTGATTTAATGCCACACCAACACAAAAAATGCTTTGTTTGGGAAGGACAGGAATGCAGATCACCTGTAGCATTGTTGGGAAGACGCACACACCCTGAAAAGCAGTCATTACAGTGCAAGCTTTATCCTCTCAGGAAGCATGTCCCTCACCTGTAGCAAGGAGGATTAATACTCTTGTGCTTGTGAAAAAGGGATGGGATGGAACGTGATATACTTAGAGAGCTGGAACAGGAAACACTTGTTCCTTTCTTTTGTCCTCTCTCAGACAGGGATGGATCAAGGCCAGTTGGTTTCATCTTTCTCTGTTGGTTTTGTCTCTTTCTCTCACAGTGGAAAGGGGAGATCCAAGAATTCTGTCCCAACACAAAGATGCTGCTCGTCGGATGCAAGTCAGACCTTAGAACGGACCTCACAACTTTAGTGGAGCTGTCCAATCACAGACAGACACCGGTGCCATATGATCAGGTGAGCGCTTCTCATAAACTGCTTTTGCAATTTGGTTGGACGCCATGGAGACACTCAACTTTGGCTTGATATCTAACACCCATCTTATTACTTTACCAGTAATTACGTTTATCGGCAAGGGCAGTTTGGCAACATTGCAAGGGTTTAGGTTACTAATCTAATCCATGCATTAAAGTTCTCAATGATAAACAGGGAAATCTTCCTAAGCACAAAGCTAAACTTAATTTGGATGAAATTGCATGTGGTAACATGTCATAACTTGCATATCATAACACTTAGGGCCAGCGCAAACCATCTTTTGGCATTAAAATAGTACCGTCAGGATTTACTAAGGACGAAGCAGTGAAGAGTTAGCGCTGAAAAGGCGTGGACAGTTATTTTTGCGCCTGACGTTATTGAATATGCATTTGTAGGAGTTACCCTTTCAGACGCAAAATTTATGACAGGAGAGTATTAAAATGAATCACGCAATGCAATTTACTAACGTTTGCACTAGTCAAATTACTGGTAATTGCGCCATTATTTAATGCCCAAAAAAAGCATGTCTTAAAGCAGGCGGTAATTTGCGCTGCTCTTGGTAGATTGCGCTGCTCATTATGGAAATGATCTGGCTGCGTCTGTGTTCTTAAATGTGCGCATTGTCTGTAAATCACATGCAGAATTTTCCCCTCCCATTGGCGCTTTTATGGAATTGCCCTCTAACGCTAATTTACCCTGTTTAGTAAATCTGGCCCTTAAACCGCAAATCATGATTTAACTGCAAATTGATGGTTTTGTTCCATATCAAAGCTAATTATCCTCTCTTTCTCTTTTAGGGTTCAGCTATGGCTAAGCAGATATCCGCACCTTATATCGAATGCTCCGCAGTGCAGTCAGAAAACAGCGTGCGGGACATTTTCCATGTGGCAACACTGGCTTGTGTAAATAAGAACAACAAAAACATCAAGCGCAACAAATCGGCACGCTCCACCAAACGCATCTCGCACATGCCCAGTCGACCAGACCTAGCTGCCGTCGCAACAGACCTACGCAAAGACAAAGCAAAGAGTTGCACAGTAATGTAATGCAAGGCATTCGGGGGGAAAGATTCATTCTGGGAAACGGTGAGGGTGGACTTTGGAAGCAAGAAAGCTCTGGAATTGCTTCCAAAGACAAAGCAAAAGTGGAGAGCAGGAGTGTTTGCTTGATGTCCCTGAAGGTCTCTCCGGTTTGAGGGTTCCACTTCTTGTTGCCAGAACTTGACAAGCTTGCGGACGTAAACCCATATTATGGCCCCAACCACCTCTCCTAAACTTATCCACTCAGCAGGAGGATGTCACCACCCTCTCGGCCAATGGGAGGCCTTCCTTCCTGCTCCTGGACGTGAAGCTGCTTCCTCTCTGGAGGATTCCTTCTGGAAGCTTCTCCTGCAGGAAAGGAAGGAGGAAGTAGAATCACATAACCATTGAGTCCAGAGTTCCGCTGAGCTTTGGCTCGCAGCTATTTTTAAAAGATGCACGTTTCGGTTGGTATTAACAGTCGCGCGACAGAACAGCGAAGGGGAAGATGACTTCCAAGATGGCGCAATTTGGATAAAGACAACTCTTGCTTCTTTCTTTTCGAGTCTGTACAGCTAAACAAGGATATGAAATGAAAGTGTATCACTGTGGTTACGAATCACTTCCTCCTTCGATCCTCCTCGGTCTGTTTTGTTCCTTCTGTAGACCAAGAGCACGAGTTTGTGTGTGTGCGTGGTTTTTGTTTTCTTATGCTAAGCTCAGCTAAATCTGTCACCATGGAGACGCCACTGGTATATTTGAACTTGCACCGTTTTCTGTACAACTCCTCATAATCACATTACGGTTCATTAGGATTCAGAAAAAGAAAAACCAAAGAACTAGAAGGTTTTCAAGTCGAATGACTCAATGTTTGAAGTGCATGATGGATGTGTATTTGAGGGCTTTTGGTGGATCAATGAGAATTTCTTTCACGGTTCTGTAAGAACACGGTTACGCTTGTCTTTATAGACCAGGTATATGGAAGTGCAAATACGACCTTTGAGAATTGACCCTGGCCATTTAGTATTCATTTGCATTCGGTTTATCCCTGAAGGGGCATTCACACTGACAGCCATCTGCAGTGACAAAGCATCTGGAAGTCAGTAATTTGCAATGAGGGTTGGTGATTTGAGGCCAGACTGTTTAGAGTTAAATCTGGAACAATATTTAAGGTGGGACCTTTAAAATAAACAGTGCAAAATGCTATCTGGCTAACAGCTAAGGCACAGAACACTGTTAGCCTGCTAATTTAAGCACTATTGCTAAAAATATCATGAATGTGACACATTTTAGACAAAATCAAGCTAAACCAGTTAAACTTACTAAACAACCAGTCAGTTTTTGGACAACTGATCATCAAGACTGATCCCTAGTATGAACAAACTATTGGAAACCAAGAGTATAGCGATGCAGTGATATAATTTCTGTCAGTGTGAATGCTACATAAGAATAACACCACTACTGCATAGCACACAACTAGTATTTCATTGTAAATCGTCATTATCAGTAAAATGTTACATGAACATTTGTGCCTTTTCTGACATCTGTGAAATTTTGTTTAAGCACAATTATTGAGATAATGAATAAACAATCAAATTCAAGGTCATATTAAATCTGCGCTTCTGTCTGCCCAGTCCAGAGAAAAAAAAAAAAAAAAAAAAAAAAAGGTTTTAGAAAAACATTCTCTCCTCTCTGTACTAAACTATGCAGTCTGCTTCTGAACACATGCGAGAGGATTGAGAAAAATTATTAATGCACATTCTTTCTTGTTCAAAACAAAAATGCGTTACGACTCAGTATATTGCTTTGCAGAGCCGTGGGAAAAAATGCATCTCACCTTTGTAGTGCTAAAAGTTTCTCAAAACAAAATCTTCAGAAGTTTGAAGCTAGCTGCAAAGTCTCTTTTGCTGCATGTTTGTAGTTGCACTTTTCGTTAAAACTTGCGCAAAACAAACAAAAACTGTCTTTTTTACATTCGTTTTTATTGTTTTTAATGGGTCAGAGAGAATTTCCTTGACTGTGTCACAAAATTAGTTTTCATATAGGCAGTATTAAACCATTTTGGTGTGTGTAAATGTTGAGAAATGTGTAGGTGCTGTTAAAAAAACAAAAACAAAATGTTTCCTAATGTAGGATGTCTGTAATTTTTTTTAATGCCTTCTGCGTGTTGAGGTCCATGTATGTCTGTTTTTGTTGATGTTGTCATAATATTTATTGAATTATATATTTTTCCCTTAAAAATAAATGAAAAAATAAAATGAAAACAGATCTTTTTGATATGAAATCTTTTCCTCATTTCTTTTTGCATGTGTTTATATATATATATATATATATATATATATATATATATATATATATATATATATATATATATATATATATATATATATATATATATATATATATATATTTCTTTTTTTTTTCTTTTTATTTTTTTTCCCTTTTTTTAAATATACTTTTTAGAAATATGATATTCATAAAGCTGGCAGATATTTTTTCATGCAGTTAAGATTCATCGTCTCATTCCTAGTGACTCATTCCTTATTACATTCTGAGTATGTGTGACTTTGCCTTGGGCGTCGGATCTCTTCCTGTGTGTTCCTCAAATTCATTCATGTGGTTTCGGGTCACTTCCCCCTGCGGAAGGAAGTGACCTTCAGATGACCTTCACCCAGCCCTTTCTGGAGCCTTCATTCTTAAACCCCACAGGCCTACAGCTCAGAGCTGTCTGGCTTCATTTTACTCTTATTGAGATAAAATATGGGCATAATTTTGCTCATCTTATTTTTGTATTGCGTATAAATCACACTGATGCAAAGTGGAGTGCTTTACCTTGTTCTATATACATCTATGCAATTCAAAACATTGAATGTGGCTTTCCTGAGACAAATATGGCATCAAATAGTCTATATGCGAACACTATTCAACAGAATATAAAAGCTGTGGTTTGGGTACAGACATGCCACATCGACAAGCTTCAGTCAAGGCTGGAATTTTCACTCTTTTCTCCTCGCCGTCATCTTGTCTTTGTGTGAATGCAGACTAAACACATACTTTTTTTACTGTCAAGAGCATCAGGTGATATTTTCGCTTCTGACAGACAGCTATGGCAGAGATAAATCCAGACAATTACAAACACACACTGTGGCCCTGATTAATTGTGCAAATTGTGAAACTGCTTTGTTGTTACGCTGAGACAACGCTGAGTGAAAGTGATTCATTACAGCACCGTCTGACTGGAACACACATTAATAGTGTTTCCTTTACGCATGATAGCTCATATATCACATGCAGAAACATGGAATAAATTCACACAAAACATGATGAATGATAACACAGGCCTGTCAGATGGCTGTTTTTGTACTATAAACAAAAGCAAAGACAGTTGTGGTGAAAATCTCTTACAAAATAGTACTAAGGCAGGGAACAGTGGCGGTATAAGATGGTAATATTTTCGTACCTTCACATGATACTGTAAAATCTGCTAGATTACATTTCTACATATTTTTTTAAATTAGAGTTTATAATTTAAATTTCTACTAATATTTAAATGAAAATTATAAATTGTTTAAAAATCATAGAATTAACCTAAAATATCATATTTAGCATATTTTTAATTATATATAACTTAATTTTTATATAATTTTATATACACAAAATGATGTATCATTTTATCATATAATTATGTAATTTCATTTGTTTTATTGTTAAAACTTAATTGAGTAAAGCACAAAAAAATTACTAAAATTACTAAAGCTGAAACAAAAATATAAAATAAAAGATAATTCAAAATATTTATATATTCTATAATAGTATATAAATAATACTAAAGTAATAGTTTAATTTATAATATTTTATCATAAATTAGTGTAATATACAAATATCTTTGGTTAAAATATTTTTTTAAATATTATTTATACATTTAAATAAATGTAAAAAATATTAATTATAAATATTTTATTTATTTATTTATTTATTTTTTGTATATACCACGGTACTATAATGTGCATACAAAAAATTACACAGTAATACCATGGTACTTTTTGTAAGTGTTAGAATGGTTACCATATTTGTGTACTATGGTATTAATATAGTATTCCCAGGAATTTCAAGGAATAACATGATATTACCAATCTACAGTCCAAAAAACAGGGTATTTCCATGGTATATGTGCAAATAATCAAAAGACTACCATGGTACCATGTCTGAAAAACCACAATATTACAATGGTACTGTTTAATGGTGTCCGCAAAGGCAAAAAATCATGCTAAAATCACCAAGAACATCTTACAATACATCAAATTTCTTCAGAAAATTCAATTAAGCTCTCGATACACTATAACTTCAAACCCTTTTAAAATAAAAAAGTAGTTGTTCTGTATCCATTACTCAAATTTTAGAGTTGTAGCTTAAACTAAACTGCCCAAATAAGCTAGCTAAGCTACAATCATATCGTGTGTATCTCTGGTGGGTGTTTTCTGGTTGACCGGGCGCTCTAATGTGTGAACACGCGGCTGCAGTCAGGGGAAATGTCAGAGACGGCGAACAAGGGAGATTCGATAACAAGAACCGTCGATGTGTTGTGTCTGGTCTGGGTTTTTGTTTTCTAACACCTCCGAATATTTGACAACATATTGAAACGAACGGCTGCCGGGTTTTAATGGCGTTTGTGCTCGGGTATCCGTAAATGTCACCGCCGTTGTTCTCACATTTTGCATTAATCGACCAAGGTTACTGTATGTGACAAATGAAATGTCAAGCAATATGTAGCGCTCAAAATATTTCCGGATGAATTGCGTTTCACTCTTGGGTGAATCCAGAAACTCAAAACCATTTAGCACTTTGGGATTCCAGCAAAAAATCTAAATGTTCAGGCTCGAACCTTTTTGTACGTGTTTTATTGCTTTTTTGGGGTTAAAGGTCACACGTGTGTGTGTCTCAGACAGGATGCAGTGTCATATTGGGTTCATATTGAAATATAGTTGTTTGTACAGCTATTCTGAGACACATATGAGGTAAGTTCTATAGAGACGGCTGTGTGAATTCATACACGTCGCTTTAACACCTGTCAGACAAGGAGGAAATTAAATCATGTCCCACCACTGGAAACACAAACACCCAAATGCACATATAGCGCTGATAAGACAGGCACTAATTGAAATTCCATTCTTAATGGCCCCTAACTGCAGATCAGCAACTTGCACGGGTGATTGACTTTTATTGTGCTTTTGGTGTCTGTCTTGACCCGCCTAACCATGATGCCTTTGGGAAAAGAGGCTAGCAGACTTCCATGAAATAGATCCATTTGTCATCTCCAGAAGCTGCTGTGACATGAGTTTTGACGCAAGATGTTTCGTTCGGACATTTCTATCATGTTTTGTTGTGGATTTGTTTGCTTGGAGATAAAATTGTTTATGAGAACAGTTGCATTCACTGTGATGCTAAACCCAACCAAAAAATAAAATATTAAAAAAATACCAATTATAAACATTAATTTATTGTTTCAAAATAAAACCACAACAACAACTGAACTCTGAAACTGATTGTTATTCATCGCAGTGACTCAGATCTTTTGAAACTGTTCAGTAAAAAGATTTGTTCATTGGTAAAGGTAATAGCAACATTTTATCTCACAACTGACACTTATTTTTTGCAATTCTGATTTTTTTTTCAGAATTGCATGCTTTAAACTCAGAATTTAAAGCAGAATTTAAAGCATAAACCCTCAATTTTGAGAAGAAAAGTCTTTTTGTTGTTCATAAAAACTCGCAATTCTGAAAAGAAAAGTCATTTTGTTATTCATAAAAACTCGCAATTCTGAGAAAAAAGTCCTTTTGTCAGTCATAAAAACTCGCAATTCTGAGAAGAAAATGTCAATAGTGAGATATAAAATCGCAATTGCAAGAAAAAAATCAGAACTGAGATAAAAAGCTGCAATTACCTTAGGGAAACAAACTTGTCACAATTTTGACTTTTTTTTTGGTAATTGCAAGTTTATATCTAACAATTCTGAGTTTGTATCTCAGAATTGTGAGAGAAAAAAATTGGAATTGTAAAATAAACCCTTACGATTACCATGGTTTTACTACAAATGAAACCAAAAAACAATGGTTACTATACTTAAACCATGGTAACCACAAATTAACCATGCTACACTAACACTCTTGCTACACTAACAATAGTTTAACCATGGTATTTGTAGTAAAACTGTGGTTATACAAATGGTAATCAATAGACTACATTTTACAATTGTTACTACACTTTTACTATAATAAAACCATGGTTAATTTTCGTAAGGGAAAACTCAGATTTGTGAGGAAAAAAAGTCTGAATTGTGAGATATAAACACAGAATTGTGAGATAAAAAGTTGCAATTACCTTCTCTATTTTTTATTCCTTGGCCGGAAACATGCTTGTCACAGTTCTCACAATTCTTTTTTTTTTTTTTTTTCTCAGAACTGGGAGTTTATATCTGACAAGTCTGTCAGATAAGCTGTGAGAGAAAAGTTCAAATTTTGAGATATAAAATCAGAATTGCTAGAAGAAAAGTCAAAATTTTAAAGGGGTCATATGACGTTGCTAAAAAGACCATTATTTTGTGTGTTTGGTGTAATGCAAAGCGTTTATGCAGTTTAAGGTAAAAAAAAAAAAAAAAAAAAAAAAAAAAAAAAAAACATTTTCCACATACTGTACATTATTGTTGCTCCTCTAAAGCTCATCCTTCTGAGAAGTGAGGCGTGCTCTGATTGGCCAGCTATCGAGTGCGCTGTGATTGGCTGAATACCTCAAGCATGAGACGGAAATGTTACGCCCCTCACCGTATTGTGATGCCGTGTCCCGGCGCGATGACACAAAAACAATAAAACCCACTACAAACGAGGCATTTGTTGTATCCAGTGGGGACATAATTACTGATTATAATGACTTATACTGTCTTTTTATGCGTCGCGTTGCATCGCGCCACGTAAACACTACCATGTCTGCATTTGTGATTGGAGAAACGACAAACAACAAGCACTACTCTACACAGCTCAAAACTCGCGTTTGAATAGTCAGTGGCAAATTCTTTAAATATGAAAACATACTTACAGGCTGTGAGTCAGAAGCACCAGACTGTCCTTGCAAAGTTGGAATTGCCCCACTTTATAGAAACAGTCTTTGAGCACAGCTGACAGGCTACTCCCAGGTTCAGGAAATAGTCCTCCGTAAAAAATGTGCTGCACACAGTCTAATATTTGGGTTGAACTGTTCTGGAACAGTGTTGTAAATACAACTTAACCACTGATTTCTAGTTGTGTCCTCTTTTGGAAGCCCAAACAAAGTAGTTTCGCCTTCACAACAAAACAGCGTCTCCAGGACATGGCGCCAGCAGCAGCAACAATACTACAGCAAGAATAAAAGTCCCGCCTTCTTTCATTGCCTATACATTTGGGCGGTGTTTTCCAAATCTCCCCACACCGTGACGTAGACACGTAGGGGCGTGTTTGAATGAGCCGTTTCAGGGGGGCGTGGTCGAGTCTTAACTTTTATAAAGAATATCTCTTTGGTTTTGAGACTTTAGTCTTTGCAACTTCAGGGATCTTATCTATGCACATACAGCTTGTAACACTCAAAGAGAAAAGAAAACTTGAAATCGCATCATATAACCCCTTTAAGATAAAAAGTCATGATTACCTTTTTTATTTTTTCATTCAGATTGTTTTATAATAATAATTATTCTATTTAGTGTCCATTTCATTCATTTAATATACTTAATACTGGGGGCATTCAAGTTATTTGACATTTGAACATTTATTTATTTATTTATTTTTTAAGTAACGTAAGTTACTTTCCCTGGTAATTAGTTACTTTTATAATGATGTAACTCAGTTACTATTTGTGAGAAGTAACTAGTAACTATAACTAATTACTTTTTTAAGGTAACGTGCCCAATACTGCCAAACACACACACACACACACACACAAGATGCAGGATCAATAGGTGCTGTCTGCAAAGCTTTGTTCTGTAAATCCTGAGGCTGAGAGAATCAGTCATGCACAGCTGCAGAATACAGGCAGAGAGGAAACAGACAATAGCCACTGTGTGTGTATGTGTGTAGATTTGTGTGATCAAAAGATCTGAACACAAAGCAGAACAGCTACCTGTACAATTAAACGCTCACAAAGACTTCCAAAGGCAGATGACTAGCAGTACAGTTTACATTTCTCATGAGTGCGTGTTTATTGTACGCATTTTGTATTAGTAATAACATCAAAGATGCGCTCGGTCTCAAAGCTCATCCTGCACCTGCATACAACATTTAATTAGATGAATGATTTTCTTTTGAAATGATTAAAGAAAAAACGGTTTGATAACTTTTTGATCTTCCATGTTGTAGGTTAAACTGGATTATTGAAATGAGTTTTCTATATAGGCTATACAAAAAAAAAAAAAAAACGTATATGCTTTCTGGAATGCTTGATTCTGATTGGTCAAGCACAACATTCAGATATGTGCATAGAATGATGCTAAACTAGCCTATATAATTTACTGTTATCACAGGCAACTGATTTCCTAGTTTGATGTCTCTCATATTGCTCCGTGCTCGTTCTTCTCACTTAATAAAGAAATGTTTCAAATAAAAGCAACAAAGTAGTGATAATGTACAGTCAGCAAATTTACGCAAACAAACCTCTTCAGAGTAGGGATGGCAGTCATAAAGAACAGGTTTGATTCACTAAAAAGAACCGGCTCATAGAGTCATTTGTGTGGGAATCAAACTACAGTGGTAATGTTGTATGTATTTTATTCTTTTTAAAGAACAAGCTCAAGAAACATTTGTTTGGGACTGGAAATGGAAAAAGTCTTATAATAATCATAAGTTCAGGAATCGGGGTACACTGCCGCGTTGTATGTTTTTGATTTAAGAAGAGTCATTCTTTCAGGATTCAGATTGCACTAGTTGTGCTGCAGCCTATGTTTTTGACTCAACCTAATTGATTAATTATGGGTTCAGAAACACTTGGAGGGCCAAACACTATCACTTTGGTCTTTGATTCATTCAAGTGAAGATTTGCTGCCATCAATTCCTTAATATCATTAAAACATGCAAAAAGAGACTGTAAGGCTGAATTATCCCCCATTTTTATAGGCAGATAAAGCTGTGTATCATCGGCATAAAGATGATAACATACATTATGTTTCTGACAGATAACAGCCAAAGGAAGCATGTAAATAGAAAATAATGCTGGACCCAATATTGATCCTTGGGGAACCCCATACTTCATCAGAGCAGAAGAGGATGAGAAATTTCCTAATTCAGCAGAAAAAGTTCTCCCTGAAAGATATGAACTAAACCAGTTAAGGACATTACTTAGATCCCAACCCACAGTCTTAAACGCTCAATCAGTATTTCATGTATTATAGTGTCAAATGCAGCTGTCAAATCAAGTAAAACTAAAATTGCACACTTTCCCGAATCAACAGCCAAAAAGAGATCGTTAGACACTTTAAGAAGGACCGACTCTGTGCTGTGCTGGGCCCTAAATCCTGACTGGAACTTATCAAAAATATCATTTCCATTTAAATGATTAGAAAGCTGTTGAAAGACAACCCTCTCTAAAATTTTTGACTGAAAAGACAATTTTGAAATTGGTCGATAGTTCTTTAAATCAGATGAATCCAGACTGGACTTTTTTAAAAGAGGTTGCACCACAGCATGCTTAAAGCAAGATGGCACAACACCACTCAGCAAACTGGAGTTCACTATTGACAAAATATCAAGGCCAACCACATCTAATACCTGAGTAAGGAGACGTGGAGGAACAATGTCCAAAGAACACAGAGTGGGCATCATATTACAGACTAAGTCCATCAAATCAGGTAATGAAATTGGTTTAAACTCATTTAAATAATGTACTAATGAGGGAGGGATGATGTAATCAAGGATAGAGTCTGGAGGCAGAATACTAGCTCTAAGAATATAAATTTTGTTAATAAAAAAACTCTAAAAACTTTTCACACGTTGTCTGACTGATATCAAGACCAGTAACTATCTCAGGGTTTAAAACTGAATCAATAGTTTTGAATAACACTTTTGGGTTATTAGGTGTCTTTCTTATGAGATCAGAAAAATATTTTATCTTTGCAGTTTTAACTGCCTTCTGATACTTAATCATAGCATCTTTCAATATATCATAAGACACCTGCAGCTTATCTTTCTTCCATTTCCTCTCTGCTTTTCTCTACATTTGTCGGAGGCTATGGGTATCATTATTAAGCCATGGCTGTGGTTTGGCTTTTGGACTTAGGATTTTGACAGGAGCACACAAATCCATAATAACATTACAGGTGGAATTAAATATTGATACTGAATCATTTATACCTGAACCAAAAGACATAGGCAGAGCTGGAAATAAAGTATAAGCCTTTGAAAACTCACTGGCCGTTGAAGATTTCAAAGAACGAACATACCGGCCTAGTGGCTTATAATTTAAAAAGACCTTGGAAATTGAAATATTAAAAACAACTGGGTTATGATCAGAAAGACAAGCATCCTCTATATCTACATTCAAAACTGGAACACCCAAGGATAATATCAAATCCAAAGTATGGCCAAGTTTGTGAGTAGGTCTTGAGACAGATTGTGTGAAATTAAATGAATCAATAAGATGTAGAAACTCATTCACCATGGGCTCTTTGGGACAACAGATATGCAAATTAAAATCACCAAGTATTAAAATCCTCTCAAAACTCGGTAAAATTGCAGTTAGGAACTCTGAAAATTCATGAATAAACAGTTTGTTGTATTTCAGGGGTCTATATATAAGTGCACAAATAACTGGATAATATAAATCTATTTTAACTAGCTGCAACTCAAAGCTAGAATAATCATGTACTACTAATGGACGACATTTTATTAAATATAGTAGAAAAAATTAAGTTTTAATATAGACATATTTATGGTAGGAAATTTACTAAATATCTCCATGGAACATAATCTTTACTTAATGTCCTAATGATTTTTGGCATAAAAGAAAAATCGATAATTTTGACCCATACAATATATTTTTGGCTATTGCTACAAACATACCCCAGCGACTTAAGACTGGTTTTGTGGTCCAGGGTCACATATGAGAATTAACAGAAAAATGAATCGGTTTTGAATTAGGTTCTCAACTTCTAACTTGATTCTCGACTTCTAACTCTACTTCAGAGTCATACGACGCCTCTCCGCCTCACATTGGGATTTATTTTGAGTTAATGACTAAGCGGCTGACTACATGATCCCTTATGTGAGTCATTACTTGTGTTTATGTATCTCTGACTGAAGACAACACCTTATTTCACGCTGGTAAACACACACTTTAGATTACAGAGGATGAAGGGCGCTATCATTAGCTCACACACAATGGTAAATGTTCTCACAGCGGGTAGTCAGTTGACCATATGCTGAAGCCTCTGCCTTTTGCTCTGGCCACACACACATTCACTCTCACTCTTCATCTCTGCCATCTGCCCTGCTCTTTGGCCTCTGCGTGTGAGAGATGTTCACATGGAGGAGGTTCATATACACCTGTCCCGCTTCTGTGAGCATTAGCATTGTGACTCTCAACCCAATCATACTCTTTCATGCATCATTTCATTTCCGTTTGATTGTTCATTTTGTCATTTTAATAAGGAGTCTATTAATTATGCTTCGAATGTGCATTCGGAAAGCACAGTTTAAATTTGTGTATGTTTGTGTGTGTGACACATGACGTGTGTGTGTGTGGTCTCCATCTGAAAGGTCATGCTAATTTGGTAAAATGCGTGTTTGTGTGAAACCTGCCTTGCTGACGTATGATTTTTTGAGAGGTTTGTGTTCAATGTTCATTTTGTACCTAACAAAAATGACTTTTAGGAGTAAATTAAAGTTTCTGTGTCATTAACATAGATGTATAAATCAGATAAACTTTTTTTTTTTATAAATATTTATAAATTAATTTTTTCTTTTACTTTTTTCACCTTTTTTATTTATTTATTTATTTATTTTTTTTTTTTTTGAGAATTATTGACGTTCCCAAATGGATTTAGTACATTTATAGGGACAATTTTGTCTTCAAACTACAACAACAGATATAATACAGAAACTGTCATTTACACAGAAATATTAATATTTGAGAGGTTTGTGTTAAATGTTCACCATTTTGAATGAAACAAACATATTTTTTGGGGAATAAATGGAAGATTCTGTGTTATACAGTAAAAAAAATAAACTAATATAAAACTAATATAAATATAATAAAAAAATCTTAAAATTCCATTTTTTCAAATGGAATTTATTTCTCACAGGTAATATGATATTATTTTTTCATTCGAATTTTTTTATTATTATTAAGTATATGGTTTGATGTAGTTTTTAAAAATGTTAATAAAAGGTTGAGATTAAACTCATAAAATTTCGAGAATAAAGTTATGTTTTGAGAAAAAAACTTAAATTTCGAGAAAGCTGAGATAAAATGATGAGAATAAACGTATTCAATTACAAAAAAAAAGTTGTTAAATTTCGAGAAAAAAATCATTAAATTTCGAGAAAAAAGTTTAAATAAAATGTTGAGAATAAACTCATTAAATTACGAGAAAACATCATTAAATTTCGAGAAAAAAAGTCGAGATAATGTTGAGAATAAACTCATTAGATTACGAGAAAAAAGTTGTTAAATTTCAAGAAAAAAGTTGAGATATAATGTTCAGAATAAACATTAAATTATGATTATTTTTTTTTCAATTTCGAGAAAATTTTTTGTTACATTTCGAGAAAAAAGTATCGTTAAAAAGTTGTTAAATTTTGAGAAAAAAAGTTGAGAAAATGTTAAGAATGAACCCATTAAATTACGAGAGAAAAAAGTCGTTAAATTTCGAGAAAAAACGTTGAGATAAAATATTGAGAATAAACTCATTAAATTACGAGAAAAAAGTTGATAAATTTCGAGAAAAAAAGTCGAGATAAAAGGTTGAGAATAAACTTATTAAATTACGAGAAAAAAGTTGTTAAATTTCGAGAAAAAAAGTCGAGATAAAAGGTTGAGAATAAACTTATTAAATTACGAGAAAAAACTTGTTAAATTTCGAGAAAAAAAGTCGAGATACAATGTTGAGAATAAACTTATTAAATTACAAGAAAAAAGTCATGTTTTGAGAAAAAACTCATTAAATTTTGAGAATAAACACACTTGTGCCATGTTCATTTCATCTCGTTAGTGTTAAACAGCGTCTGCGGTGGCATAGGTCGGAGAGTAATGCACATGGATATAGGCATATGATGTGATCGACTAGGGTTCGAAATCCGTCTTTTGCCGAACTTTTAGTATTATTATGTTAATTAATAAATCTTTATTAATTGTATAAGATACTGTAAGGTGTTGTAGCTCAAAAAGTAGAGCCTATCGATAGAAACGCCAAGGTCATGGGTTCGATTCTCAGGGAATCGTCAATGCATAAATGTAATGTTAATTTAAAAGTGTCAAGTCCTAATTTAGATAACCTGGAAAGATAAGTTAACTAGTTAGATAAACGTGTGGATCTTAAAGGTCATGCTAATTTTGCGATGACTGAACATTAAGCCTTTGGGGGATGGAAGCGTGTATGTTTGTGTCTTGCTGTTTGCTGATGTGACCGTGTGTAATTATCTGAGAGCTTTTCTTTACCCTTCTGTACAAAATGAATTCATTTCTGAGGTCGTATGTTGGAATAAATGGCGTGTGTGTGTGATAATACCAGTTGCATTTCACTAATGACTCAATTAGTGAGGAGTCTCTTATCATAATGGGATCATTGTAGAGAGAGAGAGAGAGATTGTCCGAGAAACAAAGAATTCCCGGGGCGAATATCACAAAGCTTGTCAAGAACATGTCCGGGGTCATATTTCATACCAAAAACATAAAACAAAAATAAGGAATTATATTTTGCTTAAAGAAAATTAAAACTGTGGTCTATTAAGAGGTTTTGGCATTGTGATATTATTTTTGTAATAACTGAGCATATTTCTTCTTTCTAAATTCTCAGAGTGTTATTGTAGTATTATTTAAATACTTTTATAGTATTTATTAATATTTTGAATGAGTTTTTATTTGTATATTTTCAGTATTCTTTTTAGTTTAAGTTTTAGTCATTTTGTTATGTGTTTTTTTATTTCTTTTTGTTCATTTTTGACAAATGTTTTAGCTATAATATATTTAGCTAATACATTTCTAATTTTTAAGTGTTTACTATGTTATATATATATATATATATATATATATATATAAATGAAAAAATCCCCATTATTCTTAAAGTTGTGTGTGTGTGTGTGTGTGTGTGTGTGTCAACTTTAAGAATAATGGGGATTTTTTCATTGATTATTTAAATTTATAATATACAAATACACAGTATATAAAAGTTTGTATTAGCCAGTTAATGTAGTACATTTTATTATTTGGATATTATTTGAATATATATTTAATAAAAAAAAACACTTGAGAGTAATGGAAATTTTAAAAGTTTGTTATATTTTTCTTTGATTATATATTAAATGTCAGAGTTTCATAAAATGAAAACCATTTTTAGCAGTTTTAGTTTTAGTTAACAGTAACATCAGTACATTTTTATTAATAATTTAAACAATAATATTCTCACAATAACAGTAATGCAAAAAACTATAATGTATAAATGTATATATAAGTATTTATACATCCTAGTAGTACTTTTTATACTGCTTTTAATTAATGCACATTTTATTTTAATATATATTTTATAAAATACATCAATCAAGAATAATGGGAATTTAGCAAATATGAAATATAAATAATAAATAAACAAACAAATAAATAAATGCATCCATTAATGAGAATTTGGGGGAATTCTGCTTAATTTCCATAAAAATAATTCTGCAATGCCAAAAATCCTAATGGTCTCAAAATAGTCTTTTTACAAATATAATTTCTTATTTTCAATAGAGACTTTCCAGTGAAATGATGCATGATTTCCCCACACAGAAATTTACAGAAAAAATACAGAAAAAGCTCGACAGAGACGCACTCGGGTCATTATCAGTCCATCAGCCAGCTGTCTCCAACAATATTCACCATATTCACCTTCACTGCGGCTGTCTGTCGGCCCACCTGTCTGCCTGCTGCAGACGAGCCCGTCTCTCCCCCTCTAATGAATAGGTCCAGTCCAATAATGGACTCTTTAGAAAATGCTGTCAGTGTGAAGAGCTGTTTGAGTGTGCTCATGTGACCCTGTAGGGCACGGAAAAGGAGCCCCCGTGTATCCAAAGAGTGCTTTCACATTTAATCCATTCATTAAGCACGGAATGGTGTAATTATGCTGTGTGTTAACCACGGATGAAGATCAGACTCTGTCTGTGTGTGTGTGTGTGTGTGTCTGTCTGTCTCTGTGTCTGTGTGTGTGTGTGTGTGTGTGTGTGTGTGTGTGTGTGTTTCTGGTGCTGTGCAGGAAACAAAACAGACGGTCATGAATATATAATAATGTTTATTGTTATTAAAAGATCAGGCTTACAAGGGAAATGTCTGCGGATGGGAATAATCCAAGACAATCATCCCAACTTTCAAGGTTCGGTGAGGAATTTGTGAAGAACCAACTGATTATGTTGTTTATTTGCACATGCATTTTTTTTTAATTTTTTTTTTTATTTTGGTAGGGTGCAATTTGTGATCCTAAGGTAATTTTGGAGTGCTAAATTGCTTAAATTAAAGTGTGGGTGAATAAGACAGGAATTTGCATTGAAGTATTGTAAATGTACGCACATGTTCAAAAACTGCAATGGAAAATCAGATGACTTTTGTGGTGTCTATCTTTGTCTTAATTCATTTCACAATTTTTTTGTGTTTTTTTTGTTTTAGTTAACAATAATATGGCTGAATTCTCATTACTATAATGTAAAAATACATAATATAAAAATATATTCTCATTAATGCCCGTTCACACCAAGGATGATAACTATATATATAACGATAAAGATATAAAAATCATTCTCAATATTAATGAATAGCAGCATCCACACCACAGCTATAACGATAAAGGCAGAGAGAAACAAATCACTTTCAGAACGATTTTTTTCTAGCTGATTAACGATAAAAACATTAACACCCAATCAGAATCTATCCTGCTATAACGAGATTGAGAATTTAAAGCAGCAAACGAGCATGCGCTTAGAATAAACGGACGATATCGTCTGCTGGTGTGGAAGCTAATATCGTTATCTTTACAGTTATCTTTATAGTTATCGTTCTTGGTGTGAATGGGCCTTTATTGTGATACAAAAAATAATATATATTAATATAAATATTAGTGCTGTCAAAAGATTAATCGCGATTAATCGCATCCAGGATAAAAGTTTTTGTTTACATGATATGTGAGTGGACTGTGTATATTTATTTTATATATATATATATATATATATATATATATATATATATATATATATATATATATAAATACACACACATGCATGTATATATTTAAGAAAAATTTTAGGTTTTTATATTAAATATATAAATTATATGAATATAAATATATACATGTAAATATTTTCAAAATATATACTGTATGTGTGTGTATTTATATATACATAATAAATGTACATAGCACACACACACACACACATATATTATGTAAACAAAAAAATTTATATTGGATGTGATTAATCGTGATTAATCGTTTGACAGCACTAATAAATATATGAAATTATACAGTTTATACATCCTAGTAGTATTTGTTGTACTGTTTTTAATTTACGTAAGCAGAGATGATAACAATTGGGTATTAACAACTTAAATGCATAGTTCAAACAAAAATTAAATAACGGCACCTGATTTTTTATATATTTATTTTTTTGGACTTTTATTTTGACACCATGTCTTAAAGTCTTTTATTTTAAAAATGTTTTGTGTTTCCTTTTGTTGTTAATCAATTAAGGTTGTGCATTTTGCCCTCAGTTTTGCCTTGTTCTTTGTTGTGTGTTAAATGTATGATTTCCAGCCATTTGGTAAGTTTTCACAGTTCTGTCCTGATCAAGGTTTGAATGAACTTACTTTTGCTTTTGTTGTTTACACTATATTGTAAGATTGCAAACAAAAAGTATTCTCATAGCTTCATAAAATTACAATTGAACTACTGATGTCACATGGACTATTTTAACAATGTCTTTATTACCTTTCTGGGCCTTGAACGTGGTAGTTGCGTTGCTGTCAATGCATGGTCAGAAAGCTCTTGGATTTCATTAAAAATATCTTAATTTGTGTTCTGAAGATGAACGAAGGTCATCTTACGGGTTTGGAACGACATGAGGGTGAGCAATTAATGACTGAATTTTCATTTTTGGGTGAACTATCCCTTGAAGTTTTTAGCAGGTTTTAAGCTCTCTAATGTCATTCTTGCTTGTGATTTGACACGCCACACCAGGTTTGACTTTATTGACGTCAAACTTCATTGGATCTTTTGTGTCTCATTATTGATCACAAACTGTAGTTATGTTGTCTTGATACACCATGTTGAATTGAATTGAATGAGATTTTATATTTCTATCCCTTGAATTTTAAAATTATCATTAGCATTAGCTAATTATTTGACAACAAACCCAGTACTGCTATCATGGGCGGAGCATTGGAAAATGTCAGCACAGGGTGTGACCAATCAAAAAGCAGAGAAGTCTGTGAGTGGGCGGAGTCTGGAACACTAATGGAACATGAGCAGTGATTTCATTAACCCAGGAGAGATTTCATTAACCCAGGACAGATTTCATTATCCCAGGACTGATTTTATTAGCTAAACAGTATTAAAGACATGGGAAGGGGTTCTTTTTCGCTCTCTCTCTTTAACATAGTCACGATCAGCCTCTGTTCTCTGAAGAAAAACCCTTTCAGATAAGTTTATTCAGTTTATGAATGGCTGCCATCATGGTTTGGTACGGTACGGTTTGACAGAGAAAGAAAGTGATTATTGTACTTGCCACAAATAGGGCACAAAATAGGGCTTATAACAGAATAAAAAAAAATGAGATGATGTTTTTCACTGTAAAATGTTGGTTGTTCACCTCAGGAAGTTACACTAATGATCTTAATATTTTTAAATAATTTTTCATGTTTCATGTATTTTTTTTTTTTTAAATAACGTCTATGTGTTTGTGTGTGTGTGTGTGTGTGTGTGTATTTAATAGGGCTTAAAATTGATTTATTTTCACCTTTATTTTTGAGAAATGTTGGTCATTTACCTCAGGAGGTTATTAAATATCTTAATTTTTTTACCACTTACTTGAAACAATTATTATTTCAATTATTATTTTTCAAAAAATATTCCTTTATATTTGTTATTATTTTACATTTAATTTTAAATATTTATTTTAAAAGGCAAAAATATAAAAATATATATTTTTTATTTGTTTAAATATCTTAATTGTTCAGAATTTATTTGAAATAATATTTAATATTTAAATATTTTAAAATATTTCAATATATTGTTTTTATTATTTTATGTTTATTTTAAAGTTTTAAAAACATAAATCTAAAAAAGATATCTTACAAATTTCTATAAAATATAGAAAAAATATAGAAAAAGATCTTTTACAAATTAGCTATTGTAATTATTGTATTTTAATTGTATAGAATTTTTATATTTTAATATGTGTTTTTGTGTGTATTTTAATTATTTAAAAAAAAATATATATAAAGAATCATTTTTATCAAGTACATTTAAAATTCTATAACCATCTTACTTATTGCTTCCAAGAAAATAACTTGACTGCTTTGTACCCTATGCATAGAAAGTGCCCCATACCTCTCATTAACAAACATAATCATCATGTTTAAGCTCTTCTAATTAACAAACACAATCATCTTGTTTAACCTTTTGTTTTTGCAAATATGGGTGTGAAACATATTTCTCAGCTGCATGCGCTTGCCTCCAGACAGCAGAATATGTTGTGTGTTAAAGGGTTAAATACGGTTTTAATTGTGATGCTAATGTGCTCTGAGATGGGAGAGATTATTACGCCCTCAGGGACGGAGAGATGGAGGAACGGAGGAGAAGAGCCGAGCGATCCGAGGCGGGAGGGATCCGGTCGGGGTATTTTAATGAGTGCACCTGAAATAAACAAAGAGATATCAGATTTGTCCGTGACATGCTTGCAATATCCCCTTATGCCAACAATGACAGCATCTCTCTGCGAGCGTTTGGACTCCGACTGGTGAATCCCATATTATCAGGCAAGAGCGAACCGGGATGCCATGCGGGTTCAAATCCGAGCTGTCGCAGGGTCTTATCAGCTCCTGCCAGCCGCTAATCAATAATCTGATAGCGTCTCTGACATGATTGCGTCTAAATCTGAGACATCTCCCTCTCTTTTTCTTCCACAAACGCTGTGTTTTTGAATTTTGATGTCTGCAATAGGGGATTTTTGGGTTTAACCTTTTGTTTTTTTTATGGTTTTTGGCAGTATTGTTGCAAATCCTCGGAGCCAAGGAAAACTGGACGGATTAGGAGCGAATTCTGGCTCGCTGTGGTCCAGATGTGTTTGGGAACAGTTGGTCGGGGAGCCTCTGAAAGATGTTGGGCAATTTTGGAAAAATTAGAAATAAGCAAGAGGGTTTGTTGACCTCGTTTCTGAGGATGTTGAGTTCCACCTTGATACAGACACATTTTTTGTGGTTGGCTCAGCAGAAGAACTCCCAGTGTTTCATTTTCACTCCATTTGTTCACTGCTGAGTTATTAGCTTGTCGTTAAAGGAGGGAATTTGGAGATAAAAACTGAGGGATTTAAACTATAGGGTATTTTAAATCCTTCAATCTTAAGTGTTCTGTACCTCGGAAAACCTTGGGGATCAGGCTTGAATTTGTCTTTGCATATCAAATGCCACCTTTTTCCATCGCTGGAGTGCAGATTCTGGTGCCAGATTCTGGTGGAGTTGGTTCTGGACTGGAAAAATCACTTCTGTTCTCCTAAAACCTGCCGGTCTTTTAGGAGAGTGATATGTTAGAGGTTGGAGGTAGGATGAGGTCCAAACTAAGTCTTCAGAACAGCCCAGTCTGGCAAAACCGCATAGCATCCCCTCAGAAAACCTTAATAACTGCATAACAACATACTTAAACCTTTCTGAAAACTGTAAAAAGGGCATAGCAACATATTTAAACCACTCCAAAAACCTTAACAACCACACAGCAATGCAGGAAAACCAGTCTAAAAACCTTAACAACTGCATAGCAACGCACTAAAACCATTCCGAAAACCGTAACAACCACTTAGCAACCGACTAAAACCACTCTGAAAACCTTAATAACCGCAAAGCGACTCACTAAAACCATTTCGGAAACCTTAAAAACCACATACACTAGTGGCTACCGGAATCCATAAAAGGAAGACGCTGAGACAATGCAGGAGATGTCTTGCTTAGCTGTGTCTGAAATCGCTCACTCGTTCACTCATTCACTCACCCTATATAGTATGTGGCAGGTGAGTGGACTATATCAGAAAGGAGTGAACGAAATAAGTGAACGGATTCAGACGGTGACGTATACACTGCACGTGAGACTTGACTTGTTCCAAAAACATCTTCGTCACATATATACTTTTATATTACACGTACCTTATTTTAGAAAATAATATTAATAGCAATAACACTCAAAATGACTTATTGTACATACCTCCGCATCAGCTTTGTGGTTTCATAGATGGTATATTATTAATTTGTTTTGTAATGCTTTATGTTCAAAATCATTAAATACTATTAAAATACTGAGAACAAAAATAAACACACACACGTTCATAATTTTATGTATTTATTATTTTTAGTAACGTTATATTGAAGCAGCGTTTTGAGCTCAGACAAGATAATGGTCGTAGTGCGCGCCCTCAGGCGACCTTTAATTTTACATCAGAATGAATACGCTACCTACAGGTGATTAACGAACGTTTTTAAATTATCCACCAAATTATCATCATTTTTGTAAGTTTACAACGATGCCACCTCAGTAAATTAGTAAAATATTAAATTGAGTTATCGACTACATAATATATTTTAATATAAATAATGTATGAAATAAACGTTAAAGCAGAAATAAGAAAGATGTAAACGGCATCTCTCATTCAAACTCTCTCGCTCTCTCTTCCAGCTCGATGCTTCTCCGCATTGGATTGTGGGAAATAGTGCTTCAGCGAGTGTACATCGGTTGTACACTTGAAATCAGAATGCATTGTGGGTAAAAAGTAGTGAACGAATACAGGGAATGAAGTCGTTCACTCAGAATTCGGACAGCACTACAAAATGGCTGACAGCCGATATAGTGCACTATATAGTGGATAGGGAGCGGTTTCGGACACAGCTCTTGTGTCTGTTGCTAGTCGTTTTGAGATTGTGTTGTTTAGCTAATGCTAACTTTGTATACTGTGGGTTAAGCTATAGTTCTATATATTCGCGTGTGTTTTGTACATTTAAGCTCCATCTTATCTTCATTTATGTAAACTTCATTTGGTAAACCATTTGTATGTATATGAAGGGGAGAGAAGGAGAGGAAAGGTAAGAATATCACGTGATCTACATTTTACATCCCGTAGTGAATGATTGTTAAATACACTAGATAAGGGGCGTGCCTCACCTGCTGTACTTTTGTTTTTGCTAGTGAGAGTAGCTTAGTTTAGGGTATCTTTGGATACTGAAGATTTTCTTTTCTTTTTGTTTCTCTTTAGTTAAGTTTAGAATTGATAACTGAGTTAGAGGGTTATGTCTTGATTATTTCTTTTGTTTGACTGCCGCCCAGTTCCCTTCTTCTTTTCCCCTAACTATTTGGGCTGATTCCTTTCTTTAGTATTCTTTATGTAAATATTATTGAGAACGGTTAAGGGACAAGAGTTTTCCCACTGTAAACATTGTAAATAAACACTGGTTTGTTGCCTTTAGCGCTTTGGTTTTTATTGCTTACACTGGTATCGGGTCGAGACCAGACCTCAGCAATTAATGTTATTCCCTATACCCCTTGATATCGCCAGGGGACGTAACAGTAGCAATGCACTAAAACTTCTTCAGATTCAGAAAACCTTAACAACCGCTTAGCAACAGACTAAAACCACTCCAAAAACCTTATCAACTAAATAGCAACACACTAAACTTATTCCACAAACCTTGACAACTGCATAGCGATGCACTAAAACCACTCTGAAAACCTTAACAACAGCATACCAACACACTAAAACTACTCCAAAAACCTTAACAACTGCGTAGCAACACACTAAAACCACTCTGAAAACCTTAACAACTGCATAACAACATACTAAAACCTATAAATCTATAAATACTATTAAAGTGTGAGAATTAACCTGAGGTGGTCTACATATGCACGTGGCACCTGCAAATCATTCGCGCGACCGCTGCACACACGTTTCAGATCAGTGCCTCTGCGGTCTAACAACGCTCGTCAATGTCAAAATAATTGAGATGGCCAATCAAATCAAAGTAGGCAGGGCTTGCTTCTGTTCTTCTGTTTGAATTCCAGTGCGAAGCAGACAAGTTTCTGAGCTCCTGAATGTTTTTGTGTGCGCAGCACAATCTCCGATCTCTGATCTCTGTCAATTTATGAAAAATGCTTCAGAAACTATTTGTATGATAATCAAATATAGATGTTTATATGAACATTTAAAAATGCGTATGTACATACAGCATGCAGTTTTAACAACCACATATCAACGCGGTGGAAGAACTAATAGTTTGAAAGGCTTTAAAGAGTTTTGTTTGACAGCCACAGCTGTGGTTTGATGTATTTTATGTCACTTGATGGCTCAAGTGGGTGTTTCTTGGCCAGCAGAAGCTGCAGTGTGATGGTCTGATGTCGGAAACTCTGGACAGCTGTGCTTCTCCAGTCCAGCACAGGACTCTATCATAATGCAGCTACGCTCAGGAAACGGCTTTAATGATGCTGTTTTCAGGGTGTGCACAGGCATATGTTCTCAAATCTATTCCTCGTTTCTCAAGAGACACAGATGTGATGAAACCATCGTTAAGGTGCAGACGGACACTATTTTAATCCGTTTATCAGTTTAAAAAGAAGTCCAGAGGCCATGACGACAAATTGGAAATATCAGTTGCTGATAAACAATGTTTGTCTTTATTTCTACCGGAGGTTTCAGGCAGCTTTAATGTTCCATAATCCAAAAGGGAGAAACGGTTTAAAACAATTTGTGTCTGTGGCTTCCTGTTTTATGAGTGTAGAGACTTATTACACCACAAGATACTAAAAGTTTGTCAGCTGTGTTTGTCAGAAGTGTTGTTGTGATATAAAAGTGTCAAAACCCAAGCAAATTTCCTGTGATAATGTTTAGATGAGCAGATTCTACCAAATAGAATGACAAATCAATTTTCTGAACCGATAATTTTTATTGATTCATTTTGACTTATTTTCAATTTAGACTCATTTAGAATTAATTTTTTTAAAAATTGGTTGATTGCGGTTTTAAGTGTATAGATTGATTATATATATTTGAAATATATTCTATCTATATGGAAAATATATATTATATAGAATTTAACCATATTGTATTCTATATAATAACCTTATTCTCTACAAAAATAACACTAAAATCAATTAGAAAACTTTGGCAACTGCATAGCAACATACTAAACCCACACAAAAACCTTAACAACCACATAACAGAATGCTAAATCAGATCACTGTAGCAAATGCATACTAAAGCTATTTAGAAATACTTGGCAACTGCATAGCATCATTCTAAAACCACTCAGAAAACCTTAGCAACCACATAGCTACAATCTAAAACCACTCTGAAAACCTTAACAACCTCATAGCAACATATTAAAACCACTCTGAAAACCTTAGCAACTGCATAGCGACACACTAAAATTACTCAGAAAACCTTAACAACCACATAGCGACATACTAAAATTACTCCAAAAACCTTAACAAGCGCATAGCAACAATCTAAAACCATTTTGAAAACCTTGACAACCGCATAGCAACATACTAAAACCACTCCAAAAACCTTAGCAACTGCATAGCGACACACTATAACCATTCCAAAAACATTAACAACCGCATAGCAACATATTAAAACCACTCTGAAAACCTTTGCAACTGCATAGCGACACACTAAAATTACTCAGAAAACCTTAACAAGCACATAGCGACATACTAAAATTACTCAGAAAACCTTAACAAGCACATAGTGACACACTAAAATTACTCAGAAAACCTTAACAACCACATAGCGACATACTAAAATTACTCCAAAAACCTTAACAATCGCATAGCAACAATCTAAAACCATTCTGAAAACCTTAACAACCACATAGCGACATACTAAAATTACTCCAAAAACCTTAACAAGCACATAGCAACAATCTAAAACCATTTTGAAAACCTTGACAACTGCATAGCAACACACTAAAACCACTCCAAAAACCTTGACAACTGCGTAGCAACATACTAAAATTACTCTGAAAACCTTAACAACCACATAGCGACATACTAAAATTACCCTGAAAACCTTAACAACCGCATAGCAACAATCTAAAACCGCTCCAAAAACCTTGACAACCGCCTAGCAACACACTAAAATTACTCTGAAAACCTTAACAACCGCATAGCAACATACTAAAACCACTCCTAAAATCTTAACAACCACATAGCAACACATTTAAAGACTTCAAAAACCTTAACAACCAAATATCAACACTAGTTTAATTTTTTTAACCAGTTCATTGAAGTGACTCACCTAAACGAACTGATTCACTGAAATGACTCCGACTCTGCATACAAAACTGCATTTGCTATTTATACAACAGAACCATATTGGACTTGCTGCATGGATGTGAACTTTTCACTGCAATTTCTCAGCGTTTTATGAAGGTTATGCTAATGGTGTACCGCAGTAGTCCTTCTACTGATGCCAGCGGGGACTTATGACGTCAAAGGAGGTGATTCTTTGACCCTCATGACCCCTGAGATGCACACATTCACTCTTCAAGCCATCTAGAGCACAAGTTCCTCTGCCTGAAATAGTAACGGTGTCAAATTATAAACCTGAAACATCAACTATTCTTCCTTATTGCTCTCTATCTTATTTCTCCAGTTTTTATGATTAGTTTCTGCTGTTCTCTGTCAAGGTCTTTTTCTGTGCACGTCTGCCCTAGATTCCCAGCTAGATCCTCTAATATGCAATGAAACGTGAATTGTAGATACAGTGACCCTAAAATGTGTTTGGACAGTTTTAAAAATGCATAAATGTCACTGCAAAATTTCTAACTGAGTGGCATTTAAATTTTTAAGAAATTCAATTCACTTTCTGCCAAGTAGGCCTATTTGTGATTTGTCTGATTGTACACAAATTCATCTTCATCTTCTGCTGCTGATGGCCACTTCAGATGAATCTGAGAAAACGCCTCGGTTGCATTAATAATTAATCAAAGAAATGTGTTTAAGTGTGCTGTGTGTGAGGAAAAAGCATCACTAGAATGCTATTATAAGACTTTTGGCTTGAAAATAAATGTGTTTATAGCATAATGATAAACTAACAAAAAATACCATGGTTTTACCATGCTTTTATAACATGTACCATAATAAAACCATGTTTTTGGACACACATTGTGGTGTATTAAACATGTACTGTTGTATATATCAAAGTATTGTTGTAATATCATCTGACAGCATCATTTTACCATGGTAAAACTGTAGTATTTTTTGTAAGGGGTCTTAAAAAGCATCCAGTGTTTCTTGTTCATGTCCGTCGGGAAGTGAACAAATCCAAACACGGATACAGCACTTCCCTTCAACTGAATCGCACAGGATGCAGGAAGTCATCTGATGAGGTCATATCCTGTCACTGATGTAACCTCAGGTGTTGTATATTTCCGATAGGAAAACTATAATTGGGAGAATAAAAACAAGGTTTGTCTGTGAAAGGTCGTAATTTACAAGAATTTTAATGATGGGGAAGTTACATTAAAAGTTAAAGTTGCACTGAAACTAAGAAATTAAGAAACAAGCCACTTATAATTTAAATAAATGTATAAATTTAATTAGAAAAAACTTAACTACACTACACTGTAAAAAAATAAAGATTATTGGATACTATGTTAAGCTACCAATTAAAAATTACTTAAAATTACTTAAAAATTACTACTAACAAAAGTATAACAATATTTTTAAATCCGTTTTGGGGAAACTACTGAAAATTATATGTTTAAGCTTAGCAAGCTACCATTTAACTAAAATACGAGTATGTTTATACGACACTGATATACTAAAAACGGAATCATTTATCTTTCACATTTTTGAAAAATTTTGCATACAGACAACGACATTGACAAAACCATCCCTATTCACAGGATCCATGAAAACGACTAAAAACGCTGTATTGTGCGTGCCAGACCAGTAGGTGGCGATGTCACTTTTTTTAAAGAAACACTATGCACCTATAGGCTGGCTGCGCATTGTGTCGCCGCTTTCAAAAATTCGAGTTTTTGTAGTTTACAAAGAGATTTGCACTTTAAAACTTTGTTTGAAACCTGTTTTCAAAAGTTTGCACTTTTAAGTCCCCAAAACTCTGTTGTTGTGTAAATGAACGGCCAAAGCACATAAAAAAATTTAAGTTTTTAGTTGAAAATGGCGTTGTTTAAATATCTCTTAAGTTACTAACAAAACTTAGCTACATTTAACCAAATCTAGCACAAAATATTAAGGATTTTAATTAGGGTGGCAGCATTTTACCCAAACATAAATTTACACTAAACACAACTTATATTTCCTCGTTTTAGTCATAAACATAGTAGAAAAACTTCAGAATTTAGGTCTAATTATTTTGCTTTTCACACAAAAAATGCATCAGTGAATCGTTTATATAATATTTGAATCATTCATTTGATGATTTCTCTTCAGGTCATTTGGCAGTAAAAAAAAATCCATATCTTGCTTCACATAACTGGTTATTTAACAAAATAAATCGTATAATTGGTTGTGATTGCATCATATTGCGCAGCAGTTTCGGGCTCTGTGGGAGGAAGTCTGTTTTCAATCGCAAACCACAAAATCTCAGTGTACATCTATTCTGGTTTATTAGAGATCGATATATCAGCCAGGCCAGTAAATCTGGGTTTTGCACTAACCACAAGATAACCTGCCAATAATCTCAAAATGGCCAAATATTGTCCGATTAATCGTCTGGCTGATATACCCATTGCTAATAACCCCGCATAAATTTTGTTTACTTCTCAGTGATTTAAAAACAGGCTTTTCTAGCTCAATGGAAGAAGACAATGGAAAATATACTTATTTTTTCTCAGCTGGGGATATATGTATGTGTATATGTGTGTGTGTGTGTGTGTGTTAAAGGAAGCGACCGTCCCTTTAACGACCCCACCAGACGGAAAAAACACTCATACCAGGTTGTCAAGGAAACAAACTGGTCACATCTTCATTACTTTTGATTGTTTTTCTTCTTGATGGGTTGTACGTGTTATGATTTAATGTTTCAATAATCAAAACCAGCAGGCACAGTTACAACACACAAATGTACAAGCTGTTTTATTCTGGGTTTTGCAGTCCAGCTGGACTCGTGTGTGTGTGTGTGTGTGTGCGTCTTTTATTTGGATGCGTTTATTGGGCTCCACCTCGTCTTGCCAATATTTTGACCTAAAACTTTGGCCTTGGACGGTTCTAATGAAGTCATGGAGTTACACCCTGTCTTTACACACATGCGCTGGCTCTTTTCACAACATATCGAATTGTTTGCTTTGCATCTTTTCCGCAGGTTTCCGAGAAACTCCACTTTAAAACATCTTTTTTCTGCAACCCCAGAAATTCAGTCTTTACTTGTAGGACTGCTCTGAAAAACATCAAGAAATATGTGTCAAATATGTTCCATTCCCTGAAATAGCTATATGTGTGTAGAAAATGGAGGAGTTATTTCTGGTAACTTATTGATTTAGAACATCTTGTAACAAGACACATGGATGCCAGCTTAACTCTTTTTTTTTTTTTTTTTTTTTTTTTAACTATTTTGACAGTAGGTAAATTAGTGACCTCAGATGTATCAACTAAAGATCGACTGGTATTTTTTGACTGATCTTAAGTATCAGTAAGTTTTTCAAAATTCAGAATCTATTTTTGTTTTGTTTATGCTTCTTTTGATACAATAATATACAAAGTTAATACTACTGTTGTTTTTATTTATACCATTATATTTCTGCATTTTTTGGGGGGGATCTAAATTGTCAAATTTATTTTTATTTTTGAAGTAACATAAGTTGAAATCAATTATCAATTTTAAAAAATAAATAGTGCCATTGCGCAATGGGCGTCATGAGTTCGAGTTCAAGTTCGTCCAGCTCGCGGACCTTTCCCGATTCCGCCCCCCTCTCTCTCTCCCACTTTGCTTCCTGTCCACTTACTTTCCTATCGAAATAAATGCATAAAACGTAAAAAAAATAAATAAATTAAAAATAAATAAATAAATTAAAAAATAAATAAATCACTTTTTGACCAATAATTAGGTATATTTAAAACTGCTTAATGTTTTACAGTGAAGTTAAAGGTTATAATAAAATCATCGGCACTGATAACCTAGTGGGCAGTGCGCCGACATAAAACGCCATTACACTGCGGGCGTCCCGATTTTGAATCCCGGCTTTCCCGATCCCCCTCTCTCTCCCTCCCTCTCTCTCTCTCTCCCACTTTGCTTCCTGTCTACTCTATACTATCCTATCTTACTAAAGGCAAACTGCTAAAAACAAATATTAAAAAAAAAGTTATAATAAATTTACTTCAAACTGGCAAATAATTGCACATTTAAAACTTCTAAAATAATTGGACACATTTAAAACTGATATTTAATTTCTTATGCAGTCCCTTTGTGATTTAAATGGCCAAATTTGCTTTTATTTTTGTAATAAAAAATCATGCCACTTAATATATTAAAGAAATCAGTTATCAGTTAATTAAAAAATTAAATGGAAATTGATAAATCACTCTTTGAAATGTACAAATAAACAGAAATATTTAAAATGGCTTATTTAAATCATGTTTTAAAACACTTAAATGTAACAATAAAATACATTACTTCAAATTGACAAATAATTAGACATTTAAAATGGATAATTGATTCATTTCAATTCATTATTTTTGTTTAATTGTATTTTTAAGTGGTACTCTTAGCTTTCCATAGTCTAAAACTACAAATTTAAACCTGATAATTAATTGATTTCTTCATTTTAAAGTGGGACTCTTAGATTTTCATAGTTAAGCTAATTGTTATGTTAAAAAACATGAAACAAAAAGTTTTAAAAAGATAAGAAACTATCTAAATACATTAAATATGTTTCTGTAACTATGAATATTGTCATTGGGTGCTTTTTTTTAGAAACCCACCAAAATTTCTCCATTTATCGGAAGAACCGATATTAAAGAACCGATATGGCTGAAAGTTTTTGATAAAATGGCCGTTGACAGCCATTCTTTACAGTATGAAGAATTAATGTAAATGTGATAGTTATACATATAAATAACCAAATTTTTTTTATACTCAACAGGATAATTTACTCAGAAGAGGAGTGACACCTGGATTTAGCTGCAGTGTGAACATGTCCAGAGAGTTGTTACATCTGTGAAAAGTCAGTGTTAAGAGGTCCTACTATCGCACAGGGTAATCTAGAAACAATTACTTGAATCGGTGAGTCGGTGTTTCAATCCTAACATGAAATTTCCTGAAAAGAGCAGGAATGTTGATGACTTCTTGTTACATCTAAAGGAAATGGAGGTTTTCCTTCTTGTCAGGGGTGTTGGAGTAGCCAAACCCTCGGCTCAATTTTTCCGACACCTCATAAAGCGTGAGCTATGCATTAGGGGTGGGCATTATCAAACTGCAATTCTGGTTAAAATGTAAAGTTGTAAATATGTATTTGCACAGCAGAAGAATTAATTGGGGAAAAAATGTAGATCAAGAATAGTTTTGGAATCGGATCGTGACTCTCAGAATCAGAATCGGGATCGGATCGTGAAGTACCTGAAGATTCCCACCCCAACTATGCATGTGCGTGAGGGCTGAAATGATTCACGGCACCATGGAAACACAACTCACGGCTTCCTGCCGCACATATTGAGAGGTCTGGTAAGGTAAGGTCTGACTGTGATCTCATATCAAAAACACCATTAGTTCAACCTGCTCTCTAGAGGACACATTCATCTCAGGAACTTCTTAAAGGTATAGTTCACCTCTCACCCTCTCACGCTCCAAACCTGTGAGACTGACTTTCTTCTGTCGAGGAGAAAAAGAGAATTTTTGAAGAACGCTGTTGTTCATGCTGTTCTTTTTTATACAGCAGAAGCATATTGTGATGGTCAAGCTTGAAAAATGAATATCTGAATGAAAAAGTTGTAGAATCCATTTTCACTCGGAAATTGCTAGTAAATTTCACAAACAATTACAGAAAAATGGCAAGTCACACAATGAATTAAATGTGAAATTTTGAAGTAGAAATAATTAAATTGTATTTTCTTGTAAAACACACTTTAATGTAAAACCTACTTTATTTGTTTATTTACATCTTCACAAAAAAACTGTGCATTTTACTGTGTATTTATTTCAATTATTATTTATCAACTATTAACTATGTTTATTAACTATTTATATAAATATATAAATATGTATATAAATTTATATAAATGTATTTATTAATTATATGATTTATTAAATCATTATTTAAATTCTATTAATTACTTCCTGCCGTTTTTATTATTTCAGGGAAATTTCCAGGAAATTAAATCCTATTATTTTTTCATTTATTCCCATCGGTTGTTCCAAAAATTTGAATTTAAGACTATATGAAATCATAATTGATTCTAATTACTTAAAAAAAGCTTCTGATTGTATTGTGCATTTGTCAGCATGTTATATTAAAACATAATTCATTTGTTCAAATATTCATTTAATTAATCAAATTTGTACACATAAAACTAAATTTATTCATCTTTAATGGTTGTCTTTTTTACTATTAAACAATATTTAGTTATATCAGATATTTATTTAGTTAATTTAATTTGTACATCTAAAGCTCAATTTAATAATGTTTAACGTGCTGTCTTTTTAATGTGAAAACTTAATATTAATTTAATTTAATCATATTTGTACATTTAAAATAAATGTATTAATCTTTAATGGAGCTGCATATTAGAACAATGTTTAATTATATATTTAATTAATCATATTTATGCATATAAAACCCTTAGTAAACTGTTTTTTATTATTAAAATATAATATTTAATAATATCAAATATTTAATGAATTATATCTGTACATATAAAGCAAACTAAATGTAATATTCTTTAATGTGCTGTTTTAATGTAAAAATTATATCAAATATTTAATAATTTAATCATATTTGTACAAAACTAAAGTAAATTTCATAATACTACTTAATTAGTTATTTTTTTCCACTGCTTTCCTTGTTCTTGTTTTACTTGTCAACTTTTATCTCATGGCTTTTATTTTGAAAGGTCTGCATCTTTGTCACGGTTTTTGATTCAGGTTTTTTTTTTTTTTTTTCTCTTTTTTTTTAATCACGGATATTTTTTCCAAGGATGTTAGCCATTCATTGTTGTCATGGCGCAATTTTCCAGAGAAACTAGTCACAAAGCATTTACGGCTCAAAACTGTCACATAACGGGAATAAAAACGTAATAACTAATAATATAACATTACTTTTTACAATCCAATCAAAATCCGAAGGATGAAGTCAAGTCTATTATTTATATCATTTAGAAATATGATCATGAATAATACAACTCTTTGTGTTTTCACTTCCAGTACTTTAAAGGTGGGGTAAGTGATTTCTGGTAGCCAATATTGATATTTGAAATCACCAAAACAAACATGCCCTTACCCCAAAAGGGTCTTGCCCCACACATACGTATGGCAACGATTAGTTCTGTGAAACAAAGCAAAACCAATGTTACTCACCTATCCAGAAGAAACAAAGCAACCTCGGCGCCCGATCGCAGGCCTTCCCGCTCCTTGAGTTCTCTCCAGTGCTGGAAAGCTGATCCCTTATTTACACGGGTCCTTCTTCTTTGCCTTATGGTAACACCGTGTCTACATCGGACGCGAGCGGCGTGGCGCAACCAAATACTATAGAACGCAATATAATCAGTGATGCTGTCTACACTGGAAGCCATGCCACGACACAACAATCCCCGACAGTAAACTGCTGCCGCTTTCTGTTTATGACATATTATTGACACAAATTTCAAATGATTTTCAAATGTCGCTTTGTCGCCTCGAATGTAGACAGACCACGACAAGACAACTGTAGCGTACGGTGTAGACATGGTGTAAGCCTTCTTTTGTTCCACAGATGTTTTTCTCTTTTGTTTTTTATCCGCCATCTCTATCTTTCTGTCGTCGCTCGGTTCGGCTCGGCTAATGTCCGTCATGTGCACTGATGAGCGCTCTCTCCTCCACATCATGAGTAAACACGCCCCTTACTGCTGATTGGCTACAAGTTTGTTTTGGTACTCGGCCCCGACTCGTTTTCTAAAGTGTTTTTGAAAAAATGCATACCCCACCTTTAACACCAATGAGTGAAAGACAGATATTTGTTATTTATGAGAAATATTTATAGTATCTTTGTTTTTCCGCGTTGTTTGCTAGTGGTTTGATGCTTGGTGGTTTTTATCCTGAGCACTTCTTGGCCCTGACGGACAGAACGAGGAGAGAGCGAGAGGTTTTTGGCTTATAATTTTCCATAAGCCTTTCCCTGTCACTGCTGCATTATAAAATCCAACCCACAAGCCGCAGCTCAGCGCTGCTGACAAGCACCTCAGCTTTAGAAGATGAAACAACCAAATATTGCAATTCTCTCCCCCCGTCTGTATCATAAAAGCATTGGGACGATATTACCATGCTGTTGTGACTCCACATAATCCGTGTGTCAGCAGTTCAGCCTCATTCAGAGCGCCAAGAAAACAAGGATGTGCCAGATTGGTTAAATGGCAAACAACTGCATCAGTGAGGGAATGAATTCATCAGCGCTGGCAGCGAAGATAGTTTGCGTTATTGTGGTGTCGAAGTTCGTAAACATGGATTACATTTTTATTAGAATTTTTTGCTTTTCTGATCTTGTCTTATGTATATTGGAGACATGTTTAATACAATATTTGTTTTTTTTTTTTTAAGTGTAAAAATAATTGTCTATGAAATAATGTGGGCTCTGATAATAAAGTTCTCTGAAAAAATTAGCATAATAAGATGAGGGACATCTATTAAGAAAGTAATTGGATTTAATTTTGATTTTGTGTTATTTTAAATCTATATGTAAAACTAAGATATGTGTATTTCACTATTTTAATGCAACATTTTTCTTACGGAAAACATATTTTCTGTTAAATGATGGAGGGCAGGACTTGATTTTGTTTTGATTGGATTAGATTTTGGAAAACAGGCTGCAAACTCATAAAATTGTTAATTTATTAAATTATGTTATATATATATGTGTGTGTGTGTGTGTGTGTGTGTGTACAGGTGCATCTCAATAAATTAGAATGTCGTGGAAAAGTTCATTTATTTCAGTAATTCAACTCAAATTGTGAAACTCATGTATTAAATAAATTCAATGCACACAGACTGAAGTAGTTTAAGTCTTTGGTTCTTTTAATTGTGATGATTTTGGCTCACATTTAACAAAAACCCACCAATTCACTATCTCAACAAATTAGAATATGGTGACATGCCAATCAGCTAATCAACTCAAAACACCTGCAAAGGTTTCCTGAGCCTTCAAAATGGTCTCTCAGTTTGGTTCACTAGGTTACACAATCATGGGGAAGACTGCTGATCTGACAGTTGTCCAGAAGAGAATCATTGACACCCTTCACAAGGAGGGTAAGCCACAAACATTCATTGCCAAAGAAGCTGGCTGTTCACAGAGTGCTGTATCCAAGCATGTTAACAGAAAGTTGAGTGGAAGGAAAAAGTGTGGAAGAAAAAGATGCACAACCAACCGAGAGAACCGCAGCCTTATGAGGATTGTCAAGCAAAATCGATTCAAGAATTTTGGTGAACTTCACAAGGAATGGACTGAGGCTGGGGTCAAGGCATCAAGAGCCACCACACACAGACGTGTCAAGGAATTTGGCTACAGTTGTCGTATTCCTCTTGTTAAGCCACTCCTGAACCACAGACAGCGTCAGAGGCGTCTTACCTGGGCTAAGGAGAAGAAGAACTGGACTGTTGCCCAGTGGTCCAAAGTCCTCTTTTCAGATGAGAGCAAGTTTTGTATTTCATTTGGAAACCAAGGTCCTAGAGTCTGGAGGAAGGGTGGAGAAGCTCATAGCCCAAGTTGCTTGAAGTCCAGTGTTAAGTTTCCACATTCTGTGATGATTTGGGGTGCAATGTCATCTGCTGGTGTTGGTCCATTGTGTTTTTTGAAAACCAAAGTCACTGCACCTGTTTTCCAAGAAATTTTGGAGCACTTCATGCTTCCTTCTGCTGACCAGCTTTTTAAAGATGCTGATTTCATTTTCCAGCAGGATTTGGCACCTGCCCACACTGCCAAAAGCACCAGAAGTTGGTTAAATGACCATGGTGTTGGTGTGCTTGACTGGCCAGCAAACTCACCAGACCTGAACCCCATAGAGAATCTATGGGGTATTGTCAAGAGGAAAATAAGAAACAAGAGACCAAAAAATGCAGATGAGCTGAAGGCCACTGTCAAAGAAACCTGGGCTTCCATACCACCTCAGCAGTGCCACAAACTGATCACCTCCATGCCACGCCGAATTGAGGCAGTAATTAAAGCAAAAGGAGCCCCTACCAAGTATTGAGTACATATACAGTAAATGAACATACTTTCCAGAAGGCCAACAATTCACCAAAAATGTTTTGTTTTTATTGGTCTTATGAAGTATTCTAATTTGTTGAGATAGTGAATTGGTGGGTTTTTGTTAAATGTGAGCCAAAATCATCACAATTAAAAGAACCAAAGACTTAAACTACTTCAGTCTGTGTGCATTGAATTGATTTAATACGCAAGTTTCACAATTTGAGTTGAATTACTGAAATAAATGAACTTTTCCACGACATTCTAATTTATTGAGATGCCCCTGTATATTTATATTTATTTTTTATAAAAGGTAACATATTAATCTTTGATTTCATGTTGTTTTAAATATATTTGTAAACAGGAAGTACATATGTATTTAACCTTTTAACTTTTTTGATTGAAAACATTTTCTTAAATAATACAGGACAGGACTTTTGTTGATTTTATTGATTGGATCTGATTGGATCGTGAAAAGCAGGCTGTTATTATTGGATGATATTAATTTTCTCACCCATAATGCGTTTGTTACCCCAGTAGGAAAAAATGTTATAAAGGCAGAAAAAGTTATTAAATATTTAAAATATATATATTTTTTGAAAGTTTTTAAATAACAAAAATGAAAACGTATTATTTTATTATTTATCCTTAATTTTATTTAGAATTTAAGTCAGGTACAGTAAAACCATGGACTTATTATTATTAGTATTATATTTGTATTTATTATTTATTCAAGAAGACATTTTTATTTAAGTAAATATGGTCAATTTTGCTAGTCTATTATCTTTAAGTTTGAGAATACACAGAAATGAACACATTCTGAACTGTACTGTATGTCAACAGCAAGTCTCGCCTGTGGCTTCCTACGCAACAGTTCTTAAGCACTCGACTCCAATAGTGTGTCAGCATTCCTCCTAATTCTTCATCTGCTGGCCAATGAGAGTCCAGACTCCTGTCGTGAACCCACCCAAAGTCACTGCCGCTCTGGCTCAGGGGCGTCACATATTCTTTGTAATGTTTACTCAGACTGACAGAATCATCTATAGCAAACCAATCTGGAAGCAACCCGCAGTCACTGGAGTGGAACTGGATTGAGTTAAGAGATGACATTTTCTTCAAAATATCACATTTATGACATATCTGGGCCAGAATGCCACAACTTTATGCCCTGGAAAAAAAGTGAACTGCCTATTGTGTGACATCTCTGAACATCAGCAGCGTCAAGGGTGACCTTCTTTCTCTGAGACCAAATCATTTGTATATGGACTCCATTCGATATGCGATTTGTGCTAAATTATGAGTGGGAATCTGTCAGGATTATATTTTAACCCAAAATCAAGTTTAGCAATATACTGAAATATACTTTAAGACCATTTTTTTTATCTCCCATGCAAAAGAAATCCACTTTTGTTGAAGTTTTTTTTATGTGTTTAATGTAAATTTATGGATGTGGCATGAATAAAAAAACAAACATCTAATGAAAAGGTTTACATCCTTATAGATTTGCATTTGGAGAATGTTAGAGGTTGTATATTCATCCTACAATGTTCCCTGCTGGGATCTATTATAGAATGACAGTTATGATGATGATGATGATGATGATGATTGCTTTACATGGTTGTACAGTGATGCATCCTTTAGTGCAAAAATGTTTCTCGAAAATTGACTCCTCTGCTAAACTAAATATTTTTATTGAAAAAAAAGACAGGGAAGACATGAAAAATTCCAGAGTAAATACATTATACATATACATATATAATTTTTTTTATTTTTTTTTACTTTTTTTTACTTAGGTTAGATTTTTGTTTAATTTTAGATATTTGTTTTAAAAATATAAAAATTATATATATATATATATATATATATATGTGTGTGTGTGTGTGTGTGTGTGTGTGTATGTATGTATTTGTTTTTTAGAGTCTAGAATTTTAATATATTAATTTTTAATATTGATTTCAGCCAGAATTTTAATATTGGTGCATCCATAAAAACTAATTTATTTATTTATTTATTTATTTATTTATATATATTGTAAAAAAAATTGTATAATGCAGTCATAAACAAGTTCCGAGTTTTAAGCTTATTGTTATGAAAAATGCACAAAAGTACTATTTTCAAACACGTTTTGCTCTAAAACTGCATGAAAATCAAGTTGTGTTCCAAATTTGAGGTTGATGTTGTGAAAAAAAGTTGCTTTCAATAAGATTTTGTTTGGACGCAGTATCAAACGTTTCCCCTAAATCTTCTCACTTCACGTTCATTTCCATCCCGATTGGATTAGATTTCATAAAGGATGCCGTTAGCTGAAAAACAGTAGGTAATTCACTTCAGTTTTTACAAAAGTTTGCAAAAAAAAAACAGGCGCTTTTATCTCAGACAGGCTTTAAATCACCTGTAAAATGCAATTTACCTGATTTCCTCTGGGAAAACGAGTCTGAATAGATCTTGCCTAAAAGATCTGATTGCAACCATTTACTTTACATCATGTTTTCAGGTTGTATTTGGAGCGCTGCCCTCAGTGGAGATGTAATCATTCATTGTACAGTGCAGACGTCAACTTTACTGGAACCAGATGGAGAGACCGAGCCTGTTTTTACCTGGACCAGCGGACACATATATGACCGTCCCTGACCGACATATGAAATCTGACTTCAGGTCAGCCAGAGAGGCTGTTCTCCATCCAGACAGACCGGAGGAGCTGAAGTATGTGCCCACACTTACACACTTACAGATGTATATACACGTGTTTGTAAAGCGGATCCGGTTACATACACATTTCTCTGAGGTCTGGCTTTAAGCCAGGTGTCTGCAGAACTGCACGTGATTAACTAGGAGCAAAACAAGAAAGAAAGCACGAGAGAGAGAGATATTTATGTCTCCAAAGCAGCTGTAAAGCCTCTCGTGAGCTGTTTTCCTTTCAATGTGAAACGGCCCCCTCAGCGCAAAGCCTCAACAATATCCACCCTGCTGTGCTGCCCGACACATTTAAGATTGCCTACATGCTCCAATGCAGGCTTATTATAGTTTTTATACACAGTTTTTATGTATAATATTCAAATATATATAGATAGATTTGATAACTTTTTCTGCCTTTATAACATTTTTGCTTTCCTACTGGCATAACAGATGCCTTATGGGTGGGAAAATTAACAATGTCCAGTGATAACAGCCTGCTTTTCACAATCCACTCGTATCCAGTCAATAAAATGAACAAAAATCCTGTCCTGTGTTGTTTAAGAAAATGTGTTTTCAGTCAAAAAAGTTAAAAGTACATTTCAAAATACATATGTGCTTTTTGTTTACAAATACATATTTAAAACATAATGAGAATAAAATTATGTGAAAATTATCAGTGCATGTCAATCTATGCATGTTACCTTTTATCAAAACATTTTATTTATTCATTTATTTATTATTTAAATAATAATTAATACAATAATTTATATTAATGCATAGTTTTAATGCTATTTACAAAAAATATATACTTAATCGTATGGTGCTCCTTGCATGGTGGTGAAAAATGACCATCATTATTTTTTTCAGTGTTATGTTTTTATTTATTTAATATTTTGTATTTTTACTGAACTTTTAGGAAACATTTTTATGGTACTAAATTATATTTATGCAGTAGTAAAAATCCATTTACAGTATTACCTGTTAACCAATTTTTGAGCATAGACTTGAAAATGAAATTTCCAACTTAAACTGTCGTAAATCTTGAATGCTTTGGAGCACAGAAGACATTTGGCAGATTATTGCCAAAGTGAAAAAAAAAAAAGTGAAATTTTAAAAAGTTAGAGGTTTAAGCTAAAATAAATAAATAAATAAATAAATTAATTAATTAATTAATTAATTAATTAATTAATTAATTAATTTAAAAAAGTTATAGGTTTAAGCTTATTTTTTTATGAAAAATGCACAAAAATGCTATTTTTTACGTTTTATTTGAAAATATTTTTCTAAACATGTTTTGCTCTAAAACTGAATGAAAATCAAGCTGTGTTCCAACTTTGAAGTTGATATCGCAAAAAAATTAGCTTTCCTTAAGATTTTGTTTGAGTGCAGTACCAAACGTTTCCACTAGGTGGTCTTTTTTTTCCACAAGGAAAAATATTGACTTTTTTCAGGACCATTTAACATTTTCAAATATATCCATGATTCGTGTGTGTGTGTGTGTGTGTGTGTGTTCACTTAACAAAAACCTTGCTAAAACCTTTACCAAGTTTCGCACCATTCAGATGAAGTAAAAAATTCTAAAAAAAAACAAAATATAAAAATAATGTATATATTGTATATACTAAATATGTAACGGAAATATGACCAAGTTCAAACTGGTTGTCATTTTCATTAGGGTTGGCACTCATTCTTCATCCTGCACTTTTTTCTGTGAGTATTTGAGATTTCTCTTAAACAGTGCGTCAAGTAAACTGCTCTCACATGGCACTTTAACAGCTTTTAACTGCTCTCAGTGAGTCTCTTTATCTACCTGTGTGGCCAGAATAACTGCGTGTAAGTCTCTGTGTTTTACAGATGCTGCCTGTTACCATTAACAGTGAGTCTGGATCAAAGTGTACTTTTGATAGGTGCAGGATTTTCACTTTAATGTGGTTCATTGTGGCATTTTGGCCCTCTGTGCCAGCTGGAAACCATTCAGTACTGTCTGGGTCACTGTAGGTGTTTGTGTATGTGGGTCACCAACATCAAATCTTCATGATCTTGAAGAATTTTACTGCAAATAAGAGAGCCTATTGAAAAGAAAAGAAGAAAAACTATTGCCTATTAGATTCCCGGTAATGTTTCGCAACTGCAGAGACTCACAAACACTGCAGAGACTTTGAGGGGTGGCTTATTTCTTAAGCTTTTCCGGAGGGAAGTGTGTATTTGTCAGAGGCACCAGTCATACACTGGTGAGTGTGTGTGTGTGTGTGTGTGCGCATGCAAACATGTACGCAGTGTTCTTAATCACCATCAGGAGCCCGCAGGCCTGCATGCTGTGACTCTGTCATGGTCTTTATTAACGTAGTTTGTGTATATGTGCGTGTGTGTGTGTGAACACGTTCACATGTTTGTTCACGTTGAGTGAACGACGCTCCCGCAGGGTCAGAAAGGGATAGCGAATTTAGTGCATCAGCAAAAATTCAGCTGTTTATTCATAATAAAATAGTTTTTTAGTCTGTTTATGCCTTATTCCGTATTTCCATACTGCAGTAAATAAAATATTTCCTTTGCATTGCTTTTATACAACTGTTCAGTAAACAAGAACTTAATATTAAGTAATGTTTTAAACACAGATTAGCTAGTTACAATGTTTCTATTTTAACTATTTTGCTGTGCTTTTGAGTTCCAAATGGATTTGAAACAGAACTAACCGTTGAATAGCAACACACAGTGGTGTTTATTAGCGGAAAGAATCGGTTGAGTGCATGAATAGTTGATTGATTCATAAAGACAGACATTTATTTCGTCCCTGAATGAATCAATGTTTTTGGTTGAATTAATGATTCAGTGATTCGCTTATGAAAAGCCTGATGGTGCGTGCACACCAAAAGCGAATGCAATTATTTGCATGAGTAGATTACACACAAAGTCAATGAAAAGATGCGAACTGATGTGAATTCGCTCTGAGCGACGTGAATGGTGCGAATTGGGCGACGCGATTGCCTTGACCGTGCGATATACGCTCCAAGCGCGTCTTCTGTGCTAGCTGAAAAACTTTCAACTAGAGTAAAAAATTTACATTACGCGTTGTTGCGTAAGCCAATCAGCGAAGAGCTTTTTGACATGTCCGGTTGTATCAGAAAATGAAGGAGAGCATCACGAGATGGTTTTATTCCACGAGTAATCTAGAGTGATAATGCGATGAGAATATTCACTTTGCGTTTGGTGTGCACACAGTATTATAGTGTGTGCACACCAAAAGCTAATTTAATTATTTGCATGAGTAGATTACGTACAAAGTCAATGCAAAGATGCGAATAGATGTGAATGACACAAATTGGGTGACACGATTGCTGCGAACGCACAATATCCTCCTAATCGCATCTTCTGCGCAAGAAGAAAAATGTTAACCTGAGCGGAAAATTCGTATGACGTGTTATCGCCGAAGCCAATCAGCGAAGAGCTTGACACATCCAGTTGTATCAGAAAATGGAGGAGAGCATTACGCGATGATTTTATTCAGGCGAGTGACACGAAAAACATCCCCCGAGTAATCTAGAATGATAACGCAATGAGAATATTCAGTTTGCGTTCGGTGTGCACACAACATAGTGTGTGCACACCAAAAGCGAACTGAATTATTTGCATGAGTAGATTACATAGTCAATGCAAAGCCACAAATTGGGCGACGCGATTGCTGCGAATGCGTGATATTCGCCTCAATCATGTCTTCCGTGCAAGTTGAAAAATTTCCACTCGAGCGGGAAATTCGCATGACGTGTGTCGCAAAAGCTAATCAGTGAAGAGCTTATTGACATGTCTGGTTGTATCAGAAAATGGAGGAGAGCACACGCAATGTTTTTATTCACGCGAGTGACATGAAAACATCCCGGGAACGCAATGCAAATATTCACTTCGCTTTTGGTGTACACACACCATTACTTGTTTCACATCCAAATGAATCAGCGTGTTTCAACGAATCATGTAAATGAGTCAATGCATCGCTCAACCAGTGGCACCACCTTCTGGCTTATCGACGTAATCTACAGAAAGAATCACTGAACAGTCTGTTTCATTTTAATGAAAGACTTAAATTTGATTTGAGTTGATAAATCATGCACTGAAATAAATTAAGAATGGTTTGATTTCATGATTTAATGCATGTTTGAGAGTAATTCGACAAATAAAATATGCTAAAGCTACAAAGTCTTTTTGTATCAAGAGAGCTGAGCCAGAACTCTCTCCATCTGATTCTTCAGGCAATAAAACGAACCATCTCATCCAAATGACACTGAGAAGCTCAGTTAATTGCCCATAACTGATTGTCCTGGATATAAATGAAATCACTTTTAATACTTGCAATATGTTCTGTGTTTTCTCCAATGACTGTCCTTGTGGAGTGTCCATATTGGATTTGAGAGCTATAAGTGGAGAAATACATCTATGTGTCTGTATTTTAGTCACACAGTGTCTTCAGAAGACTTGGAATGTAGTAATATAAGTGGTTTGGACTACTTTAGTGGTTTTTGTGTCACATTAGAGCTTACAGCCTTAGTTCGCATTCACTTTCAAGAATAGTGAGGATGTTCTCCACAGAAGAAACACAGTCGAGTGTGGAATGAAATGAGGGCGAGTAAATGAGACTGAATATTCATTTCAGGGTGATTAACCTATTCGTGAACCTAAACTTAATTTCGACCGGTTTGAACAAGTAGAACCAGGTCTGCAAATCTGAAATGAACTTGTAATGGAGGCCAAATCCAGCGTTTCCTCAGAGGCTGGAGTGTGTGACAGCAGCTGCAGAGGACACACTGAAACTCAGGCGATGACACACACACACAGATCACCTCTAAAAATACCCTTCACTCAGGAAACGGCACATCACGAATGCGTACGCCATCAGGGAACGCTCACGGCCCGATTCGCCGACATCTATGTTTACCGTTCACTGCCACATCCTGCGGTCCTCTAAAATGCGGATTGTAAATATTTGGCTTTCTTTCGTTTTACATGTCGCTGTTTGTTGAAACGTGCAATTTGATTAAACCTGCTCGTCTGAGTGAGTTGCTTTGAGATTTTTGGAGAAGTTGTTTACGTAGGCCTACTTCGTTTATCGCGCATGTTTGTTTTGAACAAACAAATTAGCGGACGCAGTTAAAACAGTCTGGTGAATTCTTCCATAGCAAATGAGTCATGTGATTTACCCTTGTAATAAACAACAGGGTGGTTTTTCTCCAAGCAGAGCATGACATTCTTGTTGTTTTGCAGCTAGCCTAGTTTTTTTTTGTTGTTGTTGTTTTAATTGCTCTCTCTTTAGTGTCTAATAATGTTAAATAACATGACATGGGCTGATTTTTATATTTAAGTTTTTGTGTGTGTGTGTGTGTGTGTGTGTTAATGGCTCAACAGGTACAGTTTATGTTTTCAGAAAATAAATATAATTTATTAAAATATATATAATTTAAGAGCTTATTGAGATTAATTGATTATTTATATAGTAGTTTTGGTATATCATTTTTTACAAAGTAATTGAATTTTTATAGTAATTGATTTTTTTTAAATATTCAACTATATGTAATTTTTTACATTGTAAATTGACAAAAGTATGTATTTATTTTATTTCTCATGGCTTATTATATTACATTAATCTTCTCTTTATTTTATTTTATTTTATTTCTAATGGCTTATTATATTACATTAATTCTCTCTTCAAATAATTTTTAGTTGCAGTCATTATTTACAAAACTGTTTCGCCATTTATCCCCAGATATTTTTATTTATTTATTTTTTATTTATTTATTTATTTTTTTTTGTAGTTAGTAGTTGGTAGTTCGTTTTTTTTTTTTTTTTTTTTTTTTGCAGTTTTTTGCAGTTTTGGTATATTAGTTTTTACAAACTAATTAAATTTAAGATTTTTATAGTAACTGATTTTTTTATATTCAGCTATATATATTTTTTTTAGATTGTAAATTTTATATATTTATATATAATTGCAGGGTTTTTTATACACCTGAATCTGAGGCATTAATAAATAAACTAAACTTTTTTATATATATGTAAACAGTACTGCATTTCTCATGCACCAACAATTACAGAGAGAAAAGGAAGATTGTGAAGGGGAAAATACAGATGGCAGCATGACAGAATGATTATAAAAGGAGGTACATTTGTGAAAGAGTGCAAGAGAGACAGAAATAGGACTGTTATGATGTTCTCCTTTCAAAATGACAGCGGAGAAAATGAGTGAAAGACAGATTTGTTGCTGTTTACCAGCATTATGCTAGCGTTGATTTTTCCACACTGATCTTTGTCTAAATCCAGACTCATTCTATAGTACATCCTTTCAGCCATTCATAGGTCTCAAGAATGCTGATAAACAAAACAGTTTCTCTATATTTCATTCTTTTTCTGTCTAAAGACTCTTATTTGGTCTAAAATGGGAACTAGGCACCATTCAAACCCATTTACTCATGTATAAGTGGTGTAAGTCATCTCAGTGGAGCTGTACTGTATATACTGTATATATTTATTTTATTTTATTATTTTTCTCTCAGAATAGTTGTTTGTCACATGCCTCTGCCTGGTCACCTCATATAATTTGTAATTAATTTTATTTTTATTGTATTTCACATGGCTTGTTATATTACATTAATCTCTCAAAATAATTCTTAGTTGCAGTCCTTATTTAAAATTATTTTCTATTTACCCCCAGATTGTTTTGCTTTATTTTATTTTATTTCTCATGGCTTACTATATTACAATAATTCTCTCTTAAAATAATTTTTAGTTGCAGTCATTATTTACAAAACTGTTTCCCATTTATCCCCAGATATTTAATTTATTTTATTTTATTTTATTTTATTTTATTTTATTTTATTTTATTTTATTTTATTTTATTTTTTATTTACTTATTTTACAAAAATTAAACTTCTTTCTTCATAATATTTAATGTCTCCAGTGCACCTTTCTGCATTGATTCAGGCGTGTGTGGGTATTCTTCTGTATTGTTCTCATACATAAGTAAACATCCACCTTAGAAATAAGTCACTGGATGATTATATAAGGGTTTTAAGTGAAGGTGGTAATTCTCGAGGTGTGATCCGGCTGTCATGGTCTTCACCCGCTAATGTTCTGCGAGGCCTCGGGCCCTTGAAAGGACGCGGTGAAAATGATGTACTGTCTGCAATTAGCATGGCTACCAATTAAATGTGCAGCCATTCAGATGGAGTGTGTGTGTGTGTGTTCCCGGGTGTAGTTGGCTCTAGAGGATATGAACACACAGGGAAGATTCTTTATGCTCACGGCCAATTTGTCACTTTAATTGCACTGCTGCCTTTGCAGTTGATTATCTGCCAATAGAAACACACTCTCTCTCTCTCTCTCTCTCTCTCTCTCACACACACACACACACACACACGTATATATGCAAGCATTCATGTGAATGCACAATTTTAATGGTTAAAAAGTCACATGACTTCTGACTGACAGAGAATCTGCGCTCAAGTATCCTTCTAATAACTTCGTCAGCGTAATTAATACACATTTTCAGGAGCATATGTGTGTAATTAGCCACTCACAAGCAAATTCAGATCATTAGTCGCCTTCTAAATTAATACATCATCATCATCATCATCTGTGTCCATGCTGGATAAAACTTCCCCTGGACTCGAATAAATTTGTAGTTTTTCCAGCCAAAGCTATTATAGCTGCGGGGTTAAATAGGCCTGCGGTGATCTGCATTTAGCTTACATGTAATTAGCGGCGCTGTTAAGAGTTCGCTAATGTCAGACATCTTCAGCGTCTGTATTTCTCTTGGCAGGTTTGTGACATTTAGACGTTCGGGACGGTGCCAGTTTGCCAGAGACATATTCTGAGTGTGTCAGCTATCAGAACTGGTGAGTTTATTAGAGAAAGTCTCTTAGTGGTTAATTTATGCATAAATATGCAGAAAGTTTGTCTAAAGATAAAGCAAACACACTGTAAAAAATGATTTTTTTTTTTCAAATTGTAAGTGAAAGTGCACATTTTACAAGAAAATGCTGTTTCGTTCTTTCTACTTCAAAATTTCACATTTAGTCAGCGCCGATAGCCTTGTAGGCAGCACGCAGACATATGGCGCAGTTGTGCTTTGGGTGTCCCGAGATCGAATCCCGCCTCGTGGATATTTCCTGATCCCACCCCCCTTCTCTCTCCCACTCGCTTCCTTTTGTATCTCCACTGTCCTGTCAATGATAAACAGAAAAAAAAAAATCACTCTTAATTCAGTGTTACACCGTGTCTGCACCGAACTCGAGTGGCACGACGCGACAAAATACAGTAGAACTCATTATAATCAGTGATGCTGTCTACACTGGATGCAATCCAGTAATGACACAAATTTCAAATGATTTGCAACGGTCGCTTTGTTGCGTCCGAGCCTCAAGCTGTTGCGGCGTCTGGTGTAGATACGATGTTACTTGTCATTTCTTTGTGAAATTTACTAGCATTTTCTGAGTTAAAATTGTTTCTATTGTCAGTTTTTTTTTTTAGTACAGTGATGTTCAGTTTGCCAACTAATCGTTTTGAACCGATTAACATTGGTTGTAAAAACCAAAACTGTTTTGGAACAATAAACAACATGGAATTTGACAGTCTATATTAAAGCAATAAGCCACGTATGTTTTTGCGTTATGGTGATTTTTACCTTAGGTAAGGTATGTTGTTAATGCAAAGTGGAGTTTTATAAAATAGCGCGAATGGCAATATGATAAAAACACTACTGTTCAATAAATGAGTACATACTTTAAATAATAAACAATTCTACTTTTTAATTAAGGTTTTTAATATAGTTGATTAGCCTTTCTGCTAGCAGGTTAGCAAGCAAGTTAGCCGAAATAGTGCTAACTGTTGTCATAGCAAATAATGGGAGCTTAGCTTTGTGTCTGGAATTCATTTGTTTGATTACGCATCTAACTCAATAAATATGTAAGTAATTTGATAGAACGTGATTTCTTTTACATGGACAATATGTGATTACTTTAGCTAGCAAGCTAGTATTGTAGCTACAACAACAAACATTAAACTACAACTAGATTTTAACATTTTCTGAAGGAAAATGCGCAAAACTTGCCAGCATGATATGATGTTTTTGTTATTGCCATGGCGTTGCTTTGCGGATACTAGGGTGTTTTAGGTAAATAGTTTTTTTTTTTTCAGGTGTAGCGTTTAGGTTAATGGTTTGAACCAGTTTACAAAATTCTTGTAAATAAATTGTAAGAACCTAAACTGTGAGATAGTAGACATTTTGGAACAATAAACAATGTGATATTTGACACAGTCTATATTAAAGCAATAAGCTATACAAGTTTTTACGTTATGGTGACTTCACCTCAGTCACCTTCACCTAAATATTAATTATCTGAATAAGCAATTATACATTTTAACTAAGCTTTTTAATATAGTTGAGTAGATTTACTGTTAGCTGGTTACAGTAAGCATAGCATAGCAAGTTAGCAGAAATAGCGCTAACTGTCGTTGCACGCAAATGATGATAGATTATCTTTGTGTCTGAAATTCTTTTGTTTGATTACACATTGTCTAACTAAATGAATATGATATTTAACTTAATTGATATGGACAATTTGTGGTTACTTTAGCTAGCCAGCTAGTATTATAGCTACAAAAACAAACTTTTTTGTGCAAAACTTGCTTGCCAGCATAATGCTAGGGTGTTTTTGACTGTTGCTAGGCATGAACCAAGTCCAAAGTCTCTAGATAAGGCTTAAGTACGTCTATCTAAAAGATTTTTACATCGTTTTAGTATTCGCCAAACAAAAATCATAAAGTTTTGACTAATTTCATGTCTGTAGCACAAACTGTGAGGAACGAGATAAACAAGTTTGTTTAAAACCATAAATATAAGCAATAGTACTAGTGATGTTAGTCTTAGCAAGCAAGGCTAATAAAGATTTATTAGCTAACTCCACCCATATTTACAAACCTAACAGGTACAAATGTGATGACTACATCTTTAAAACGTTACAGAAACCATGTTAGCTCAGTAAACATATGCAAATCTCTGTCCCCAGACTCTGATAGCATCTCTGACTGGGAAAATATATGTAAACGCTAACGTATTCGTAGTGATGAGCCGGGATTGTGTGAATTGAAACGCTCTGATAGTGCCACAGGAGAAGAGAAGACACTTTACGCACCTTGATATGTCATTACCGGCTGCAGCTGATATAATGACGCTGTCTTCTAAACGTGCAATTTTCACAATATTATTCCTTTGTCAGACTAGCCAGGAATAGAGTGACAAATGGGAAGAAAAGGCCTCTGTGTGTTTGTGCGCAATTGTAGAAGTGGCAGCGGTGTCTGTGGGCATGCTGTGTGTAATCAAGCACAAATAGAGAAGCAGGCAGTAAGCGCACTGACACAACACACACTCCTCACACCCGTGTGCTGCTGTACGAGTGAGTGTGTCAGTAATCTGACTCCTGTTGTCAGACGAATTGTCCTTCGTTTCCTTGGTGTCAGACATCTCTGACTGTTTGTCTCTGGTTCTATCCGTCTGACCTGTTTTTTCTGTTTTAGAAACATGTTAGCTGTGTTCCAAATTTAGCATTTTAAAGCAATCCCAGAATGCACTGCAATGAGCGGAGTAAATAATTACAATATGGCCGACTGAATGAAGAGAAATTACAATAATATGGACTGAGTATTTTTTGCACGCTGTGTATTTTTAAAGCTTAGAAAAGTAGAGATTTATTGCTTTATCTTAGCAAAATGTTGATGGCAAACCATGGGCCAACTAGCTAGGGTTATTATCGTTAACTAAAACTAAAACCATTTTTTTTTTTTTTTAATTGTTACCGGAAATAAAATAGATGTTAAATGAAACAATCATTTAAAAACAACTTACTTTATACTTATTTTATTTCAGCTAGTTGGCAGCACTTTTCATTTTCATTTAGCACAACTGGATGTACTAAAATAACTCAATTTATAATGGAAATAGAAATTAATAAAAATTTCATAGACACACACACACACACACACACACACACACACACATATACTGTATATATTTAATTATTTCGGCATTCCTAATTTTTATTTAGTTTAAAAACTTTACAGACATATTTACAAAAAAAATAAAAATAAATAATAATAATAATAATAATAATAATAATAATACAAATGACATAAACATTACCAGAAATTAAATCTAATTCAAAATATTAATAAAAATTTAAGTATCTGACCAAAATAACCCTGCAACTAGCTAGAAGTATCAACGCCAACAATTTAACTGCCTTTTTTAGTAGGATAACAGTAGCTTGGCTGTTTGTTTTTCCAGTAACAAGTTACAGTTTTAGCAATATAGCGTAAAAATGCTTTTTTTTTTTTTTTTTTGATGCACAGCTTCACAAACAAACTGATTCAGTAAAATGAATCAAACTTCCCAACACTCTACTTTGTTGGTAATTTCATACAGAAAAAAAAAAAAAAATTCATTGATTCATTTGAATCTGATTCACTGTATGCAGAAGTCCTAGATGCACTGTGTTGGTAAGTTTGATTCATTTCAGTGAATCGGTTCGTATGGATAGTTCATGTAAATGAACTAGTTCAAAAAACAATTAACTGATTCACTGTGTATAGAGGTAATTTCACGCCAGTTTTTGTAGCTAAATACTAATATAGTAGATTAAAGAGATTATCATTGAGATTAACTGGAATGCTAACTGATGGCTTTCTTCAACGTTACGTGATATCTTAGTATAGCTAGCTAAGGTGTACTGACTAGTTTAGCAGCCCAAACAGATTATGAGCTGCATTTTCAGTTGTCTGTGTACTGTAGGCTGTAAACAGCAAGGCAGCTCACTAAGTTTTGGAACAGAGCTAATGTGTTAGCAAAGCACAGATCCTCACACTTACCTGCACCTCGCCGTGACAAACTCACTGCCATCATGATATCACACCTCAGCGGTGGCGGAAATGTGTGTTGCGTTTCCATTTGTGTGTGTGTGTGCATTGTGTCTGGAGGTGATTTCTAGCGTATCTCACATTTGGATCCTGTTCTGAAACCGCAGTACAGTTGAAAAACATTTCCTGATTTTAATCAAACAACATGTTTTTAATGACCGGCATCCCAAAGCACCACAGCACCGTTTAAAATCCGCTGCCAAAACAGTCATTATGGCATTAACGGTGAATCAATACAGCGCAGGCCGGATTCCAGAAGTCTTGAATCGATTCCAAAGCGGACAGCCGTTCCTTGTGGACCTCGGAGAACTTTAGGCCTGTAATATAAGAAACTTTATTAACTGAGAGTGAAACACAGGGTGAATTTCTCTCGGTACAGCTGACAGTTTAATAAAAATAGAAATATAAAGTTACATTGGCAATTCATAAGAGTGGACAGCTAGGAATATAAAGATACAGTGAATGCTGTAGTGAAAGAGATCTTACATATGGTAATACTATGGTACTTTTTGCTACTTATTTGTACATTTTTGGCCTTATTTCTAGTAAACACTGTAATACTTTGAGATGAAATTCATGTACCATTGCATTTACATGGTGTTCCGAGATACTTCCAAGAATACCATGCTACATGTTGTAAAAAGACATATAATGGTATTTTTGGTATGTTTTTGTTAGTTTTAACAGATAATTATTAATGTGTTTGTTTGTTTGTTAGTTTATCTGTTTTTTTTTTAATTGTCAATAAAGTGGGTATATTTTTCAAGAGTTTTTCATGAGAATATTATTTATTTATTATAATTATATTAAAAATTGTGGTGTATTTAATATTATTTAAAAAAAATTAAAAATATTTTTTTAATAATATGGAGAAGAAAAGGAAGAAGAAGAGTTATTATTATTATTATTGATGAAAAATAAACCACAGTTTTTGGTTATTAAAAATAAATGTCAATAAATGTTTCAATAATAAATATAATAATAATAATAATAATAATAATAAAGTAAATAATTAATTTAATATTATTAGTATTTATTATTATTATTATTATTATTATTATTAATGGCAAACTCTTTAAAAAATAAATGAGAAAAATGTTTGTTTGTTTTTTTGTTTCTTTCTTTCTTTCTTTCCATAATAATAATAGTAATAATAGTAATAATAATAACAGACTCTTGAAAAATGTACCATAGTTTTTTGGACGTAATTTTAACATACATTTTCTCTTTCTTTCTTTCTTTCTTTCTTTCTTTCTTTCTTTCTTTCTTTCTTTCTTTCTTTCTTTCTCTCTTTTTCTTTCTTTCTTTCTTTCTTTCTTTCTTTCTTTCTTTCTTTCCAACACTATCTCAAGGCTAATTCCTACGTATTCTATGAGGTGGCTAATTCGTACGAATTTGTACGACCTCGTACGATTTTGTACAATTTCTGTGATGGTTAAGTTTAGGGGCATGGTTAGGTGAGGTCTTTCATTCAAATTAGCCACCTCGTAAAATATGTAAAAAAATTTCACAAACCGAATGAATTTGTATGAATGAGGTTGTACAAATTCATACGAATTAGCCACCTTGTCAAATATGTACAAATTGCCGTGAGACTGGGTTGTTCGTTCTTTCTTTCTTTCTTTCTCTCTTTCTTTCTTTCTGTAGTATATTTTTAAGCGTTCTCACTTTCTTGCATTTTCAGAGAGAATTGAGTAAATGTCCAGGTTGTGAATATTAGACAAGGTCAAACCAACAGAGGTCATTTACATAATAAAATTGTTAGCAAAAACAGGCTGTTTAGTTCTAAGAGTAAGAGAGAGGGTGGAAGATGGTCATGTGAAACTTAATTATGACATTTTTGGTGCAAGAAACCTTGAACAATATTAAAAGTGGACTTAAATGGTGTGGAATATAGCCCTTTAAATGCATCTGGGGGGGGGGGGGGGGGGGGGGGGGGGGTTCCATTGTTAAAACTAAAGACGGCCATTGTGACCTCAAAACAAGACAGAACGATCTCGAGAGAGAGAGAGAGAGAGAGACAGAGGCTTGCAGTATGTTTGCACGACACAGAAGAGTGTAGGGCAATAATTAGTCCTGACAGTGATGGATGCGACAGCTCAAAGCTCATGGGGTTTGTGCAAAAGCAAACACACGTATACGCACAGTGCTAGACATATTTGGTTATTCTAGTCCTAAAAGATGTCAGACAGACAGTTTTGTAATCAAAATATATATATAATGTGTATTTTCTTCTTCCGTCTGGTGGCTTTTTTCCATTTGAGTGTCTTAAAATGTGCTGGTGATGATGAATATCGATCATTTTGTTCCCAGAGCTGCCTTACTGACGGCATACATCAGACTTGAATAAAATCTGAGCACTTTTTCCTTTCAGTTTGCTTTGTTTTCTGAATAAATGCCACACACTGCTGCAGATTAAATTAACACAGGGAAATTTACATTTCTCCGGGGCGTCTAGCAGCCGTAAGTGCGTGTGCGAGAGAGTACAGGTCTGCGTTTCAGTGATAAGCTGTATTTTCTATATGAAATAGCTGCTGGCTATGAAGTGCTGGTTTATAAGCGTCCTTTGAAATGCTACTCAGTTCTGAGGGGAACTAAATTCTGACCGTAATTCACCTCGTATTATGGAAATTCACTCGCTGAGTCACATGAGCACGTAGTATTTTGTTCTCCAGTACTTGAGGATGCTGTATGGAAATTAAAATGATAAAGTATATGTTTTGTAGGTGCACAAACAAAAGAGAGATAATTTACCATGTTTTACACAGCTAAACTGGTTTTTATCATGCAATATAGAACATTTTATACTGTAAAAACCTATTTTTCAAAGTTGTAAATAAAATCGAAATCATTTATAGTACTTTTTACAAGAAAATACTATTTCTACTTCAAATTTCCAGTGTTGGTTGCCATTTCCTTGTAATTATTTGTGAATTTACTGGGAATTTCTGAGTTAAAATAGCTTCAAAGTAATCCTGCATCAATTTTTTTCCACTGTATGACTCGAAAGCTAATGTTTCACTCATTTCCTATGTGCATAACAAAATGCTAAATTGTTTGTTGCTTTTACTTTAAAGGCAGAAATCAAATGTGTTCTACAGAAATGTAATTTGCTATCTATTTGCATTGCTAAGTCTAATTCATTTTAGTAAATAATTTTGTTTAGATAGAATCTTTTTAAAGTTAATTTGTTAATGTTACAGTTAATTTGAGTCATTGTGTCTTTTTCGATACCAAAAAAATGCTACCATACAACTTTTGGTTTTAATAATGTATTAGTAAATGTTAAAATTAACAATAGCTAAATGCTTAAGAAGTATTTTTCATTGTTCATGTTAACAATCTAAACAAGTTAGCAACTAGGCTACTTTATGTAAAATGTGGCTGAATTAGCATGATTTGGCTGTAGCTTCAGCTACAGATTTCACTGTAGCTACAAAATGTAGCTGAACTAGCATAAACTAGCTGTAGCTTCAAAGGCTGTTTCCAAATATCATATTACCTTTTTATAGAAACCATAATTAAGTTGACCAAACCACGATTTTTTAAAAGAAACATATATGTAAAGTGTAGTCTCGCGCAGCCAGACCTTCAGACTGACGGTTTAGCTAACGTTCCGTGGGTGTGACGTCTGAGGCTGAGACTATGTAAAGTGTTACTAGCTACTTTATGTAAAATGTAGCTGAATTAGCATGATTTAGCTGTAGCATCAGAAGCTAAATTTCCAAATATCATATTTTGTTTGATAGAAACCAGTTACATTGATTTAATCATGATTTTACAAATGAAACATTATTTTAACGTGTCACTGGCAAATTTATGTAAATGTAGCTGAACTAGCTTTAGCTTCAAAAGCTATGTTTCCAAATATCATATGTTTTTATAGAAACCGTAATTATATTGATCTAACCATGATTTTATAAATGAAACAATTGTAAAATGTTGCCAACTACTTTAGCTGAGCTAGCATGATTTAGCTGTAGTTTCAGACACTAAATTTCCAAATATCATATTTTGTTTAATAGAAACCAGAGTTGTTTATTTAACCATGATTTTACAAATGAAACATTATTGTAAAGTGTCACCAGCTACTTATGTAAAATGTAGCTGAACTAGCTGTAGCTTCAGAAGCTATATCTATAAATGTCGTTTTGTTTCCATAGAAACCAGAGTTACATTGATCTTACCATGAATTTATAATTGAAACATTATTGAAAACTACTTTATATAAAATGTAGCTGAATTAGCATGAACTAGCTATAGCTTCAGAAGCAAGATACCATAACTGATCTAACCAAACTTACCATTTTTTTTTTCTAGGGATATGACAGAAATACTATGGTAAATTTTCATAATTCTAACCTACATTGTTTATGGTTTTAATAAAGCCATTTCTACTTAATATCTTGGGTATTTTTATCAACCCAGATGTTAAGAAACATGTTTGCGGTAATACTGGTTTGGCATTCATTAGATTAGCATTCATCTTAAACTGCGCTTTGTACCAAATATACATTGCGTAAAGACTAATTTATATTGATTTTAAGTTTGTGAGGAATGGATATACGCTAATAAAGGATGTTAAAAACTGTAAGCGTTCATTTGTCCGTTAAATAGCACTTGTGACAGTATCTGTACCGGTAAAATTAAAGCATTGTGTCTCGGTTTGCCTCAGGCAGGGCTTTGCTTTGGCGTGTTTGCTTGTGCAGATCTGAAATGGGATTAGCTTAATTTAATCCTTCATTGAAACCTCCACCATCCAAACCCTCAAATTAAGCAGCACATAAACCGGAAAAACTGGTCGCGGATCAGGCCACATCGTCAAACACTTAGTCACACGCTAGTGATTTCAGCCTAGCATGTGTTTCAGTAGCGAGAGGAGATATCAATGCCAAAGAATTAATTTATTTTTCTACGTCCTTTTTATGAGGCAATTTGGTTTCTATTGTGTATATTGAATGAATAATTTGATAGCTGGACGACATACGATGAGCCCGACTTCAATATTCGGGGAAGATTTACATTTAGAGATGTGTTAGCCATCAGATAATTTCCATTTGACTCCATTAACTCACGGCCTGCCGCACAAACCCCCGCTGTCATAACGGCTGTTGTACATCAAAACATATAGCGGCGCTGAACAAGACTCCTACGTATCGTTAATGAAACTCATTTAAATGAGTAATTTATCAGGGCAGAAACACAGCTGTTCGCCTCTCCAAGCCCCGAAATCTTCATTGGAGATCTAAATTAAAAAAAGCTCATGTTATTTCTGGAAGGGACAGTTGGGGGTTGTTGAGAGCTGTTTTTAAAACTAGCCTTTTTATTACAGTATATGCACAGAAAAGTATTTAGCATAAAAGCTAACAAACGTTTTCTGTTTTGTAATTTTAGGATGTTGTATAAACAAACTACATTTTCTATTTTAAAACTGGATGCTGATTGGTCAGTATACAATTGGTAAAAATACACAGCATAACAGCTATGATGTGAAATACCTGTTCACTAGCGAAATGCTAATCTTAGCACTAGGTAGAATGGCACATAGTGAATTTTCAGAATAAAATATTGTTTTAATGTAAATTTGTGTTATGTACAAATACAGTGTTATTTTTAAAACAATATAAATGAAAATATTAATACTAATATACCACATATATAAATATCTGATATTGTTATGAATATATTATATATCATTACATTATTATTAAATATTATAATTATTAATCATTATTAAAATAATTGCTATAATACGATGATTATTAAAATTTCTCAACATAATCAAATTATATATACAAAATTGAATGCAATTATTAAATAAAATGTTATTTTATTCAATTTTATTTTATTAAGTATTATATTATATTATTAAAATGTATTTATATAATTAATATGTGAAAATGAATATATAAATATTAATATTAATCATTATTAATGTATTTTTTCTACACAAATATTATGCTATAATAATATAAATATATAAGTATTTGTATGTGAGTGTGTGTATATATACGCGTTCACAAACACACTTATAGAAAATATTTATTAATGAAGTACTATATTAATTAATTTAGTAATTATCTGATAATAAATATTTATATGATAATTAATATTAAATTAGTTATTGAATAAATAAAATAAATAAAAATACACTGTTATATTTTAATTTAATTTACCTTAAAAATGTATATATAAACAAATAAAAAAAAATCATGTGATAAAAATAATATATATTAAAATATTAAATTTTGTATTGTGTTATAATGCTGATTTAGTGTAAAATAGCAAAGTATCTAAACACAAATTCCTGTCTTATTTATCTGTTTGATAGTTAAATTCCAGTCACACGCATCTTTCTCTTTGTTCATGTCTTGTAGCTCCTGTGTTTCATGCATGGCATCAGCTCATGGTGTGTTTCTCTGTGAGGATCTCTGGACGGATGGACCTGCGGGTTTGATCTGCCTGGATCAGCCACATACTGTTTGACATCATGTGACACCTGTTGAACACTGACACACTGAAACAGACAGGTGTGTGTGTGTTTCTGTAAGCACGACCTATAAACCTCACTATTCCTGTGTGTGTGTGTGTGTGTGTGTGTGTGTGTGTGTGTGTGTGTGTTTAACCTTGAAGGTCAGGCTCAGGTGCAAGCGTGTTAATGATGTGTTCATGCCCTGAAGATCATCTCTCACTTGTTTTTGATCTTTTGATCTCTGCTTTGGCTTTTGGGTCAAAAAAATAACAAAATGTGTGCAAATAGATGTAAAGCCCTGCACGTTTGCAGACACAATAAAAGAAATAACATCAGACAAAACAAAAACACTGGCTTTCAGCTCAGATTCCTCTTCAAAGTGTAAACACTCTTTGTTCTTGGTTTTATTTTAGTTTAATAGCTGACTAATGCAAACTAACCAATGAAAATGTTTTCTGATGATTACCGTATATTACTATAGGCTACAATGGTCCAAAAACCATGGTAGTAAGATAAAAATTGTCCATTAAATAAATGCATTTATTTACTTGTTTATTTATTATTTTTTTATTTTCATTTATTTATTTATGTATTTCATGTTATTTTATTTTTGTATTATTATTATTATTTTTTTTTACATATTTACATGATGGATAATGTCGTTTGTTGGTGGTATCAGATGGTAATTAGATGTAGTCAAATGGTAGTTAGATGTAGATGATGGTATATTTCCAAAAACAACATAGTATAGTATAATAAAATGTGACGATACATGTAAAATTTATGACTGATTGTTAAACGACCGATAACATGGTATATTGTATGGAAGCCTGTTTCCACCACAGCTGAGAAAAAATATGATTCTGTAAGTCATAATAATGAGAAACTTTCTCGTAATAATGACTTGGTTTCTCGTAATAATGAGAAACTTCTTGAAATAATGACTTAGTTTCTTGTAATACTGAGATCATTTCTCGTAATAATGAGATACTTTCTCATAATAATGGGAAACTTTCTCGTAATAATGAGAGTTTCTCGTAATAATGAGATACAGTACTTTCTCGTAATAATGAGAATTTCTCATAATAATGAGATACTTTCTCATAATAATTGGAAACTTTCTCGTAATAATGACTTAGTTTCCTGTAATAATGAGAAACTTTCTTGTAATAATGATTTAGTTTCTCGTTATAATGACTTGATTTCTTGTAATAATTAGAAACCTTCTTGTAATAATGAGAAACTATCTCGTAATAATGAGAAACTTTCTCATAATAATGGCTTAGTTTCTCGTAATAATGAGAAACTATCTCGTAATAATGACTTTGTTTCTCGTAATAATGAGAAACGTTCTCGTAATAATGAGAAACTTTCTCATAATAATGGGAAACTTTCTCGTAATGACTTAGTTTCTCGTAATAATGAGAAACTTTCTCGTAATAATGAGAAACTTTCTCGTAATAATGAGATACTTTCTCGTAATAATGAGAAACGTTCTTGTAATAATGACTTAGTTTCTTGTAATAATGAGAAATTTTCTCATAATAATGAGAAACTTTTGCATAATAATGAGTTAGTTTCTCGTAATAATGAAAATAAAATGAAAATAAAAATAATATAAATAAAAATACTATCAATCTATCTATCTATCTATCTATCTATCTATCTATCTATCTATCTATCTATCTATCTATCTATCTATCTATTTCAGATTTAGTCAATATTGTTCATATGTTACTATATAATACTATGATGTCTTATACCAGTACTACCATAACATACTATGGTATTCTTGGAACTACTTTGACGTATACCATGTAAATACCATAGTAAATCAATTTCAGTGCGTTTGTTTTGATCAAAGTACCATGGTATTACCATCAAATATCGTCACTGTAATATGGTGCTGCCAGCAGCTGTCGATTGTAGAGATGTTTACTTCAACCTCTGTTGGTTTTGAAAGGGCAAACTTTTGTGTTTTTTTGTGTTGACAGCGCAGTTTTTCTTGATGTAAGTTGTTGGGATGGTTTTGATGCAGGAAGGGTGGGCTGTCGCTGGGAGTTTGGAGTGTGTTCAGTGACGAGGAGCATAACAGAGTTATTTCTATAGACAGGACAGTGAGGAGAGCGCCTGAGGAGCGAACACACACACACGTGCGCGCAAGCAGAGACACGTCGAGTGCTGCGGGGACAGACGTCCCCAGACGCTCCACATGGACACAGTAAAGAAGAGGTCGCGGCTATATTCAGCAAGGTCATCGAAGAGCCTGGAGGTAAAGCCAGTGATGTTTCATACTTGTGTGGTTTTCCAAATGAGGCCTTTTTGGAGTCACATGGAGAAATAATGACATGGTAATGATGAGACGAGCTGATGTCAGGAGAAGATGAGGAAGTGTTGATGAGGAAGGTGACATCTTTCGGGGTTTAAGGACGTTATGGTCCTCCATCCAATTTCACCTGTTCAGCTCTGATAGCTTCAGTGTTGGGGAAAATCTATAAGCAGAAGATATTTATAACAACAACAACAAAAATAATAGAAAAATCCGACTTATGATTATTAAAAATGATGTTCATTTAAATTATAATTTAAATGACTTATGATTATTAAAAATGATGTTCATTTAAATTATAATTTAAATGACTTATGATTATTAAAAATGATGTTCATTTAAATTATAATGGTTTAAATTATAAAGTTAAATTATGTACTAAATTAATTATTTTGTAATTAATATTATATATATATATATATATATAAAATGTATGTATGTGTGTGTGTGTGTGTGTCTGTGTGTATGTTTATATTTATATAAAATTGTGATATAATTATATTAATAAATATTTAATGACAACTCAGAAAAAAAATAGAAAAATCTGACTTATGACTTAAAAATGATGATAATTAAAATTATAATGGTTTAAATTATAAAGTTAAATGATGTACTAAATTAATATTAATTATTTTTAATTTTTATATATATATATATATATATAAATTGTGATGTAGTTATATTAATAAATATTTAATGACTAATTAATTAACAATTCATACAATATACATAATAGAATTTCATTACATAGAGAAATTATAATAATCATGATATTATAGCGTCATTATAGTAATATTTATTAATTATTATAATACCTAATAATAATTAATAATAGAATAAATGATTATATAATATATTCATAATATAAGGTAAAATATTTACATATACATGGCATATTAATATTTTTATTTACATTGTTGTATATTTCATATTATTTTATATATATATATATATATATATATATATATATATATATATATATATATATATATATAGTTTTAAAATAGTATACTGTGTTATACATAACACCAAATTTAATTAAAACAATAATCATTAATATAATAACATAAATAAAAGATTAGAGTAATTTATGTATATTTACTATAATATATGCATTATTTTCTAATTATATTTTTACAAGTTTTACATATGTGGTATAATAATATTATTTTTTATTTATATTGCTTACTGTATTTATATTGTTAGTATAAAGCAGTTGCTACCTATTATTTTCATTAAAACAATATTTTATCCAGAAAATCCATAATCTAATGTGCAGTTTGTTTTTAAATTCATTGTACCAAACTTGATTGTGTATAATTAAATATATATATATATATATATATATATTATTTTTTGTGAAGTGAAAATAATATTATTTAATCCTATATAATTTATATAATATTTTTTTAATCAAAAATATATATATATATATATATATATATATATATTTTGTTGTTGTTGTTTTGTTTTTAAAAAGTCTTAAAAGCTCACCAAGGCTGCATTTTTTATCACAAATACAGTTAAAGCACTAATATTGTGAAATATTATTATTCATTAAAATATTCATTACTTAAAATAACTTTTCTATTTGAATATATTTTAAAATGTAATTTATTCCTGTGATACAAAGCTATATTTTTAAAATATTATTTTATTTTTTTTATATTATTTCAATTTAGTTTTATATATATTATATTATATTATATTATATTATATTATATTATATTATATTATATTATATTATATTATATTAAATTATAATACTGATGTTTATAGCTATATGTTTGAAATTCATTTATTTTTATATTATGGGTTTAGTTATTATCTGTATTTAATTTTTCGTACTAATTATTTTTTTATAAATTGTAGATATGACAATAGAAAAATATGACCTCATACTTACCACCTTAAATAGCATTAATGTAGTATAGCTGATTATTTAACCATTATCATTATTATAACTCATATAATCACATATGAGTAGATTTATAGTAGTTTCAAAGTCACTTGCCCAGCATTCAAAGCATTTTCTCAGTCTCTCTCTCTCAAACTGGCTCTCAGTCGGCGCTCATTATCATCATGATGCTGTTTGGTTCAGGTCACCTGTCCTTGACCCCTGTTCTTTGTGCGCTCGGCTTTCTGGAAGTTTCTGTGATTTGCTGCGGCGTGCGGTTCATCGAATCCCTCAGAGGGCCTTTCACCTGTCTCCTAACAGCTCCCAGAATGCAACACTGCGCAGGACGACACATGCCTGGCAATTAGAGGAATGGAAACTGGAGTGCTCTTCCGAGAGCCGAAATAATTGGATGTTAGAGCGCAAATGTGGACTCCGAAGCGACTGGCTTGATTTACTTTTCTCATAGCAATTACTGCGGTCGAATGAAATGAAGCAATTTTGGCATTAGTGGAATCTTTACCTTTACGCCCCTGTGTTTTATTACACACTTTCTTATTTGGACACAAACTGCAGCTGAAAGTATGCAGTCAATGGCTTAGGTTTACATGGGATTTCTTCGCTAAGATAAACGTTTTTTGTAGCTTTAACACCATTTGCGTGCTCTCCTTTTGTCAATTGGCCAATAGACGGCCATATTCCCATTGTGAGCACACCTGTTTCGTTTGTACAAACATGTGAGTCACTAGACAAAACTCAACGACACCTGTGCAAACAAAATCAACCTGATGTATATATTTCTTTTTTCCTGTCTTTTAAGGCTCACGGAAACACAAAAAAAGACAAGAATAATAGTCAGAGGATGTGGAACACTAGATGAGTGAGTACAAACTCTACAAACACATATATTGCACATGTGGTTTAATATATTAAATATATAATAATAAGAAATAAAAATACATAAGATTATATTTACTATATAAATATTTTAAAAACATTTTTAAAAATTATTTTAAATATATACTGTGCCTTGCACACCTGAATCAACTGTAGGTGCATCACCACAAAAGTATTTTAATGAACAATATGTGGTTTAATTCATATAATATTCATTTTACATGTGTGGTATATTAATATTATTTTTATTTACATTGATTTAAAAATGCTTACTGTATTTTTATTCTTTAATATTATACTATTTTATTATTTGTATTATGTTTTTAGTTTATTAATTAGTATTTTGAGTAATTGTATGTATTGATGTTAGATCTTATTGTTTTTATACCAATTTATTGAAAAGAAATTGTTACTGATAATGTACGTCGTATGAATATAGTAAATATACGACTTCATATAAGCTAGAAGAAATTAAATTCTACACAGTATTCATCTCAAAAAAATTTTGAGATGAATATATGGTTTCATTCAATATATTAAATCTATTCAATAATAAACAAGAAAATATCAAATGGTATGTATACTATATAAATATTATTTTCTAAAAAATGTTTAAATGTTATTTAAAAATATAAATTGTTCCTTGCACACTTGAATAAATTGTAGATGCATCATCACAAAATATTTTAATGAACAACGGTAAATATATCATTATAGTAATATAATTACATTAATATGAATTATAATAATTAATATACAATATTTAATATATGCATTGTTTTTAGTTTATTAGTTGAGATACTGTGTGTATTAATGTTAGATCCTTATTGTTTTCATAATTTATTTAAAGTGTTACTTATATTAAATATATGCCCTCGTGTAAGCTAGAAAAAAAACTGCACAATATTCATCTCAAAAAATGTTTTATTATGACATTTAAAAATGTATTTAATAATTAAATTGTGAGTATTATTATTTAAAAATGTAAATATATTAAATATATAGTGCTTTGCACACCCAAATCAATCATAGGTGCGTTAAAATTACAATATAAACTAGAAAAATATAAATCCCACACACTACACAAGGTTGCATCGTTACAAGAATATTTTAATGAACAAAATAAATATTACATTAAAAATTATATTTTCAATATTATTATTTAAAAATATAAATATAATAAATTACAGTTGGTTTGTGTTTGGAAACATTTCAAATCCCTTCGGTTGTGACATGGTGTCAAGGTTACAAATGCAGATCAATATGTGTGTGTGAAAGTGTCACACCATAAAGTGTTCGCAAAACTTTCATCTGAATTTGACCTTGCAAATCCCTCGTCTGATTCCATCTGTTTATCACCACTTGTTGATGGAGGGCAGCAGACTCTGGATTTAGAAGAAAACCTTTATCGAGTCCCACCGCCCTTGAAACGGATGACATCGATTGGGCGGCCAGAAGATTCCTGACCCCTCCTGCCCTGGAGGACGATCAATGGACCCGCAGGCCGCTCCCTGAACATCAGCAGAAGATTAAACAATCTCCCAGCAAAACACAATTAACTCCACTATCTCACATCAATATTTAGGAACAAACTACAGATAGCATATTGAGAAAACATTTAGATTTTTGTATATCACATTGCAATATTAAAGCAATAGTTCACCAAAAATGAAAATTGGCGGAAAATGTTCTAACCCTCAGGCCATCCAAGAGTTTGTTTCTTCATCTGAACAGATTTGGAGAAATGTAGCATTACATCACTTGCTCACCAAAGGATCCATTGAAGTGAATAGGTGCCGTCAGAATGAGAGTCCAAACAGCTGATAAAAACATTGTGATATTCCACAAGTAATCCACACCACTCCAGTTCATCAATTAACATCTTGTGAAGAGAAAAGGTATGTGTTCTAGGACAATTATAAAATAAAAATTTACAACATTGAAGAATTTACAACACTAGACAGCTATTTTTATATTATTTTGTAATGCATGTTGTAAAATTGCCATTTAGTCCATAATAATGACATTTAAATTTTGTGTATTATGTTCTGTATATTGCATGCTGTAAAATTGGCTGTAAAATCTATTTTTTATATTACAACAAAAATGTCATTACGGCAGTAAAAAAGCAGTTTTGATTTTATACTGTATACAATCACGCAAAATTGCCATTTAGTGTTTTATTAAATGATTAATTGACATAAGTTATTGCTGTTATGTATTAGAACTATTATGTTTAAATGCTACTTTGTGTATTAATTTGTGTACATTGCATTCTATAAAATTAGTTGTTAGATGTAAAGCTATGTAGAGCGCAATTCCATAAGAGCACAGATGAGAGTGGGAAATTCTGCGTGTGATTTACTGACAGTGCACACATTAAAGAACACAGACGCAGCCAGATCATTTCCATAATGACCAGCGCAATCTACCAAGAGCAGCGCAAATTACCACCTGCTTTAAGACATGCTTTTTTTTTAGACGTTAAATAATGGCACAAATACCAGTAATTTGACGAGCACAAACGTTAGTAAATCAAGTTGCGTGATTCATTTTAATACTCTCCTTCCATAAATTTTGCTAAAAAGTGAAACTCCTACAAATGCATATTCAATAAGGTCAGGCGCAAAAATAACTGTGTCCACACCTTTTCAGCGCTAATTTTTCACTGTGCGTCTTCAGTAAATCCTGACAGTACTATTTTAACACCAAAAGACGGTTAGTAAATCTGGCCCTTAGACATTAATTATATAGACAAAATAATATACAAAAGGGCTTTACAGTGTAAACTTTACAACATGTTGAACAATGGCGTTACAGCATGCAATGTAAACTATGCACAAAACAACTTTCTCTTCGATGATTTACAGTTTTATATTTTACAGCTTGCAGTGTAGAAATTGTCGCTTTACAGCATAAAAGTACCCCTCACAATGCAATAGCTTTAACAGTTTATACCGCTGAGTGATTTAAAAATAATTTTACAGCATGCAGTATAATATAAAAATAACTTTACCACTTAATAGCTTTACGGTAGTACAAAGTACAAAGGTACAATTGAGAAAAACCGCTTTTGACAGATCAGAAAGAGAAACCCCTTTGTTTTCCATCAGGATCAAATGAGTGCTCTTGAAAGACCAGCAGACTGGGTTTTATTAAGTAGGGGTCCAGCCGGGAGCCGTCCACATCAGAGCCAGTTCTTTGAGCGGACTTGCTCCTCTCCAAAGCGCTATTCTCTACTAATAGAGAACTGAAAGCCACTGCGACCTCTAAATTAACCTCCGTTGAGTCGTAGAGCTCTGCAGATGCTTCCAAAATGGATATTTCACCTTGTAGTTTACCTCTTGCAGATTTACAGTACATAGACTATGCGTGTGCAGTCACCTATAACCTCTAATACATCACAAACAACGTGCGTTTGATTGGCAACATGTTTGTCTGTGAATGTCGACAGGTTTTGCTATTCTCATGGGGTTTGCTTAAGAAACAGTATTGTGTTGTTTTGTGTACTTACAAAACCTTACTGAAATAGTAAATTCCCACTGCTTAACTGTGGTTTTTGGTTTCTGCATTGGTTTAGCATCCATACCAGTGAACTACACCAGTCCATCTCAAGCATATAACACCCTTGAGGTTTGAATCAGGCTTTTTAAATGAGTATAGCTGCACTGTCTACTCATTTATGCCCTTTAATCTGCGTCCTTTGGGTGTTAGTATGTGCACGAGGGTGTACTGCTATGGGCCTACTAAGTAAGCAGGGTTATTGTTGATAACTAAAACTAGAACCATAAAAAAATGGTACTTGAAATACAATTACAACTTATTATATATCAGCTAGTTTTCCAAGGCAACATTTCTCAATTTCATTTAGATTTAAAAGAATAGTTCACACAAAATTCCAAAAAATTGCTGAATATTTACTAACCCTCAGGTCATCCAAGATGTAGATGAGTTTGTTTCTTCGTGATAACAGATTTGGAGAAATGTAGCATTACATCACTTGCTCACTAATGGATCCTCTGCAGTGAATGGGTGCCATCAGAATGAGAGTCCAAACAGCTGATAAAAATATCACAATATCATCACAAGTAATCCACACCACTCCAATCCATTAATTAACATCATGTGAAGTGAAAAACTGCATGTTTGTAAGAAACAAATCCATCAAGACATTTTTAACTTCAAATCTTTGTTTTGGGCTAAAATATGAGTTCTCTATCCATAATATTGCTTTCTCCAGTGAAAATTTAATCTTGTCTGAATAAGGAGAGAAATATGCATTGATCAAGCACAGTCCAAACCGTTATAAACAAATATGTGGTTGGATTTTGATGTGAGAGGACAACAGGGGATGGACTTTTTCACTGGAGGAAGTGTAATTTTGTATTATGGTGTGATATTTTGGCCCGAAGCGATGGTTTAAAGTTAAAATGCCTTAATGGTGGGATGTCACAACTTTTCACTCCACAAGATGTTAACTGATGGACTGGAGTCGTGTGAATTACTTGTGGATTATTGTGATGTTTTTATCAGCTCTTTGGGCCCTTATTCTGACGGCACCCATTCACTAAAATGGATCTATTGGTGAGCAAGTGAAATTTCTCCAAATCTGTTCTGATGAAGAAACAAACTCATCCACATATTGGACGGCCTGAGGGTGAATACATTTTCAGCAAAAGCTATAAGAGAACATCAATTATACTAAAACAACACTGGATTAAAATTTCATAGTATTCTCTTAGTTTCTGAGATCTGATCGGTCAGTGTGTTTTTCAATGTTTTATTTATTTATTTATTTATTTTAAGGTGGGGCTTGACAAAGGGTAAATGAAGGAAGTGCTACTAATCTGAAATGTCTGTTTGCGTCATTAGTATCAATGGAGCTGTACAGAGTGACTCTTTCACCCTCTAGGCGCATGTACAGCATGATAATACTGACCAGATCCATTTGTCAGATCAACTTCCCTGCAATTAGACAAGCTCGTGGCCCAGCCATATCAAATCAAATCACGCTGACGAATCTACTCTCTCTTCTGTCCCTCTGGCTTGACTCTCACGCTCTCTCTCTGTAGTCGAGTTCTGACATGATGGCAGTTCTCAGACAGATTCATTAACTGCTTGGCTTTGCCATGTTGAAGGATTGAGTCAACATCGGATGTGATGTTGAACTCTACATCCAGATGTGGAGTGACAGCAAACAGACTCCTATTATGCTGCATTTAAATTTAAAGCAGTTTTTCAATGTTAAAAGACTTTCTCATATCTTAGTTTCACATGCAACTATCATGTAGTCTTTTTTTTTTATTGTAATTCCATTTGGTGCTACTCAGAGCTATTATTGTTAACTAAAAATATATAAAAAGACTTAAGTTTAAATAAAATAAATACTAACTGAAATTATATATTTATATATCTACCTGGTCTCATGATGAAAACGTACCTCTGGAACTTTTTTGCAAGATGCAAAATACGTACCAATAAGTACACATCACTGCAGTTTCCAACAGAAATGAACACTCGAGGCGGTAAAACAGCGAGCACTTGTAATCGTTTTTGTACACAGTCATGATTACAGCTCCATATGTTTCACTTTTCAGACGTAACAAGCTCGGTAGCTCAGCCGCACATAATTGGACTTAGGATGTGGAATTCTTTGGTACGAATCCCGTCAAAAACATGACTCACGATGAAAGAGCTGAGAGATCGAAAAACAAGCTAAAACGGCATCCTTGCGATTGCATTTTTACGTCACATACGCTTCTGTTCATACTATCGGGTAGGTTTAGGTGTAGTGCAAATGGTACGTTATTTTAAAACGTCACGGAGCAATAGAGTTATATCTACACTTAACGGACATTTCAAGTCAGAACTGCGGTGACACGTACAAAACCAACGTCACATAAAACATACCATATGTGCGTTCATCTTTTCCAGGGGAAAAAAAATGAACACTCTTTTAGCGCCACCCAGTGGACATTTCGCATTGAATATGTCACGAAACATACATGGCGGTATGTATTTCGCATCTTGCGAAAAAGTTCCCAGAATTACGTTTTCGTCATGAGACCAGGTTTGAAAAATAGAAATGTTGCCTTGCCAACTAGTAGAAATAAAACAAGTTTAAGAATTAAAATAGCTAAAATTAAAAAAAATAAATAAAATAAAAAAAAAAATTGTAGATATGTTACAAAAATAAAAATGACAAAAACACAACAAAATTATTATAACAAATCAAAATGAAAACAGATAATATAAAAATAAAATCTATGTCACGGTTGCCTTCTGTGGCGAAACAAAGAACAAGGAGATGTAGGCAAAACTCAAAGTAAACAGTCTTTAATCCAAAATCCAGGCAGGGAGAGCCTCACAGGAACACAACATCGACGTTAATACTGGACCCTAGACTCAGGAAAACACAGGGCTTATAAAACACAGGGAACGTAATCAAACACAGGTGGGACTTAATTAACTAATAATGAAACAATAAAGACAGGAACACGACCAAATATGGGCATACATGAGGGAAAACTAGGTCCTGGGGAGCACATAGACAGAAAAACACAAGACACAACAAACCTTAGCCTGACAATCTAAAGTTTAAAATACCAAAATAAAAATATTAACAAAAATTATAACAGTATATCAGTGATACTAAAATAACACTGGTTCTACTGATGGAGCAAAAAATTATACACTTTACCTTTAAATATTTCAGTAAAAAGTCCAGTGCATTATCTATAAAGGCAAATGACTTTATTTTCTAAAATATTACTTAATTCCAACACTAAATTCTGATTGAATGAACCTTGTTCAGAAACGTTGCTTGACAATAAAAAAACTATGTTATTTATTATTATATATTTTTAATTAGTATATACTTTTAAATTAAATAAATGTATTTACTTGGAACTTATTGATTATTTATTGCATATTAATCTTGTATTACAGTTTTTTATGTGGTAAATCAATTTTTTTGTTTTTGTTGAAAGGCTTGATTTGTAAAAAAAAAAAAAAAAAAAAAGGTTAGTGTGGCGAGTGTTGGCATGAGCTTTTGTGTGCTGCATAAGTTTGTTTGTATGTTTGTGTTAATCTGAATGATGTTAATTTCAGGTGATACGAGTCGGTAGCCGAATCAGGTCAGTGATAATCTAATATTTCCCCTCAGCTGGACAATAAAGGTCAATGCTCGTACCTAGACATCAGCCTCAGGACACCTACTGTACCACACTGTGTGTCAGACTGTCTCTGCATGTATGAGTGTGTGTTGCAATGGTACACCAGAATTTACAGACAAAATGCTTTTGAGTTTTTTCATATGATCCATGTTATGAATTTTAATGCTTTCTGCAGTCAGATTCACCCAGTTATGTCAACATGTTGAAGTTCTGTTGCAACCATCACCATATGTCATCCAACGAGTCTGTCATTATTAATACTTCTAGTGCAGTTGTAGTTTTTGATTGACAGAAGCATCTTTTGCTATTATTTTTTTTTTTTTTTACAAAGTTGATATTTTCATTAAAGTAGCATTTTTTTTCCAACCCTTTTCATCCAGAATTTTTTTGAAATACATAATATGCTGTTAAATACTGTGTATATAATTTATTTTGCCATAATAAACCATTAAATCAAATAATAATAAATAAACAATGGAAAACTATCTCTTAAGGGTCACGTTTAAGGTTTCAGTCAATGATATGGACATATGGCCGTTTCGATTTTCCACACAGTACAGCTGATACTCCCAAAGCTAGTGTTTCACAATACTTGGGTCAGGAAAACCATAAAGAAAGCACCATATGAAATCTTAAACCTACTATATGAAAACCTTTGATTTTTCTTCTGTTTCAGAGAGAAATTACAGATGCTGGTCAATGGAGTGTGAGAGAAAGACAACATCAAAACAACCGTGTGTGCGTGTGTGTGTGTTCACCTGGTGTTGCTCTTGCTTGACTGACTCTGGAAATCGATGGACTTCAGGAGTTACGGTGAGCAGTCCAGTTCAGTAAATGTTACTGACTACAGTACTGCCAGTACACGCCAATTCATTCAGCAGGACGAATTGTTGCTGGTACTGTTACAAACAAAACACTGAACATCCACTCTAATGTTTGTTTGTACTTTGTTCAAATCATCACCATGATTTACCAACAAAATGCTTTATATCTACTCTTGCAATATTTGTTTATATCTTTGTGCAAAACAAACTTTAAAAGTCTGATTTAATAGTCTGTTTGTACTTGTTCTAATCGGCACCATGATTTACAAACAAAATGCTTAGTATCTCCTCCAATAGTGTTTGTTTGCACTTTTTTGAATTGTCATTACAATTTACCAACAAAACACTTAAGCTAATCTAACAATTTATGCTTTTTTCCCTAATTTGCAACAAAAAAATAAAATACATAAATATCTATAAAATGTGCTTTTGTTTGTTTTTGTTCAATTTGTCATCACAATTTGCGAACAAAGCATCTGCTTTAACAATGTTTGTTTGTATTTTAACATTGCAACAGCAATTTGCAAAGAAAAACATAAATATCCACCATAACAGTGTTTGTCTGCACTTCATCTGACTCAAACAAACAAAATGCTATGAATATCTGCTTTTACAATGTTTGGCTACCTTTTTCATAATTTGTAACACTTTAAAAATCTGCTTTAACAATGTTTGTTCAATGTTGAATTTGTCACCACAATTTGCAAACTGACCCTAAATATCCACTTTAACAATGTTTGTGCTATTTTGTACTTTATCTGACTTGTCACAAGCAAAACGCTACATATCTTCTTTAACAATATTTGTTTGTAATTGATTTGATCTCTTAGTCGCAACTTGCAAACAAAACCTAAACATCCACTGTTTGTATTTTTTACATAAATTGCAACAAAAACTGCTTTAATGATGTTTGTTCTTGAATTGTTGTTGAATTTATCACCACAGTTTCTAAAAAAGCACTATAGATATCTCCTTTAACAATAGCTTGGTTTCCATCCAAAGTTGCAAATTTAACTTCAAAACTGGAATATTGCATAAAACATTTACAAATAAGCACCATTTCCATCGAATGAGTCGAAGAAAACAAAACCGTCACTTCCTGATAAACTGGCACTAAATATCACTAAGAAAAGTAGGAGAAGCCACTGAATATAATAATTTTACATAAAATAAATTACTTACGCCTGAGAGCGAGCAGACGAAACACAGTAAAAGCGGTCATTGATTTCGGAGGTGGATGCCTGCAGTTTGGGAACGCAGTCATGTAAGACAGTTCTGGGAGGCTATATTACAGAAATACTTTGACGACTTTTCTCAGGCATTTCAGAATGACCATAACAACATTTCAGATGCTGTGCAACAAGATCGGTCTGCTAGTTAGTCAGGTAAAAAAGTTGCGCAAAGTCATGTGAATTTTTTAATGCACATGGAGAAATTTATTCAGCAAATATGTTTCCATCTCCCATTATTTGCATTAACCCTTTTTCACATAAATCAAAAACCACCTCAAGTGAGCTAAAAAACTTTTTTGCAAATTAAGTGATTTTTTTTTTCTCTCCAAAATTTGGCGTTTCCATCACATCCGATACTTCAAAATGCACATAAAAACAGGGTGATGGAAACATAGCTATTGTTTGTTTGTACTTTGTTCATTTACCACATTTTGTAAACTAACCCTAAATATCCACTGTAACAATGTTCGTACATAATCCAATTTGTCACCACAGGTCGCAAACAAAACACTAAATATCTTCTTTCTGTAATTTGAATCAAAAATCTGCTTTAACAGTGTTTGTTCTCAAATGGTTGTTGCATTTGTCACCACAAAGCACTAGATATCTGCTATAACAGTGTTTCTTCGCACTTTGTTACATTGGATACTTAGCTTTCGTTTGCAAATTGCAGTAACCGAACATTGTGGACTTGTCACCACAAACAAACAAGATGCTAAATATCTTTAACAATGTTTATTTGTACTTGTCTTCTCACCACAGCTTGCAAACAAAACCCTATCCCCTGTAATAATGTTTGTTTGTATTTTGTTCCACTATTTGTTCAACACTAAATATCCAGTTAAACATTGTTTGTTTTCTTCGTCTTGTCACAACAATTGACAAACAAACGAAATAGCCATTTTGTTTCACTTGTCCTCCCAGTTCCCAAACAAAATGTTAAAAACCCACTCTAACAACATTTTGTTCGACTTGTCCCCACAATTGCATGTTTGGCTAAAGGAAAATAAATATCTGTTGACAATAGCCACAGTTTTGTTTCACAAAGGGACACTTGTTGTACGTCCGCAATGTGTTACATTGTTTGTAGACACACTTGGAGGAAGAGACAGTCAATCTAATCTGCATTTATTATCGTATATGTGTACAGAGGTGTCATGTGGCGGCCTCACTCCCCTTTATCTGTCAGGGTTCGAAACACACATGCCGTGCATAATGCGTGCTGATGGAGGCAGGTTAGGACCCCAGAAACGTGTGTGTGCATGATGCATGTTGAGAGGGGAGGTTAAAGGGGTTGTGTGTGTGTGTGAGTGTTTTGACAGTAGCACTGCCATCAGCTGCATAGTGTGTCTGGGTTAGAGTTTCACCGTCTGAATTTCCCTCAGGTAAACAAGGCTTGCCTCCTGGACCAAAAACAAAGCCTGCATCAAACCCCTCACACAAACACAGAATATGATTTCTCCATGAATTCTGCTTTATGCTTTCTGCATTATTCAAATTATGCAGTACTTGCTTATTATCACAGCAACCTTACTGTGTGAACTACTGTATGTGTTATTTAAAAATCCCATGGGTTTCAAATATTGTTAAGGCAGATACAGTAACATTTAAAACATTTATATATAATGCATTATAAAAGTAGTTTTAATGCATTAATTTTGCCTTGTAATACACCTTATAATGCATTGTATGAGCTCATGAATAATTGAAACCACAATAATAAAACATTATAACACTTATCTATTCATTTAGAAAGTTTAATGCATTAAAACACAGGACAAACAAACAGTAAAATATCATAACGCATTTTAACTTTGGTTACAAATATTTATGAAAAAATATAATGCATTACAATGTACATTTTGAATACCTTTATAATGCATTATACATAAAGGCTATATTAAAGTGGTACCGCCAACATGTTTTTTTTTTTTTTTGCAAAGTCTCTTGAGAACTGAAGTGAAGAACAAACTAATGCTGTTAAGATAGATACTTCGCATTTTATTTGCAAATAGTGGTAAGAAAAAAAAAGTATAATAAACAAATGTTTTTATACTGGATATATAGTGCTTTGTTTGCAAATTCTATCAGCAGGGGTTCAGATAAAAAAAAATCGGCAGCTGGCAGCAGGAAGCGGCTATCATCGACAGCCGGAAGACAGTTACTGGCAGCAGGAGGGTAGGAGGGACCTGCCACTCGGTAGCAGCCAATCAGTATCGACCAACGCAGCAGCAGCCAATCAGATGTAACTACAGCAGATGCTAAACACTTCAGTAATGGCGGTGATTGTTGTAGCGGTAAGTTTGTAAATTAAATCGATAATTGTTGCTTTGTAAGTTTGATTTTAATTTTTATTTTAATGAACGACAGTGTAACTTTGCCTACTTTAGTTTAATTTGTAAATTTACAAACGTAGTTTGTATACCATGTGTTATAGGGGTGGGACAATAAATCGATATGGCGATATATCGTGATCCTTCTCCATGCGATACGATAATCGATATCTGGCGCCAAATATCGATATTTTAATTAATACAATAAGGTGCTCTAAATACATTTTCCTGCTCTCAGCGTCTAAAAATGCGTGGAAATCGCGGCCGCGCCATTTCCACATTCTTTCCAAGAGCGCTCTGAGCAACTATGAAGCGCGTTCTCTATGAAGATGGGGAAGCACGAGGAACCGAATGATAAACAGATTTTCAGCCACTGGATTAGCTCTACTGCTATATACACGTTTATGGAGATGAAAACTAAAAAACTGGCCCGGAACAGTTATCAGCGTGGACCATAGGCACCGATCACTTTATTATTGCAGAGCGCATATTCAGTTCATGAGTAGCCGAACCTCTCCGCTCGGATCGCAGGTGGATTTCCCTCACTATATGAGAGAGAGAGAGCGCCGCCGGTGCGTCCAGTTTTATGTGAACAAAACTGGATGCTCTCCCTCTCTCTCAGATATTACAAGTGCGCGTTATGCAGTGTGAACAGTGGGCACCGACCAGCAGAAACATAAATCTGCACCTATGGCATGGAGGACGAGACAAAACACTGTCAGAGCCGTAATGCGGCGCAGAAGTGTGCAGTGTGTGTGCTTGCCGCGCGTCTACATTTGAAATAACCAACCTGAGCGCGCAAAAGACGCGATGTGAACAGCTATTTTTCCGTGCGGGGCTCCGTTTTTATGATGAGAGGAATAGAAAGGTTGAGAAAGCACTCCAGGTAAATTTTGAAATGTACCAGGTTTATATATATATATATTACATGGAGAGAGAGAGAGAGGCTATATAAGTTAAGCAGTTAAATGTGTTTGTTTACACACAGAGAAAAAGAAAAGTGTAAGCTTTTAATAAGTCCAAGAATAAAATTATTAATTTACTCAACATGTTAAAATTGATTTACAGAACTTTTTTTTGCTGTTTTCTAACAGTTTGGACTTGAATAAAGAAAGAAAACTTGCACTTAACCTTTTCACAGGCATTTTGTTTAGACAGATATCGCGATATCATTATAGGATTTTCTAGAAATATATCGATTATCGCAGAATCGCTGTATCATGATATTATCGTTATCGTGAGCCATGTATCGTGATTATATCGCATCGTGAGGTACCCTGTGATTCCCACCCCTAATGTGTTATAGTTATAATAATCGTTGAAATTAGTATGTTAAGGGGCTTCAAATATTACTTTTACCTTTAAATACTAGCATGAATCTACTGAATCATATAAAACTAACATTGTTTGACTGGAATTATAGAAGGTACATGTGCAACACTAACCACATCTTTTTGTTATTATATCATTGTCTGATATCCATTCATTTCTCTCTTTTTTTTCTTACTATTTAATTAAACAGTTATTCACCTTTTGTGTATCTGGCTATCAGTTAAGAAGGCAGGTAAAAAGCCATTGCATTTCCACAATCTTACTAACTTAAGTTATTTTGAACAGAACATCCAAAAACCTATCCATGGAAAATGTTATTTGATTTGTCATTTATAATGTTCTACATTCTATATGTTGAATGAGTTTGTGTTGCTATTTGAGGATTGTTATTTTCTCTAATACAGGGGTGTCAAACTCCGTTCCTGGAGGGCCGGAGCCCTGCAGAGTTTAGATGCAACCCTAATTAAACACACCTGATCCAACTAATCAAGTCCTTCAGGCTTAAATGAAAACTGCATAGTATGTGTGTTGGAGTAGGGTTGGAACTAAACTCTGCCAACTAACTAATTTATTACAAAAACACATTTTGAACAAATACTGTAAAAGTGGATATTTGTTTTTTTTTATTAGCAAATTCTGTTAAGTCAAGCGAAGTACAAACAAATGCTATTAAAGCAAATACTCAGCATTTTGTTTGCAAATAGTAGTGAGAAGTCAAAAAAAAGTTTTTATAGCATATATGTAGTGTACTGTTTTTGTAAATTGAATTGACTAGTTGAACAAAGAGCAAACAAAAATTGTTAAAGCTGATATTTAGGATTTTGTTTTGTGAAATGAACGGTATTCATTGAATGGTAAAACAAATGTTAGATCAAATATTTAACATTTTGTTAGCAAAATGAGCTGGCAAAACGAACAAAATAAATTGCAAATTGAGATACTAAAAGTACAAACATTAAAACATTTTTTTAGCACTGTTTGTTTGACTTCTGACCACAATTTACAAAATACATACATTGTTAAACGCATATATTTAGCATTTTGTTTGCATATTATGGTGAGATGCTGAACAAAATACAAAAATTGTTTAGTGTTTTGTTTGCTTGACTTCTCACCACAATTTACAAAATACAAACAAATGTTAGAGCATACATATAGTGTTTTGTTTGCATATTGTGATTAGATGCTGAACAACGTATACAAATTGTGATCACACTTCAGTTTGGGGACCAATTCTCACTATTAACTATTAACTACAACTTTTGTCTCAAACTCCTGAATTGTTCTTATTAATAGTTAGTAAGGTAGTTAAGTTTAGGTATAGGGTCATAGGGATCTAAAATGTGCAGAATAAGTCATTAATATGTGCTTTATAAGTACTAATAAACAGCCAATGTCCTAATAATATGTATGCTAATAAGCAACTATTTAATAGTGAGAATTGGTCCCTAAAATAAAATTTTTCTAAAATTGTTAAAACGGATATTTAATTTTTGTTTGTTTGACCTTGTATTTTTTACATAATTTGCAAAAAAAACTGCTTTTAATGATGTTTGTTCTCAAATTGTTATATTTGCTATAAAAAGCGCTAGATAACTGCTTTAACAATGTTTGTTCATACTATGTTCATTTACTGCAATTTGTAAAACATTGCTGGAACAAATATTTAACATTTGTTTGCAAATACTATTTGAGCAAACAAAAATTGTTAAAATGAATATTTGGTGTATCATAGCGACATGTCGAACAAAGTACAAACAAATGTACTGACTAGTGGGTTAATTTGTCAAAAACGTGCAGTATTCTTATATTCATGTAGTAGCATTTGTGAGTCCATTATAGTTTATTTCTGTTGCTCTTGTTCTGGCTAACCTTGTAAACGTCCATCTGTGAAAAACAATTTATTCTCTGCAGTCTAGCTCTCTTTGTGTGCTGCTGTGACATAAAGTGACAGAATGCTTTAGTGTGACAATGATTTCAGCCTTACAAAATGTCACCGTTCTGCTCTCTTTCCCTCAACACATCTCTATGTGTGTGTGTGTGTGTGTGTGTGTGGAAAGCGAGAGGTAGAGATCTGGCTTGCGGCAATTCTGCCACACAAACGTACACACACAAACACAGATGTACACACACAAACCTGCCAGCACATAGGAAAATTTGTGATTAGAGCAGAAAGCAGGTGACAGCAGAATAATGTGTTGGATGCAATGCATGAGTTGAATAAATTTTCATTTTGGGGTTTCTATTCCTTTCATTTTCTCTCTCTGAATCAGTTTTGCTGCATTGGACAGAGTTAACAACATTTCAACTCTTTGTAACCAATTTCAGAATGAGGGCAGCGAATCAGTCATAATTTTTTGCAAACTATTTCCTTTCAAAGTTCCCTTGCTCTTCCCCACCTCCTCTCATACTATATCTCTTCTGTTATTCGCTGTTAAGAGTATTCAAATTAAATACTCGTTTCTTTTCTTCCAGAATCAAAGCAGTGGGGAGAACAAAACCCACAGATCAGAGGGCTGTGTTCTCCGGGACAGAGAGGGGTCTTCTGGGTACCGGCTGAACTGACAACCCCTGGAGCAGCTACGCGGCGCTCTGCACAAATTGAACCGACAGCAGTTTTTTTCCACAGAAAGTATAAAGTCCTGACTAGCATAGAATTGTGTTATGTGCGTTTATTTGCCTAGGCTGTTTATGCTGAGAAAAAAAGACTCTTTTATAATGTTTTCAATGATGTTTACTCATAATAAAACACAGACAGAGTTTTCTGCACTACTATTCAGCAACGACGCAACACTGCTTCTAAATCTACAGCATGAAATAGAGAGCATAGTGTAGTTTGATTCCTGAATAAACAACTTATTATTCAACTTATTGAATCAAAACTAAATAAATATAGCGTGACCATTATAGTCCAATTCTGAATGAATACATCTTTTGAGCCAGTTTTGTTAATCAAAAATATACAGTGCTACCAGTATAGTCCGGATCCTGAATGAAATGATTATGAGTCATCAATTTTTAGTTAATTACATACTTACAGTGCAACCAGTGCAGTTCGATTCCTGAACAAATCACTCTTATGAAACGGTTCTTTTTAGTGAATGAGAAAGATTCAGCACAGCTAGTGTAGTCCAATTCTAAGCAAATCCATCTTTTAAATCAATTTTGTGAATCAGAAATATACTGCACAAACTGTATAGTTTGGATCCTGAATGAAAACACTCTTATAGTGAATCATATACTTATAGCACAACCAGTGTAGTTTGATTTTCAAGTGAATCACTCTTATGAACTGGTTCTTTTTAGTGATGCAGCGGAGTCTGACTCCCAAATGAATGGCTCTTATGAATCAATTCTTTTTAATGAATCAATCACATATAGCACGACCAGTGTAATTAAATTCTGAAAAAATCCATCTTTTGAACCAGTTTTGTAAATCAAAAATAAACAGTGTGACCAGATCCCAACCAAATCACTCTTATGAGTCATCTCTTATGTAAATCACAGTGGGAGTGTAGTTTGATTCCTGAGTGAATCACTCTTATGAACTAGTTCTTTTTAGTGAATCAAACCAGTTCTTTTTAGTGAATCAAAATGATGCCGCACAGCTAGTGTAGTACAACTCACAAACAAATGACTTTTGTGAATCAAAAACATACAGTGTGACCAGTGCAGTTCAATTTTTATAGAATCCATCTTTTGAGCCAGTTTTATACATCAGAAAAAAAAAAAAAAAAAAAACGCGTGGCCAGTGTAGACCAGATCCCAAACTAATTACTCTTATGAGTCATCTCTTTCACATAGCACAACCAGTGTAGTTTGATTCTCGAACGAATCATTCTCGTGAAACAATTCTTTTAAGTGAATCAAAAAAGATGCAGTGCAGCTAGTGTAGTCCAAATCCTGAACGAATGACTCTTATAAATCAGTTCTTTTTAATGAATCAAAAACATTTAGGGCGACCAGTGTAATTCAATTCTGAACGAATTCACCTTTTTAGCCCATTTTGTAAATCAAAAATAAACAGCGCAACCAGTATAGTCCGACTCCAGAACGAATGACTCTAATTAATCGTTTCTTTTTAATGAATTAAAAACATTTAGCACAACCAGTGTAGTCAAATTCTGAACGAATTCACCTTTTGAGCCCATTTTGTAAATCAAAAATGTTGTCTTTTAACCCAGTGTGTCATCAGATAATTTATTGATCTTTGAAAGAAGAATGTCAAACTTGAACTCCAAGAACTCATGGCATTCAGTGGCCTAGCTTAGACAGGCAGCTGCGTATTTCAGTCCAGAGATGACCAGATTGCAAAAACTTAAACTTTCCTCAGCTGCGAACCTTCAACCAGCTCTACTCACATCACACAAACACCTACTAAATCTCCCGGAGAATGCAAGAGTTTCTTGTCAAGGGTTAAACAAGTCAGGGTGTGGAAAGAGAATGTGGAATGCGGCTCTTTTTCTTTTCATCCTTTCATCAGTGAAGCACATGTTGCTGAGGGGAAACATTATAGTAAAGACTTGTTTCCTGTCAGTCAGCTTTGGTTCAAAGAACCGCTGCGGTTACACTTTTATTTGCATGGGGCGAATAGGAATTACAATTGCGCCGTTTACCTGTAATGACATGGAAAGCTGTTTTTTCAGCCTTATGAAACCAACATCAGGCATGTCCCAAAAGTTCTCCAGCAGCTCTGCGGCGCTTGTGAGTTTTTACGGCGACAGATGCAGTCGGTTCTCTCAGCGAGCAACCGTCGCACTTCTCTGAGGGCTGCAAAGTCAAATCAGGCAAGTTAATGAGGCTCCAACAGCTCCCTACCATCTCTCATGAGAGAAAAAGAGAGGGAGGACGAGAAATGAAACGGCCCTGGAAAAGTGCTGATTCTTGGCACTGGGGCTTTCTGAGCTTGACAGCGCAGCAATAAAAGGCCCAGTTCTGACTCATACGATTCTGCTACGGACCAGAAATACGAGGAGTTTGAAGTCTGAACTATTAGAGTGGCCTAAACACATGCTCCATTCTGAAAATGGACGAGCTGAACACCCATTTTATTACTGTAATGTGACTTTTTTTGCATAAATATTCAATGATGCAGAAAACATGGAATCCAGTCATAAAAACAGAATTTTCTGTAGTAATGTGGAATGTCACGAAATTTGTCAAATTTTGGATGAATAAATCAAAAGTAGGTCAGTACACTTAAATCAAAACACGATATGGACTAGTGTTTGTGAATATTAAGCCGCAAAAATACCATTTAAATATGAATCCTGTGTTCTACGTGTCTCTGTGTGAATGAATGGCGCAGACGCGCAGTTTGTGTTTACGACACACATACTGAAGCGCGTGATGTTTGTGGTGTTTTCAGCGTCTGCTGCCTCAATATATGAGTACATGAACACATGAATATAACTTCTAGAACTGCTCTGAGGGTCACTCCTAGTGATGGGTGCTTTCGAAGCACTACTTCGTTAAGCTTCGAAACTTTTGTGAATCAGTTGTTTCGAAACAGTGGTTCGGAGCATGTATCAAACTGCCAAAGTCAAGTGATTTCAGTAAACGAGGCTTCATTACGTCATAACTGTTTCAAAACATTTTGAAATTTCAGTGGTTTACTGTTGGGGACAATCTCTGTAAACTTGTGAATCATGCGAGTTCATTGAGATCGCCCCCCCAGTGGCGAACCACTGAACCAGAAACTATGGTTTTTACCTCAATTTGTAGACATTTTAACGAGATGTTTGTGTAATTAAAAGGATGAGAAGTAGTTAATAGTCTCTTACTGGCCCCTATATACAAGCTCTCTACAAGCTAAAAAAAAGACCTGCAAATTTATATAAAATATTTTAAAAACCACATATTACACAGATACTTCATATTTAATGGTATTTTATTATTTTTATTGCATTTAATGTATTATAGTTTCAATAAAACATTTGCAATGGGTTTTTAAAAGCTGTTTTTATGCATGTTTTAGAGTTTTTGTTGCATTTACACACTTTTGACCAGCAGGCGTCACTAGAGTGTGGTGTTTTGAGCGCTTTGAAACAGTGAATCATTTTGCGAAGCAATTGGTTCAGTTGATTTGAAGCTTCAAAAAGGTTTGTTTCTCCCATCACTAGTCACTCCATGAGCATTTTACCATTTCTTTTGAGTAAAACTATCATCATAACATATACAACCAGAAACCGTAAGGTCTTCACAGCAACCTGTCAAAATAAAAGTTCGGTATAACTTGAAGAAACCGTGACAGAAATATTACTTTATGTAATAATAGTACTACTACTATTTCAATTAATTAGACATGCTTTTTGATGAATAAATTTAATTTTAACCATTAAAACAGTCTATAAAGATTAAAATAAAAAATGGAATCCAAAAAATTATGTAAAAATGGAATTTGGGAAAAAATAAAATGGATTTCATAGGGTCCTACATAAAACTGGAGTATTGTGGTGGAGAATGTGGGCATTTTAATGGAAATGGACATGCTAAATGCCCATTTTATTATATAATCATTTATATTATTTATATAATATCATATTTTTGCATAAAATTGGATAATTGCTGTGGAGAATGTGGGCATTTTAATGTTATCCATCAAGCACTGATATGATTTTGATTACGTGGCCATTACAAACGAGAATGGACCAAGAAAGAGGAAGCTGTCTGTTATCTCCTACTTCTTTTTTTCGGCACACAGAAGCAACTAAATCCCTTATTTGTTTTACATACTGTGTGTCCTACAGCTTAAATATGTCCTTCGGACTCCAGTTTCTAGCATGATGAGAAGGAAGATATAATCATATACAGTTTAATATCTGCCGCAGACAAATGCCAAGTAATTAAGATTCTGAACACGATTCAGATTTGAACTAGCGCCGCTCCCATGTCGCATTTTCTGAGACTCGAGCACAGCAGGCGACAGCTCTGAATTACGATGCTTCCACACACTCATGTTTATATCGCTCGTATTCTATGCTCTGAAATATGTGGCTTGGTGCATCTTTTGTAATAATTTCTTACTGTTGCTTTTTGATTAAAAAAGTAGCCCATGGATGATAGAAGTTGGTTCACTCTGGTGAGTCAGTTTGTTCATTTTAACGAACGATTCATTTAAGTAATCTACCCAACTCATATGGAATCTGTAACGTATTTGTAAGTAACCTACCCAGCTCATATATATATAAAACATTATATTATATATATATATATATGTATACACACACACACACACACACACACAAACACACAGAGCTGGCTAGATTACTTACAAATTGTAATCCATTACTGATTCCAAATTACTTTAGACCTAACTCGTTTACCACATTGATTTAAATAGAATAATCTTGTACCATATTAATATAAATATGCAAAGAAAAAGAAAATATATTCCATTTGTTCATAGCCCAAGTTGCTTGAAGTCCAGTGTTAAGTTTACACAGTCTGTGATGATTTGGGGTGCAATGTCATCTGCTGGTGTTGGTCAATTGTGTTTTTTGAAAACCAAAGTCACTGCACCCGTTTACCAAGAAATTTTGGAGCACTTCATGCTTCCTTCTGCTGACCAGCTTTTTAAAGATGCTGATTTCATTTTCCAGCAGGACTTGGCACCTGCCCACACTGCCAAAAGCACCAAAAGTTGGTTAAATGACCATGGTGTTGGTGTGCTTGACTGGCCAGCAAACTCACCAGACCTGAACCCCATAGAGAATCTATGGGGTATTGTCAAGAGGAAAATGAGAAACAAGAGACCAAAAAATGCAGATGAGCTGAAGGCCACTGTCAAAGAAACCTGGGCTTCCATACCACCTCAGCAGTGCCACAAACTGATCACCTCCATGCCACGCCGAATTGAGGCAGTAATTAAAGCAAAAGGAGCCCCTACCAAGTATTGAGTACATATACAGTAAATGAACATACTTTCCAGAAGGCCAACAATTCACTGGTCACCTATTGGTCTTATGAAGTATTCTAATTTGCTGAGATAGTGAATTGGTGGGTTTTTGTTAAATGTGAGCCAAAATCAACACAATTAAAAGAACCAAAGACTTAAACTACTTCAGTCTGTATGCATTGAATTTATTTAATACACAAGTTTCACAATTTGAGTTGAATTACTGAAATAAACTTTTCCACGACATTCTAATTTATTGAGATGCACCTGTAAATACACACAAATACAGTATATATTTTGAAAATATGTACATGTATATATTTATATTCATAAAATTTATATTATATATAAATCAATTTAATATATAAATAACATTTTTCTTAAATATGCACATGCATGTGTGTGTGTGTTTATACACTAACACACACATTATGTAAACAAAAACTTTTATTTTGGATGCTATTAATCGTTTGACAGCACTAATATGTTATTACTATAAATTTATACAAATCTAGATGTAGGACTGTTTATCATTTTGTCATTTCTTCTTCATGAATTTATGCCCAAATAAAGCATTTAGTTTGACTGGATCAATAAAAACTTTTCAAAACAACTTGTTAATGAGTTGTAAATATGATTCCATCGTGAATATGTTTTCAAGATAAACACTTCTATTCATCTGCGAGCTCGTTTGAAGTTTCTAGCGAATGTAATAAATTCACAAATGCTTCCGTGCGCTCTCGCGCAGCAGTTGTTATAAAGACCCGCTGAGATGTTCGTCCAGATGGCGGGCCGCTGGTGGTGCAGATGGAGAGAGAGTAAAAGCCTCTGGCGCAAACCTCACTCACCTTGTTTCAGCTCTGTGTTGAGGACGAATCATCAGTCTTCAGGGAGACGCGCTGCCCTCAAACAGGCTTTTTTCTGGCCTGCTGACCCTGTCTAAACTTCGACATATTCACCTCAGGTGACAGCTTCCCGCTCTTTACTGCTTTCTCTTCTCTTTTGATCTTTGTTGTTGTTTTTGTCTGCGATTTCTTCGTGCTATTAAAATATATATATATATATATTTTTTAGCACAGCTCACTGATCTATGTAATATAGTCTCTATTATAAATCAGTGGCGCAGCTGCAGAATAGCAAGCGTTTGGTTTTGCTGACGCCTGGTGGACGTTGCCTGTCTGCGCATGCGTGAATGTGACGCGATTAAATTAATGGATAATGAAATATAATAATAATAATGATAATAACAGTGTTATTTATAATAATTCTAATTTCTTCTCAATACACTGAATATAAAGGCAAGACGATTTAACTGTAAATAAAAATACTTTATCGTACTTTGGTTTATTAGTATTAGTAGTCCACTTTAAATCCTACAATAAACCTGGTATATTTTCCGTTTCACAAGTTATGTATATTTATAATATTGTAATGTTTTGCTGTACTGATATATATTTTTTATTATATTTATTAATATATTTTATTATGTTTAACATTGAATGTTTAATATATAGTAACAATACATATTTCAATTAAGTACATATAAATAATAACGTATTTACATAATATCATTTTTAGAATATTAACATTTAACGTGTTATATGTGCATTTAATGTTGATGAATATAAATGTGTATATAATTTAACAACTTTTAAAATATTATTTATTTGTTTATTTCAACATTTTCGCGCCCCCCACCCCCTTTTATTTAATAACTTAACATTTTACTCAACATTTGACATTTTGACTTTTTTTAGACAGAAGTAGAGAAAATGTTAATATTACGTACAAAAGGGTGACATTACATGCAAAGCACCGTTTATACATGTATATGACAATAAATAAATAATACAAAACGAAAGCATTAACAAAATAATCTAAAAAGAAGAAGTAAATAAAAATTTTCGCGGCTTTTGTGCTCTGCGGCGTTCCGTCGTGACGTCATGACGTCCGGCGTGCGAACGTGATCAGCGGAAGCAGGTTGAGTAAGTGGAGAACACGCTGTCCTTTACCTCAAAAACACTTAAAAAATAACGACAAATCGCTATTAAACCGGTGTCATGTAGATCTATATTACCAGAAGAGCATGTCGATCACAGTTTGTCGCTAAAGTCGCGGTTCAGTCGTCCTTTAATCGTGTTTGAAGTGAAAGTGAGTGGATCATAACAGTGTTTGTGTGGGTTTGAGGTGCTTAAAGCTGATTTATGCTGTAAAGAAAAACATAATTGACAATTTGCACACATGTAAATATACGTATGACATATTTTGACACTTAAGATGTTGTTACAGATTTATTTAGTCAGTTTAGGAAGAGTGTGTCATTAAAAGCATAAAAACAAGTGCTGTTGTGAATATTTTATAGGATTAAATAGTATCTAATACATTTTTAACGTATAGAAACACTGGCTCAAATAATATTTGTGTACTATTAGAAACATTGTTAATTAAGGTGTTTGTTACATTTTATGTATTATATTATTTATCTTCTATATTATATCTATTGGTCGTTATTATAATTCTTATTATACTTGTTTTTAAAATACATGGGTTTGGTTTTAATATGAATGTTATGTGTTTGTTTGTTGCAGGTTGCAGTGAGGTGGAGCTGTGCACACATTATGGCGAGTGTGAGTGTTGCACTGATTCTGCTCCAGTTCTTCATGTGTTTGTACAGTGTGTGTGTGTGCTGTAACGCTGTGTGTGTGTGTGTGTTATTAATGCAGGTGCTGTGCAGTAGGGTCAGACAGGTGAGTCAGTCGTCTGTGGTTCAAACACTAGCTCAGAGGATCGTAGCCATCAGAGGATTTTCAGCCGCGGGTTCGTCTGGATCAGATGAGCCGTATATAGCTGTACCATCTCAAAACTCAGGTGTGTTATGCACATTATGAACGTTTCTGTTACATGAACATGATTTTAAAGGGTACCTACACTACCAGTCAGAAGATTTTGAACAGTAAGATTTTTAGTTTTTTAAAGAAGTCTCTTCTGCTCACCAAGCCTGCATTTATTTGATCCAAAATACAGTAAAAACAGTAATATTGTGAACTATTTGTACTATTTAAAATAAGTGCTTTCTATTTGAATATATTTCAAAATGTAATTTATTCCTGTAATGCAAAGCTGAATTTTTAACATCATTACTCCAGTCTTCAGTATCACATTTTTTATTATTATTATTATCATCATCAATATTTAAAAGAGTTGAGTAATTTTTTTTCAGAATTCTTTGATGAATATCTGAAAGATCCAAAGATCAGCATTTATCTGAAATAAAAAGCTTTTGTAACATACACTATACCATTCAAAAGCTTGAAGTCATTATAATTTTTTTTTTTTTTTTGGGGGGGGGAAATTATAGAAATTAGTACTTTTATTTAGCAAGGATGCTTTAAATTGATCAAAAGTGATGGTAAAGTGTATAATGTTACAACAGATTTCTATTTCAGATAAATGCTGTTCTTCTGAACTTTCTATTCATCAAAGAAACCTGAAAAAATTCTACTCAGCTGTTTTCAATATAATAATAATAATTAATAATGCTTTTTGAGCAGTAAATCAGAATATTAGAATGATTTCTGAATGATCATGTGACAAGTAATCATGCTAATTAAATCAGCTTTGAAATCACAGGAATAAATACATTTTTAAAATACATTCAAATAGAAAACAGTTATTTTAAATAGTAAAATATTTCAAAGTTTTACTGTTTTTTATGTACTTTGGATCAAATAAATGCAGCCTTTGTAAGCTGAAGAATATATTAATATAAGAATAATATATTAATATAAGAATATGAAGAATATATATTATATATAGAATTGTAATTATTATTTTACATTTCTTATATTTATATATTTAATAGATGTGTTTATAGAGTATAACAACAGAAGATCTAAATATATTATTTGTGTGTCCATTTGATGTTAATATCTTTTTTATATTTTGTTTATAATTATATATAATACGTATATATTATTTATTCAATAAATTTTTATTAATATAGTAAATGTGAATGGTTTAATATTACATGAAATATGTAAATTGTGATATTTGTTATAGATATGCGTTTAAAATTAATAAACATTGTATAATGTATTTATAATAACGTTATAGATTATGAAATTGTTAACATATTATTTATTAAAATTGTTTTATTAATATATTTAACAATAAATGTTTAACATTAGCAAACAATATGAAATATATATTTTAATTGTATTTATATATGTATATATACTAAAGAATGTTATAAAATTATATATTTTATTCTATGTATTAATATATTTGTTTAACATTAAATGTTTTGATATTAAAGTGTGACAATATCTATAATGTAATGTAATTTATTTATATTATTAACATTAAAATATTTTGATTTTTTTATTTTATTCATATTTTAGTTAATATACTTTTTATATTTAACTTTAAATGTTTATTATAGCATACAACAGTAAAAAGTATGTATATTAATATTATCATTTATATATGCACTTAATGTTAATTTATATATAAAGTGTTATACACTTCGTTATACTGTATAGTGTTAACAAATTTGTTTAATATTATAGTGTAGCATTATATAATGTGATATATTTGTGTGTATCTGAATATATTCTAGTATTTTTATTACATTTCTCGATATATTTTAAATTAAACATTAACTTTATCAATTTATTTGTATATTATACATTCATTAATTTATATATATTTATATACAAAAAAAACATATATATAACTTAAAACCTCCAAACTTTATATTAATATTTATAATAATTATAATATTTTATTACATTTCTTTATATATTTTCTCATTATATATTATATATGTTACTTTCTGTATGCTTAAAATGTCCAACTGTTATCCAGCGGTGGGTTGAAATGGAAGTTTATGTAATGGTCTGTCTGACAGGTCCTAGAACAGTGTGGCCAGATGAGACCATGGGTCCGTTTGGGCCTCAGGATCAGCGGTTCCAGTTACCAGGCAATGTGGGTTTCGACTGTCACCTGAAGGGTACCAGGTTACAGATGAAAGGGCCGGTTCACAGGACAGTCCCAGATGTTTTAACCGCCCCATCCAGCACAGAGAGACACGAGTTCATCCTCGCTCAGTTTGTTAATGAATATCAGGTAAAAATCTGTTGAGAAATCATGTGATTCTTCAGTTGTGTTGATTGTTCCAGTGACTGAGGTGTTTTGTTTGTTCAGGGTGAAGAAGCGTCTCTGACGGCGCAGAGAGTCAGTAAAGCTGAACTCTATTTCAGTCAGTCAGATGTGGAGTGTTCAATGCATTCCTGCCCAGAGCTGCTGAAGAAAGGTACTTTACCTCACAAAACACATCAAAACTCTTCAAAGTTCCCGTTTTTTTTATTTTAAACTAAACGTTGCTTTTTTGACAGAGTTAGAGCTGTTTTTCCCAGTGCTGCCTGCGAGTCCCATCACTGTTGTTACCGTAACACCGAAAAACCAGAAGACAGTGACAGAAGATCAGAACAAAGATCAACAGGAACTACTAGATAATGTGAGTCTGACTGGAAAATTCAATGACATGTTATTAATTATTATTATTATTATTATATATACTTTATTCTACTATAAATTGTATGCTAATATAAATTATATTATCATAAATTATAACATTAATGCAGTTTATCAAAAATCATCAATTGCATTGATTTTGTTTTACATAATTATTAATTTAAATAATTATTAAATTGCATAGTATTATTTATATATACATTATTATAAATGATTATACTGCAAATATAAATTATATATATTGTAAATTACTATATTATAAACAAATTATATATTATTATATTGCTTTGATACTTTTTTTTAGATTTTTATTACAGATTTTAATTGGACATAATTGCATTACAATGAGTATCATCAATAACATAAAAATACAAAACAATGTAAAGTTAATGTACATTATTATATTAGTAATTAATTATTATTAAACTGTTTATATTAATTGCATTGTGATACGTTTATTTTATATGCTGATTTAAATTTGTTTATAAATTATATATACATAATTATAATATAAGTATATTATATTTCATAGTGATACATTTAATGGATTTTTATTAGAGGTTGACCGATAGTGGATTTTACCGATACCGATAGCTAGGTTGGACCACACTGGCCGATACCAATTAATCAACCGATAGTTTTTAAAATGGATACTGAACAAAAACTAATATAGAGCTTTACTATTTTTAAAAAAGCAGTAACAGTACTGAACCATACTTTATAAATGAATAAAAATTTAGTATGAATATTATTACATTGATCTTTAAAGTTATTTCATAGTTTACTAATGTTAAAAGAAGAAACTTTAAAATTTAAAAATGAAGCCTATTAGTAATAGTAAATGTTGAAATGAAATGAACACACTCTAACAAGGAACAATACTTCTGCAGCTTTCATTAATGTTACAAATGGACTTTTATTGTTAAGTATTACCATTTCATTTCAACAGTCATGCTTAGATGGCCGTCTTGAAATACCTACACAAGGGCATATTAAAATTGCATGCACAGGTTATTGATATTGTATGTGTACTCTCACATTTTTTGCTGTTATTTTAGAACACTGCATGATTATCTAAACAAAATATAGAAAAAAAAAATATGCAAGTGACACACCGTGCAAAAGCGCAGCGCTGCGCTGCGTCTTGGAGGATTTTTTTTTTTTTTCGTTTTGCTGAAAAATGCACAATACGGAATTTATAGCCTAGGGTCATTATGTACATTAACAATGATTTGGGACAAATATAACATGTAATGAATTAGATTAAAAATTGGAATCAGCTGACAGCCCTAATATTAATTATATATTATAAATTAGTATAATATGTATTACTTTATATTTATAATTATTAAACTGCATTGTGATACATTTTGTTTTATATATACATTTTATATATTTTTATGTTTGTGTATTTTATGCATTACAATTAAAATCATTAATGAGAATAAACAATACAAAAAAAATCTCAAGTTAAATATTGGAATACATTACAGCAATGAGATATTTCAAGTGCTTGATTGTCCTGAATATAATGGAAAAAAGAACATCTTGATACAAAATATAGACTTTAATAAGATTATGTTTTTGAGTCTCCATTTATTTGATCAAAAATACAGAAAAAAATATTTTGAAAGATTATTACTGTTTAGAATATATATATATATATTTCAATATATTTTAAGATTTAATTTTCCTGTCACCATCATTAGTCACATGATCCTTCAGAAATCAATCTAATATGCTGAATTGCTGCTTGAAAAACATTTCTTATTAATGTTGAAAACAGTCATGCCGCTTAATATTTTTTCTTGAAACCAAGATACACTTTTTAGTATTTTTTGATGAATGGAAAGTTCAAAAGAAAAGTGTTTATTTGAAATAGAAGTCTTTTGTAGCTTTATAAATGTCTTTTCTGCCACTTACAAAGAATTTAATGCATTCTTTTTTTTTGAAGAAAACTATTAATTTGTTATTATAGAAGTAATATTAAAATGTCTTGATTGCAGTTTGTCAGTGGTGCTAAAGAAATCTGCTTCATGCTGTGGAGAGGAGGATACTGGGCCGATTTCATCAATCCACTGTCAGGAAAAGCTGTAAGTACCTTCATCTCAGTCCAATCAGATGCAAGATTCATGGACGTCCACTCATAAGTGACTCAAAATATTTACAACTTCAGAAAAACCATGTGTTTTCTGTTGCAGTTTTTTGGCGATCAAACACCGGACTCTATGCTACAGCGAGACATTGAGCGTCACTCTGGCTTTCACATTGAGGACCTGGCGTCATGTACGATCATACGGCACGTTTTCAAGGGGACGTCTACATTTGTTTTAACGCTCATCACTAACGCACCTTCCAACAGTCTGATCATGGAGAAACTTCAGGGACACTCCAGCGCTTCAGAGGACAAAGACTGATGGACGTTTGTAAACCTGAACCATATCTACCAAAATAACGTACTGTTTCTTATATAAGAGATTTTTGAATACAACCTTGCTGGTTGTAATGTTACAAAATGAGATCAACTGCTGTTGTGAGCAGATTCAGTAAACACACAGCAAAAATGCTGATTTATTTATAAAAATGAACACTTATAATAAAATACACACATTTTAATTCAGGTGTGAGTCCACATGGTGCTTTACAAAACATCAGCAGCCTTCGAGAGAACGTATTGTTGGTAAAAAAAAGAGTCGCAACGTCTGAAAGAGAGCAAACAACGTTAATGTGTAAAAATATTTTTTAGGTAAATAAAAATGTGCGTTATGAGTTTAGTGCACTAGAATGCTAACAGATGAACTTTTTATTTTAGTTTGACTGATTCTTGTCTTGTTGAATGTGAATAAAGTTTGTTCTCACCCAGAGTTTGCAGAAGTGCCAGTATGAACGAGTGGAAAACCGGAAAGAATTCCTCTTGTTCCTTCAGTTTTACGATGATACTGTGAAATACGATATAAACACCAATTGTCTGTTAACTTACATTAAATAAGCAGCAGTTTCCAAATAAATAAAGGAAACTTTTTTTTTTGTGTAAATTGTTCCTGAAATCCACTCCTGCAACTTGACAATCATTTGGTTCTTTAAAACTAAAAAGTGAAAATATAAGCTTTCATTAAAAAAAAAATTCATAAACTGAACAAAACTTGTAACAATTAATTTCTTCATATACATTTTTAACATTTAAGTTGTATGAATTAATGGATTATGAAAGACCATTATTCAACAATGAACAAAAGTATACAAATCAGCATTAACAGATTAGTAAATGCTATAAAAAAATAATGGATTAGGTAGGTTAATAATTTTTTAATAAACCTTTTAATCTTACTATAAATCTCAAAACTCAAGCAATGAATTAAATGTGAATTTACACACGAAGTTTGTCACACTTTACAATAAGGTTCAATTCATTAACATTTTCATATCTTAAAATTTCACATTTAATAATGTATTAAGCAAAATTATTTAACAATGAACAAAAGTCCATTTGTAAATGAACTAAGATTAGTAAATGGTATTAAAACTTACTATTCATTATTAGTTCATGACATCTAACATGAATTATTGTTAAATTGAACATTATCCTTCTTTAGATTGACAAATTTAATGTGAAAGTTTCTGGTTAAATTTTTTATAAACCATTTTTACATAAATTGTCCATTTACATGAAGTTGGCAACACTTTACAAGGTTCAATTCATAAACATTAGTTAATGTACTAGGTATCAAAATAATGAGCAAAACTTCTATATGTCAGCTAGTACATATACATTTTTAACATTTCAAGTTGTATAAATTATGAAAATATGATTTAACAATGAACAAAATTATATTTCTAAATTAACGTCTACTTAAAATGTAACCATTAAAAAAATTTATGATTTAATTCTTTCATTCAATGGTTCAATACTTGAAGTAATGTATTAAGTATCATAAAATATATATATTAAAAAAAACTTAAATTTCTTTAAAAGTATTAAATTAAATATAACAATACAAATTTAATAATATAAAAAAAATGTTCGTTCATTATTAACAAACAGCAGAGAGTTTGAGCTGATTGAAAAGCTAATTATCTAATTTAAAAAAATTTATAAAAACTTTAAAATTATGAATAAAAAAAAATCTAATAATTTATAAAATAAAAATTCGAATAAAAAAAAAAAAACATGGATTTAAATAAATTCTTAAAATATTATCTTAAAACCTGAAGGGGACTTCAACTAAATTTAAGTCAGAGGGGTTTTGGTTGACAAAAAAGTTTGGGAATTACTGCATCAACTGATGTTAGTGATTTAAACCTCTTCATAAAATGTTATAGAACAGTTTTACAGACATTTGAGGACAAAGACTTATTTGACCCACTAACTCTAGCACTCTCTATTCTATTTTATCTATTTGTTTTCAGTTTTTTTATTTTTTATTTAAAAAAAAAAAAAAAAAAACTTGCTACGTGCACTGCATTAGGCTAACTGAGACTTGTCATAGCACTTGCATATTGTTGCTCTTTTGTTAGTTTTGATTGCTTCTATTGTCTTAATTTGTAAGTTGCTTTAGATAAAAGCGTCTGCTAAATGACTAAATGTAAATGTAAAACACTGAGATGGACATAGCTGTCAATATCACTGCTTTCCAGAAGGCTGTAGAGCTCCTGACCTGCAGCGTATACTGACTGTGACACGATTGCAGCTACCTTGTTGACAACCTCACTAGGGGGCGCGTTATCATCTAGATATAACAACATCATTTCAGAGAGGAAGAGGAAGGTCACATATGTCATGCAGATATGCTGAGACATCTTTCACGATTCTCAATCTCAATACCCAAGTCCAGAACAGCTCTGAGGTTCCTCATGGCGTTGTTCATCTCACCCAGCTTGGTGTAGACCTCATTCATGCGAGGATAGATTCCCGTCAGTGATGGAGCATCGAAGAGTTTCTGGAAGTGGGCGACCATGGACTCCAGTGTGTGTCTGGTGGGGCTCCGCAGAATCTGAGGAACATCATGAGCATCTTCATCTGATGGATTACTAAGAACGCTAAGGGGAACGTTGCTTTCAGGAGAAGTACCTTGTCGTCTGATGCCGTCTCATCGAGCAGCGTGTCGATGATAAGCAATAAGTCTTCCACCCGCACTGGATCTGAAGGAGCGCTGATGCTGCCCTCTGGTTGCCATGGCAACAACCTCTTCCCCAGTCGGAAGAGAACACGATGAAGATCCTAGTGAACCAAACAAATCATATTCAAACCCAATGAGTTACGGTGTGGTCACATTAGGGAAATTTCTCTTAAATTTTCTGTTTGAGCTTTGCTTCGTACAAAGTATGAATTTGACGGTATACATTGTAACTTTTTGTTCAATTGTTCAAAGTTTGGTAAAGTTTTGTGGGTGAATGAAATGTCTTTTCAACGCGATCTAGAACAATTGAACCTGTTGCGAAATCTGAGTGGGGAATGCTTCAAAATTGTAGTAGCGTGGACTTCTATTGAAATAACAGAATTTTGCCTGCAAAAATTTGCCGAATTTTGAATTTAACTCAATGTGCGGTCACATTTGTCATTGTTCGGCAAATTTTTGTGGGCGAAATTCAGTCGTTTTAACAAGATTGGTGCAATTGGGAATTTCGCAGGTTAAACCATTTTTAATCTCATAGATTCTGAATGAAATCACTAAATTTCATCTCATTTTTTCCGTTTTTATTTTTATAGATTCCATTTTAATGGTAAAATTAAATTGTATTACCCAAAAAGCATGTCTAATTAATTAAAATCATGAAACTTATACAATTTAACATCAATTTATTACAAGTTTTACAAAAAATTACATATTTAGGGCCCTATGAAGTTTTATTTTTTCTCAGCTTATGTTTCATTGTTACCAAATTCTGTGTTTTAGCATGTCTAATTACTTGAATGCATAAAACAACTTAACTTATTCAAATTCATTAGTAGGAATCTATGCAATACGGAATTTCGCTTGAGGATGATAGATTTCCCCATGCAGATTTTGCAACAGTTTCAACCATTCCCATAGATTCCTATTACAATGGCTGAATTTTGCGGTCAAAAATTTGCCAAACAACGGTAAATGTGACCGCATCTTTTGTTAAATTCATTGCCCAAAGATTAACCAGGTTTTACCCACTGGTTCAGCCGTTCCCCATTGCATAGATTCCCATTTAAATTACTGAATTTCACCAAAAAAATTCGTAAAACGTAAAATGTGACCACATCTTTAAATCAATTCAAATTTCAGCAACATTTTGTCAACCAATAGCGTAGCAATTTATGAAGCAGAGTCACTTACAAACCAAACAGATTTCTGTTAGTCAATGCACCAAATCCACGTAACCAATTTGTACCAGTTGCAAAATCTGTGTGGGGAGATTTTTCACCCTCACGTGAAATTGCATAGATTCCTACTGAAATAACTAAGTTTCGCCCACCAAAAAATAACCGAACAAGCAAAGTTCCAATCGTGTGGATTCCGACTGAAATGACCGACTTTCACCTGCGAAAATTCGCCAAACAGTGTAAATGTGACCGTACCGTTAAAATTTATTTCCCAAAGATTTGACTCACTGCTAGAGAGGTTAGCTGTTGACGCCAAACCTCCAGGGTGGGAACAATCAGCTCAAACCCCTCCTCCCTGCTGAGCTCTAGGTTGGTTTGCGCACGCTGCCTCAGCAAACCCAACGGAGCCCTGGGATTGGTCAGGACTGCAGTGATGTCATGTAGGATCTGTAGAGTAAATCAGACTGTGATAATGTCAGAAAGACATCGGCTACATTCCAGACTGAATTATTACATCATGAGCTCATTATATCAAGTTTAAGTTGCGTAATTTATTGTGTCATTTTTGGTGGGTCTAAAATGTGTAACACTAAAACCACCAACTGAAAATATAAACCAATAGTAACGGCTCCAAAAATCTGCTATCAACCTGGACTCCAGATCTTCTTTTAATTGCTGGATTTCGGTCCTGAGTTCTTCTCGCTGAGCTTTGGTCTCCTTCAGCTGCTCCTGGTATGACTGGAGACAAACAGAACCACATTTACATGTCAAGATTGAGGACAGATATCAAACATTTGTCACCGAAGATACCTTTAAAAGAGCCTAATAGTTGAAAGACGTGTCAATGGCGTCTTTCTCCACTGTTGATCTGTTCTTCTGGGAGTTTGAGGAGTCCTTCTCTCCTGAGCTGCTTTTATATAATCTGCAGAAAAAGATGATGCTGATGTTTGAGGAATTTCCATTTATAATTAAAAGGAACATTGTTCATACACTTACTGCAGTTCATTTCGTAGCTGTTGCATTTAGGACTCGTACATGTCAATGATGTCCAAAATCCTTCAGAGGAACAAAAACAGTGTCAGCCTTTACAAGCACAGTATGAAATTATCTCTTCAGTTGTTCATAATTACTGGATGACAATTAAAAAAAAAAAAATAATAATAATACAGAAAAAAAATATAATAAGATTTATAAATGAATTTAGAAAATTTTTGAAAAAAATTCTACAGTCAATAAAAATAAGGTTCTCAAAATAAAAAAATAAATAAAATAAATAAATAATAAAATTTTGCCCAAGGCAGGGTTACTTCTGACCAATGACTTTCAGCTGTTCAAACTGACTAAAATTCTCATGTAAATAATAAATATAAAAATAAATATAGAAAATAATAAATATAATAAAAATCAGATTCTGAATTTGTTTTTTGTTTTTTTTACAAATTCTAATCAATAAAAATATGAAAATGATAAATACAAAAAAATACATAGTAATAAAACAGTTAAGAGATTTATAAATATTTGTTATAAAAGTTAGATCATCTATAGTATAAAAATATGGTCCTCAAAAAAAAAAAAAAAAACTTCTGACCAGTGACTTGACCAATCATTTATAAATTATTTTTGAAAATTTTGAAAAAATATATATTATACCCCCAAAATATATTATTGTTAATAATAATAACAACAACAACAATAAAATTGCCCAAGGCAGAATTACTTTTGTACGGAAGAGGATTAGGGCCAAGCAATAATAAACGAATAAAACCATCTCAAGATTAAAGTCATTATAATGTGATGAGATTAAACTCGTTAAATTTCGAGAAAAAAAAAAAAAAGTCGAAATAAAGTGTTGAGCATGAATGAACTTAAATAAATTTAACAAGTTTTTTTTCTCGAAACAACTTTATTCCCGACATTTAATGAGTTTATTCTCAACATTTTATTTGGACTTTTTTTTCTCAAAATTTAACTAGTTTTTTCTCAAAACACAACTACTTTATTCTCAAAATTTAATGAGATTAATCTCGCATTATAATAACTAACCTCGAGATGGTTTTATTTTTTTATTATTGCTTGGCCCTAATCCTCTTCCGTACTTTTGACCAATGTCTTCTAGTTGTTCACAATTATTTAATAATTATTATATTATATTATAATTATTATAATTAAATAATAAATAGAAAAATAAAACAGAAAATATAAAAATAAAAAAGAAGTACAATAAATTAACAATAATATTCAACAGAAAATGTTTCTATAATTTTCTACAAACTTCTTATGTTAATTTCCATGACAGGGCGCCGCTGTCACGAATGGAGGTAGTCACTCCACGAATCATGCCAGTTATTTTCTCTTATCTCGGTTGTTTTGTCATAAGTTATATTCCATTAATTGATATTATAGTATAAATATATTTCCAAGATTATGAAATCCGTATGCACTGCCTCAAAGTTTTCATTGCTTGCTTGATCAGCCGTTTGATCAACGGTCTCTCTACATAGCAGTTTATAAAGTCGTGGCAAGTTTACAAGTTTATTTCCTTTATCGACAAAAGCAGCTCATGTCAGAGACAGAGGATAAGGAATATTAACATTGTTGCTGTTTAATTACATGACGAATCCATCATGGTGGAGAAAATTAATCGTAGATGGATGTTTAAATCGCATGTTAGAATTGTAATCCCCGATTTGTTAATCTAAGTTTAAAATTAAGTGGTGCAACACAACTCGATTTAAAATAAAACCCAGATCAACAAATCCTTGATTAGCTCTAAACTTTGCTTAATTTACACAAATAAAACAGCATGTGTAGAAACCGCTGATTATAATTGATGCCGATCCCATGATCCTCTCCGGTACTCACTGCTGGTCGCTGGTGGAGTTGAGTCGGGCTGATCTGCGGTGGATCTGTTGGAAGGCCTGGTTCTGTCGGGCCACACGTCTCTCTTCCTCCCTCACAGCATACTGGAGCTTCTTCTGCAGCTGAGACACTTGCTCCTTCTCCTGAGACAGCTTCTGCTCCAGAGACCGACAGCACTTCTGCAAATACACATCCAAAATTACTGATACCAATATCTACAAAGCAGATAATTTAATCCATTTAATGCATGAATACCTCAGCATCTCTCTTTTCTTGCTGCAGTTGTTGGAACTGGCTGTGCTGTTGAGCCGCTTTACCGATATATGTGTCCTCTAGGTCTTGAACTTTGACCTTCACCCCATCCAGGATGCCCTCCAGCTCAGCAGCCCTCTGAGACTGACGGGCGGCTCGTGTCTGATGCTGCTGCACTTCCTCTCTGAAAATGATAAAGGCATCTTTATGTTCCTATTTGCTTGGATTAGCTGTGTTGTGGAATGAGCGGGAAACACATCTGTCCTGTCAGCTGATCACATCTCCTTCCACTCATCCTGCATTATATTACATTACAGCAGATGGGCAGCACCACTGCTGCACTCGAGGGGTTTACATTATTGAGCGACAAGTCCAGGAGGCGTCCCTGGAGAATCCACTAGTGCCAAACAATTCAAATATTAAAGAGTCAAAATTATATTTTGCATAAAGAAAACAAAGTCTACTTTTAAGACCATTAGGATTTTTTTTATTGTGACATTATTTTCATGACAATAAAGCACATTTTTCCTCTGAAATTACCGCAATTACTGCTCATTACCACAATACATAAAAAAACATTCAAATTAAAATCAACATACATGCAATTTCAAGTCAATACAACATATTCATTACCATTTATTTTTTATTTTATTTTATTTAGTTTATTTATTTATTTATTTTTTTGTTTTACATTACAGTAATGAAAATTGTCATAAAAAACAATGTCACAGTGCAAACATTTGTAATGGCTCTAAAGATACGCTTGATTTTTATTTTTATTTTTTTTTAAACAAAACAACATCTTGTTTATTTCATTTGATTTTGGGGTGAAATGTGAAAAAAATAAAATAAAAACTGAAAAATAATACATAAATTAAAATAACAACAATATTCAATAGAAAATTTCCTTTAATTTTCTGCAAATTTCTGTTTTAATTTCTATGACTTAAACATGCTGTTATACAAATAAAACTGCATGTGAAGATGTGATTAGGGAATGTTTTAAATAACTTTTTTTTTTTAAATCAAATCAACAAAAATTTAATTTATTGCAACCATCATGCCAACCAACAAATCTTTAAAATTTGTATAGTACTTTTTTTTTTTCAAGCAACTATTTTTAATTATTAATGATCTTAATTTTTTTATGGTTATGGTCGATAACCAAAATGATGGTAAACGTTATTTATTTTTATACTCATTGGTCTTTTATTTTTACTATTTTTTTCTTAAATATTAGTATTTTTTTTTTTACTATAATATTGGCCAACAATAATGAGACTTGGACTTTTGATAACGATTTTGGCTGTTTAATTGTCATAAAAATAACATCACAATGCTAAACAATATATATAAATAAATAAAGATAGACTTCCTTATACAAAATGTAATTTATCATTTTTATATATTATTTTTATCATTTTTGGGTGAAGTATGACCCTTGACAGGGATCGTGAAATTTACCGTACTAAGCATAATTCTGTGTTATAACCCCAAGAAATTAATATAATAAGGACCACTACTACATTAGAGGCATATTCAAGCATATTGACTTGTGAATTTATGAAAGCTAGACTCACTTTAGTTGACTGTTGGACTGAATGAGCTCTTGAATAAGACCTTGTCTCCTTTCAGAATCTGCAGCATAGTCTTCAGCATCAGCCTTACGTCAGATGCGGACTTACGCTCCAACAGAACCAACTCTACAGACAACAAGCAAGCAACATAGAAATAATGGCCAATACTGATAATCAATAATTATTTATTTGGTTATGGTCGATAACCAAAACAATGACTGATAGTAAATATATCTATTTAAAAAATAATATATAGAAATGTATAAATTATTTTTTGGGACTTCTGAAAAATTCAACATTCAATAAAAATAGCTCAAAAATACAATTTATTATAATAATAAATTATTAATATTATAAATTAAATAAAGAAATAAACATAAAATAATATTAATAATATTAAAATTAGAGTGCAATTTATAAATTTTTTTTATATATTTGAAATAATTTAAGAAATAAACAAAATAATATTAAAATTAGAGTGCAATTTATAATTTTTTTTTATATATTTGATCAATACATTTGTGAGAATTTCTTTTCTTTAATTATTCGAAATTGTTCTTTAATTGTTCTCTAAGAAAAAAAGATGTGAAAATATCAGTGATGCATTACCTGCTAGGTTCTCTGTTGGATCTGCAAAGCTGACAGGTTTGAACCCATGATGCTGCAGCAACCTGTTAACAACGTCCCACTCTCTCTGCTCCTGCTGCAAGATCATGAAACATGTCATAATCACCTGCATTATTACATGCAATCTCATGTATAAACCAATGCACGCCGAAACATCAGAAATAAATGCAAAAATATCTGAACCCCCTCAATGTTACTACCTGAAACTGACTGTAGGTCCACAAAAACACATATGTTTTGTCTCTTGACTGCACTGCAGCAGTCAAAGCTTTTCTATCCATCTTTACCTATTCCAAACCATGAGCTACAACACTTTTTTAAGCATCTTCTCAGCATCTTCCACCTTTCCTCTGACTGAATCAGCTCTGCAAACCCCTCTTTTTGTAATCTGACCCACACAGATCAGATTACTATCCCTCCCATCAGCAAGAACAATTAGAAACAGCTTCACATGATGGAAAGAGCGACGGCTCACCTGCTCCATCCTGATCTGAGAGCCTGTAAGAAAACAGATATATGTAAATATTGTATTTCCATGTAATTCATTTACAGACATGCATTGATTAAAGTCACATGCAATTGTCAGGTTAGTCAATTTGTGTAAGATATGGTGTTTAAATGTTAATCCTAGGTACTTTACACAATACCATGGTATATGTGATCTAAAACTTATATTCAAATGAATAAAAACATCTACTATGCTACCATACTATGGTTTTCTGGGAAGTAAAATAAGGTATTACTGTTCTAAAAAGGAAAACACGTAAATTGAAGTACCATGGAGAAACATGGTATTCTAATGGTAAAATATCTAAAAACATGGTATTACCATAGTACACACAAAATACAAACAGTAAGCAAACAGTGACTACAAACGCGGCTTGAATGTAATTTACTTCAAATGTTTCAAGCAATAGTAATTTATACCATACCTTAAAGCACCGACGATTCGTGTTAATTAATTACTATCCCATCAAACCGCAAATTCATCATTTTATGAACCGACAAACTCGAGTTGTTTATTGTTTCAAATAACAGCGGAAACTGACACTGACGAAACGCTTCCTGGATTTAGACCAATTGGAAGACAGAATGACCAAGCCACGCCCCTTACGTAGTTTACGCCTTAATACTGACGTTTCCCTCTTATAAAAATACATTTTGTAGTGTGCTACTTAGTGGCCACTAGATGGCTGCAAAAACTGAGCTTTTGAATATGGACAACCTTAAAATTTAAAGTAAGGTATTTTCTATTATGTAACAACGATAATATTTATATTTATTCTAAATTAATAAAAGAAGCAGTTGCCATTTACTGTGGAACACAAACAATAATATCCATAAAATGCAAACAAGACCTCAACAGATCAGTTCCATCTTTTAAACCAACATTTCTGTTGCTTCAGTTTTTACAGACAACATTTATTGAGGCTCTAATCTGAATTCACAGGCACTGCGCTCCTAAATTCACGGATTCACGTGTTGCTCTTCTTGTGCAGTCTTGGTTTGGAAAAGACAAAATCACCTTCGGATGAAGGTCAGCATGCAAATCAAACCGCTATCTGAAAAAGAAAGGGAAATCTGTTTCAAGTAGTATTCATGTCTGTAAACCCATTTTACCTCATTTTATAATATCCAGAAACCTACCATAAAATGTCCAACTGGATATGGACAAATAAACATCAAAAAGGTAACATTAATATTTGTTTTCATTTTAAAAGGTTCATATTAAAGCCTAATATTTTGCATATGAAATAAAGCAATAAAATGAAATAAAACACCAATATGCAAAACAGTTAATAACGCATAAAGTTTGAAAACTGAAATAATCACTAAGCATTTAGTTGTGAGCACGCGCAATGATGTTGCCGCCTTTGTTGCGTCATTGACGATGAAGCCACACCCACAAATTGCGGAGCTACTTGTCCTACACACGACGGCAATGGGCGGGAAACGTGAGTAAAACACTGTTTCTGAATAAGAAATGTGATTATCCGATCAAAAATATGATAAACATGATTTTCCCAACAAGAAAAGCATACCATATCGCAATCTCTGAGGCGAAAACGGTCTTTCCTAAGGCGAAATAGATCTTGCCTCTGAAAATAACCAGGCTATTGTCAACAGTGCCAAAGTCATTACAATTATAACAATGCTATAAAATCATAATGAATTAATATCAGGTATCCGTCAAACAGTGGATGTAAAAAACTTTTTTTTTTCATTATGAGTATTTCTTGCTGACATTTTGGTGAAATTGTGCAACTCATGTTGGATTCTACACTCTTAGAAAGAAGCACGTTTCTTCATCTGTTGAGCAGGTAGGTCACGTTTTCGGCACCAGGTGAAAGATTCACGTTGATGCTCTGTTAGCTCAGGTAAGATGCTCTGGTGTCTGTTCTCCCATCTGTTGACGTTAAAAGGCCCGGAAGGTCCATTAAGTAGTTTAATGGCGGCAAATTGAACGAATAAACAAGCTGTGACAAAAGATACATGGTGCAGAGGTTTCTGGATTAAAGACACTGGCAAATCAATACGTTATCACAACAGTGTAGGCCAACTCATTCAGCATTGATTTGGTGGAACACGTCTAGAGGTTGACTAAGGCCAGAAACTTGAATGCAGCCACTTTGTTTTATACGTTGTTGCATTCTGAAATTATCACAGCTAAAATATGTATACACTCTGAAAAAAAATGCTGGGTTAAATACAACCCAGCGCTGGGTAAAATATGGACAAACCCAACGATTGGGTTGTTTTCAACCAACGGTTGGGTTAAATGTTTAACTCAGCCTTCTGGGTAGTAACCCAATCGCTGGATCAAAACAATCCAATCGCTGGGTTTGTCCATATTTTACCCAGCACTGGGTTGTATTTAACCCAACATTTTTTAGAGTGTATATATAGAGAGAGATTATAATGTGTAGGCTTATCTCTCTATAAAATAAAATAAAATAAAATACATGACTTCAAGTTTAATTAGTACATTCCTGACTGAAATTTCTATTTGAACTTGATTTGTTATGTGTGTTCTAATGAATTAACTTAAGTTATTATAAATTTCATTGTGAATTTTAACTAGCATCAGTTTAGGTCTGTGAAATACAGTTGTGCGTTTACTTGAGGTATAAAAAACAAAAAATAGAAGATGTCCATCAAAAAAAATTGAACTTTGTGTATTCTGTCCGAGATTTCGGTTGTAGTCAATTTGAGTCAATTTTCTTTTAGGCAAAATGCTTTCATCCAAAAGCCCCTGAGGTTTTTTTTATTTTTTTTATTTATTTATTTATTTATTTATTTTTCCACACTTCAAATCACCTTATCTTGCTTTGGCAATTTGAAGCAACCAAAACAACTGACATGTTGCACTCACACACAATGCCTTTAAATTACGGTTAACAAAAACAGTCTAAGTGGAGTGAGACGCACATCTATGACTCCAACGACAAGGGCAGAAAGAGCGCCGCTTTTCTCTTTTTACACACTTCGCCTCCTGAAAGGCAATTTGGAGATAAAGGTTGAAGCTGGAAGCCATGAAAGGCGTCTAACGCTAATCCTGCCTCACCTTGAGTCTGATCGAACTCTGAAAATCATCTGCAAATCTCTTGTTTCTTCCCTAAACTGTAAATACATCCACGCGGTTTGCACAAAGGAGGGCAGCTTTCGTCTTCTCGCACTGGAAGTTCTCTGAAGTTAAAGATGGTGTGGACAGATGGTGGAAGTTTTTTAAAGTTTTGATGGCCGATAAGGTTACTTTATTTTGTTTGTTCAGGTTTCTGTGAAGCGCAGAGATGAAGCAAATCTGTGCCGGGATTATCTTCCACTCTCTCACCTTGCACAGGTGTGGAGAGCTAATATCTGAATCAGAATCAGAATCAGAATCAGAAGAGCTTTATTACGAAGTATGTTTGCACACACAAGGAATTTGACAACAGGAGCTTCCAGTGCAGAAGAAAGTACAGACATAGTGCAGACATACATGATAGTGAAGACATACATAGGAACAACACAGTAGGGATGGAATATAGCACTAATATAAGAAAAAACATAAAGTACTATATACAGAAATAGATGTATAGGGAAAAAAATTTCATTGTTTAAATAAATGTACAGATATGTTATAAGTGTGCAGATATGTTATTTACTAAGTGTGCAGTTTACAAGTGTACAAATTTTGGGTTCTGTGTATAAATATGTCAGTTGTGATGGACGATGTATAATTATGAAAGTTTAATTGTTGAGGCTAAATATAGCCTGCGGGAAAAAACTCTTCTTGTGCCTGGCTGTTCTGGTAGTCAGTGCTCTGTAGCGTTGACCAGAAGGCAACAGTTTGAAGAGAGAATGGGCTGGGTGTGAGGGGTCCAAAGTGATTTTCTTAGCCCTTTTCCTCACTTTGGAGATGTAAAGATCTTGGAGGCTGGGTAGAGGGGCACCGATAATCCTCTCAGCAGTCCTGACTGTCCGCTGTAGTCTCTTGATGTTCTCCTGAAGTCCACGATCATCTCCACTGTTTTGAGCGTGTTCAGCTCCAGGTTGTTTAGACTGCACCAGACGGCCAGCTCCTTAACCTCCTGTCTGTAAGCAGACTCGTCGCCGTCCTGGATGAGGCCGATGACTGTGGTGTCGTCTGCGAACTTCTGGAGCTTGACAGAGGGGACCTTTGAAGTGCAGTCATTCGTGTACAGGGAGAAGAGCAGTGGGGAGAGAACACATCCCTGAGGGGCACCAGTGCTGATGGTGATCGTCCTGGATGTGAGTTTGCCCAGCCTCACTAGCTGCTGCCTGTCTGTCAGGAAGCTGGTGATCCACTGACAGATGGAGGTGGGCACAGAGAGCTGTGTCAGTTTGTCTGAGAGAAGGTCAGGCATGGTGGTATTGAAGGCCGAACTGAAGTCCATAAATAGGATCCTTGCGTAACTCCCAGGTCTGTTGAGGTGTTACAGGATGTAATGCAGTCCCATGTTGACTGCATCGTCCACAGACCTGTTTGCTCTGTAGGCAAACTGAAGAGGATCCAGCAAGGGTCCAGTGATGTCCTTCAGGTAGGCCAGGACCAGTCTCTCAAATGACTTCATGATCACAGATGTGAGAGCGACAGGTCTGTAATCATTAAGTCCAGTGATTTTGGGCTTTTTGGGGACCGAAATGATGGTGGAGCGTTTGAAGCAGCAGGGAACTTCACACAGCTCCAGAGATCTGTTGAAGATCTGTGTGAAGATGGGGGCCAGTTGGTCAGCGCAGACTTTTAAACAGGCAGGTGAAACACCGTCTGGGCCTGAAGCTTTCCTAGATTTCTGCTTCCTGAAGATCCGGTTCACATCATCTACACAGACCTTAAGCGCAGGTTGAATGGTGGGGGAGGGAGGGGGGTTGCAGAGGGGGTAGGTGAATGTGTGAAGTGCAGATCAGAGCGGATGGGGGGTGGAAGACTGGCCTTTTCAAATCGACAGTAAAACATTCAGATTGTCAGCCAGTTGTTGATTCTCCACAGACTGTGGGGGTGGTGTCTTGTACAAGGTGATTTTCTTGAGACCAGTCCATACTGACACCGGATTGTTGGCTGAAAGCTCTTTTCTCAGCTTTTCAGAGTAGTTTTTTTTAGCCACTCTGATCTCCTTTGTTAGTCTGTTCCTGGCCTGGTTATACAAGATTTTATCCCCACTTCTGTAAGCATCCTCTTTAGTGTGACGAAGCTGTTCATGCATTCATGACCTCTAGACTGGACTATTGTAATGCACTGCTAGCTGGTTGTCCTGCATCTTCAATAAACAAGCTACAGGTAGTCCAAAATGCAGCGGCTAGAGTCCTTACTAGGTCAAGAAAATATGATCATGTTACCCCAATTTTACAGTCTCTGCACTGGCTACCTATTAAGTTCCGCATCAGTTACAAAATATTATTACTTACCTATAAGGCCCTTAATGTTTTAGCTCCTGCGTACCTAACTAGTCTTCTACCACGCTAAAATCCATCACGCTCCCTAAGGTCGCAAAACTCTGGACTTTTGGTAGTACCTAGGATAGCAAATCAACTAAAGGAGGTAGATCCTTTTCACATGTGGCTCCCAAACTCTGGAATAGCCTTCCTGATAACGTTCGGGGTTCAGACACACTCTCTCTGTTTAAATCTAGATTAAAGACACATCTCTTTAGCCAAGCATTCACATAATGCATCTCATAATCTTGTACTGCAGTTATATCTGATCAAACACACATTATTGTTCTTTAGCTTGGATTGAACAAATAATTTTTGCTTGGTTGGAACAGCAGCTATGCTAATTATGTCTCTATTTGTTTCTGCCACGGGATTAACATCCCGTGGTAACTAGGATTTACACAAGCTTCAGTCTGGATCCAGAACACCTGAGAAGAAATGATGCCAACCCCTCAGAGGACCTCAGATGAAGCCTACCCTCAGACAACATACAGAACTATCAAATTTCGCCATAAGTTAAATATATTAAGTTTCTACAATATATAAATATATTGTAGAAGCTTAATTTCCTGTAAAGCTGCTTTGCAACGATTTGTATTGTGAAAAGCGCTATACAAATAAACTTGAATTGAATTGAATTGAATTGTTTGAGTTTCCCAGTAAACCACGGTTTATCATTATTAAATGATAAGAATGTCCTGGTGGGGATGCACATATCCTCACAGAAACTGATATATGAAGTTACAGTCTCTGTGAGCTCATCCAGATCGGTGACTGCAGCTTCAAAAACTGTCCAATCAGTGAGGTCAAAACAGGCTTGTAGATCCCGCTCTGCTTCATTAGTCTTATTCATTATCTTTTAACAGTCCTTAAAACAGGTTTAGCTGATTTCAGTTTCTGCCTGTAGGTCGGTATAAGATGAACCAAACAGTGATCAGAGAGCCCCAAAGCTGCTCATGGGACAGAGTGATATGCATCCTTTATTGCTGTGTAACAGTGATCCAATATATTACTGTCTCTGGTGGGACATGAAATGTGCTGCTTGTATTTTGGCAGTTCACGGGAGAGATTTGATTTGTCAAAATCACCAAGACTGATTAAAATAGAGTCTGGGTACCTTTGCTCCATTTCAGCTATATGTTCGGCCAGCTGTTGCATCGCGGAGCACATGCACGCGTCCGGAGGCACGTACACATTCACGATAATAAAAGAGGAAAACTTCCACAGCGAGTAGAAAGGTTTACAGTTTATGATGAGTGCCTCTAACCCACATGTTCCTGATGCACCATGGGAAGAAGCGGGACAGCTGTGAGAGGGAAGCCACAGGTTTGCACAGATTATCAGGAACCATTTCTGTACTTTCATATGAATGGGAGAAGAAAGAAATTAACTGCTTAAGAATATTCCTCTGGAAAGTCCTGTCTTAACTCTAGTTTATGTATATAATATATGGGAAATTATTCTTCATACGTCCTTATTTTGCAAACGCAAAACTACCTTTGCAATGAAATGACTTCCGTACACTAATAAGTGAAGATGATTTGACGCTTAAAACTTACTGTCTTGTAATCACGTTGACTCAGTCATGAAATAATATTGCTGCCACCACTCAAAAGACACCAATAAATATACCAACAATTATAGATATCTTTCCTATCAAGTTAGACATTTAGAGGTGAACAGAATCAGCAAAACATGTATTGATAAACACAAACTGGACAAATGATATACTGTTTGATTAAGTTTTGTAAAAGTGTTTTTTCCTCCCTAACCTACCATTTTATTGCGTCTCCATTCAATTATTTTAAAATAATATATATATATATATATATATATATATATATATATATAAATGGAAACATTTTTAAAAATCCAGTGTTCATGAACATCGTAAAGTATTGGAAATTAATTGATTAAAATTTGTTGTAAGCCTCTAAACTCAAATGAAACAGGATACAATCTTGTTTTTAGAAGTTCTTGAATTCTTTGGAAAAAACAAAGGCTTCAGCCTCAAAACTGATAAATGGTAATGTAAAAAAGAGAAAAAGAGAGGAAACACTCTAGAATGTGAATTAAAGGAGTCACGGATAAAAGCACTTTAGCCGAAAGTGCCATTGTTCAAAGACCAATCCGCCACAACGAGCCTGCGAGCTCAGATAAACACAGTTTCACTCTAGTCACTGCAATCACCACACTGCTAATCGCTTCATTTTGCATGTCGCTATTGCGGGTAAACAAAAGGTCATAATTTACTGGAATTAGAATTCCAGAAACGAATCCACTTGAACCTCTTTTGTTCTTAAGAACACTCAGAATACTGATAATGTGTTTTTAATCCCTCACCAAGTCTATTAAATTGTTTGGGCATTTAAAAACTTTCAAGCTTTCAAAAGTCGGTACAATTGCACAAAATACAGTTTAGAAGTAGAACTTGCAGGATTATAAGAGAAACACGTTGCAATTACGTTTGGAGTTGTTTGGGGAATGTTAGAAAACATGAAACAGAAGTTCGACAGACCTAAATCAGAGAGAACGATAAACCACAAAGATTGTGATCATTTTATTTTCTTACAAGTACAGTTCCTTTTATACTTTTCTTCTCATGTGAAAACTCATGCAGCTTTCGAGTCTTTGCTTAGATGCAGCACTTAAAGCAACTTCTGATTCCGGCCCTGAAGAACCAGTTCAAACCGAATCCATGCGGGACTCTAGTTCAGACAACAAAGAGCATCCTGAATTGCAGAACACAGTGGCATCATGGGAATTTTCCAAGTTCTCGACATAACTAGGTTGAGTTCTAGAGTTTACATTGATTCTAGAGCTCCTGCTGAACCGAGACAAACAAAATAATAAAAGCCTGGTCCCAAATGTTGCTCTCAGTCCTCTGAGGACTCAACACTTTGGTGATGTAATGCAGCATAGACTGTTGGGTTGAAACCCACTGTGAAGGTCACATCAGTGCTTTGCAAAAGTGTGCGTTGCGGCTAAAAAGCACCCTTTTAAAATGTAAAATGATGAATGGGGCACCCTATGGTCTTGCGTACTTCATGGACACATGCAAACAGGAATACATATCCACATAAAATGGCCATTTGAGGCAAGACCAAAGCAATAAATATGAAATCTTAAGTAATTTTCTTGAATCTGTAACATTGCAAATTAATATTTACATAATTACAATCATTGAAAAATGGGTGACGATCAAATCCCTGTATCACTTTTTCTTTAAAAGCAACAAATGTTCCCCAATCGCAGTCTGATTAACTTAGATTTCTGATTATACAGTTCAGTCTTTATTGTTTTCAATAAAATGGCATCACATTCTTAACATTAAACAAGAAACTGGGTGACAAATATCAATTTAAACAATTTAAACAAAACTAAATTGTTGAATTTACAATTAACAAAAAAACATGTACATAAAAATACATTTACAAGTATTAAAAAACAAACAAAAAAAACACTGGGTTTTGACTTCACCCAAAACTGGGCTGAGCCTGTTGGGTCATTTTGTTGGATTATTTTTAGCTACACATATTGGTCAATTACTGCTATTGGCCTATATTTGTAATTATCGGAGTTATTAGACATTGTCTGATTATTTAAACAGCTAATTATGTCCTATCAATCAAAAGGGAGGTGAAAAAAGCGGGCCATTACAAAACTCATGCAGTGAATAAAACATCTCTGGCTTGTTAATTAATAGCACTTAATTTTAATTATCGCAGCTTGACTTATTTAAGCATCTTAAGTTATCGAAATGTCAAAAAGATGCTATTGAGAATAAAATAATTCAATTGCATTACAAGTTATTTAATGTAAGGGTGTTTAAAAAGGTGGCAGAAAGTGCAGCACCACCACTAGTACTAGAAGTACCAACTATCGGTATCAGAAGAGGTTTTATTTAACAGATATCTGTATCAGCACATACATTTTGTATTGTGCATCTCTAGTTATTTTCACAATGTTGTGTATTTTTGTGCAAACAAGCTGCTAGTTTATAGCAACCATGATACAGATCAGTTTGTCTCCTGTCCTGAGCGAAAACGTCCTGTCCTGGGGAAATTAAAATTTGTGAGACAGAAAAACTTCTTTAGTATTACATTATTTAATTGGAGTGAAGACAGTGATCCACCACCTAATACAATTATAGATGTAACTTAAAATCATTCTGAGGTAAAATTAAGCCAGCATTATTGTCAATATGATTAATTGTGCAAGCCACCTTGATTGGTTGGTTTAGCACAAGGTATTGTCCACACCCAGCGCCAAGTTTTCAGCTGGGTTCCTTTTAACTCATACATTTTTTGAGTAAACACAAGCATGTTTTTTTACAGATAAAAGAAACCAAGCAACTCTCAGTAATAACAGAGGCAAAAAATGACAACTAAAACCTTGCATTCCATGTACAGTAAATGTACAAAAGATCTCTTGCCGACAATCCCTTTCTCTCGGTTTATCTTAAGAGGTAAGGGAAAACTGGTCTTGCTCGATGGGTTTTTCAACCCATGCTCCAAGTCCGGCTTTGTAGAAAGCTTTGAAGAGAGTCTGTTTGGCCGCGTGATACTCCACTGCCGCTTGTTTTGCCTCGTGGTAGGAGCCTGGCTGAGATCCTCGGATCCGAAGAGTTTCACTGAGCTGAGAGAGGTAAAAGGATATTTGCTTTTTAATATGCCAAATTACCATATTTATTAAAAATTAAACATTGATTGTTTTGATTCATCCATAAACTATCGTCCACTTTTACAGAAATGCTTTACCTTGGCATGCAAACAGACCCAGCGACTGTAGAGGGCGTGTTTACAGAGGTGAGACGGTCTTCCAAGATCATCTTTTCCTGTGGTGGCGTTAATGATCTCCAAACCCTGATCTCCAACCATCCAGTTGACGCTGAAGTTGGGAGCTTTCCCAGGTTGTCTAGCTTCTGTGTTACTGATACCTTCAGAGGAGGGAGGAAACATGGTTGGGCAAATAGCTGAGAAAACTGATACAATCAATCATTCGTTTGAGATGTTTTACCACTAAGAAGAGGTCTGTTGAGGGCGAATGGCTTGGGTAGATCGTCCATGTCGGCGATGCGCTGGTACATGGCTCTGGAAAGATGGTCGGCATGGTATAGACTTCCCAAAATTAAACTGGAGAAATAGATGGGTTCTGTAAAGTAACTCAGAAGAGACCCCTGCACTCCCATCACATTCCATCTACAAAGGGAGAAAGAAAACCACAGATGTTTTTGAAAAGTACAGGTGTGCACCTGGTTGATGGAAGGAAACAAAGTCATTGGTTGCAAACGGTGCAAAGGAGTCGCCCCCTGCGGACATACAGCATGATATTCTATGAAGGAATAAAACAACATCCTGATATCAAGAGAGTGCACTCGCACACAGTCATATTTACGGCAACCATTGAAATGATCAGAAAAATAACACCAGGGATCTATAATCTCAATCACAGTGATTTCTCCGAAGCCTTCAGAACAAGTTTTTTTTCCAAAGGTGATGCATGAGATCTGAGCTCTCGAAAAGCCTCAGCTCACAGCTGGATGATAACGACTGCGTTTAACTGGAGTGGGGTTCCAATGCGAAGCACGCGGATGTGTTTGCAGCAGTAGGCTTCCCTCAGCGGGACGGCTGTTTTTTTGGAGACCATAATCAGAGCCCTAATCAGGGGCCCAATGCCCCTTCTGCAGAGAGCCCCCCGCTCTGGAGAGAACTGAAGTGATTGGGGTTTCAGAGCCAAGAAGACAGCCAATCAGCTGCTTTCTGAGTGCTGCTGGATGCAGGCGATGGAATACTAATGAGAAGGACTCGTGTCAGGATAGGTGTCATGACAAAAGTGGGCCACCTGATGTCAGCAGGCTTTTTTTCCTTCAAAAAGAATCATCAATCATCAAAGCCAAAGCTTTTCCAAAAAAAAAAAAAAAAGGCAAAACGAAAAGAAAAAAAAAGTTAGTTTTAGCTTAAAACGTGAATAGATTTTAATCATGGTCACAGCACAATAAAAAAACATTGATCCCCATTTACATTAAGAATTGTTCTGAAAACATCGGCGCCGAAAGCCTTGTGGGCAGCGTGCCGACATACAGCGCTGTTGTGCTACGGGCGTCCCAAGTTCGAATCCCGACTCGAGGACCATTCCCCCCCTCTCTCCCACTTCCCTTCCTGTCAGTACTGATCTGTCCTGTCATAATAAAGGCAAAAATGCCAAAAAAAAAAAAAAAGAATTGTTGCAAAAACAAACTTTGATTTGAAAATACGTTGAAATACATCGAAAATACATTTTTTCTTGTATGGAATTACAATGGATTACAAATGTCAACTTTAAAATATCAGCTTTAAAGCAAATTAATTTTGAGAGAGGCAACTGAGAATACAAATATTGAATGAAAACACAGTGTTGAGTCCTTAAGAACTCCACTGATAGCATCATACCTGGCAATCTTGTCACTACACGACATGGTTAGCAGTCTTTCTCCCTGTAACACTCCATCCCAGGTCTGAATGGTGTTACTCGTACGAACAGGTATTGTACCTTCTCCAGACTCAATCTTGGTTCGCAGTTGTCCACGGGCCTTGCGGTTCGGATGCCGGTCGCCCTGGTCTAGAAAGAGCGAGTTAGAATTTAGTTTTCTACTTTTTAAAAACCGGTCCTTGTTTTACTGTGGCATACAACAACAAAATGAGCAAATCCATCCAGACGTCATGATTTACATACCCTCGACACCAGCCTCATGAGGGGAGAAGATCCGGGCGTCTCCACAGGGCGACGTGCTGATATACAGATGGAACTGAATATTGTCTTTTAGCCGGTAGCCATGTTCACTACACCATCTGAATATGGATTTCTCATGTTCCTCAGTGCTGTCGCTAAAGAGAAAACACACACACTTGTGAGATCTATGATAATAATAATAATAAATTAATTTTTATATAGCGCCTTTAAAAGTTAATTAAAGCGCTTTATGCTTAAGAGGATACAAAGTTTAAAAGAAAAAGGAAAGTAGAGAGGTAACAATAAAAACACATCAAAAACAATGAAGAGAAAAAACAATACCCCTCCCCCAAGCACCTTACAAATCACAGATAAGCAAGTCTAAAAAAGTGAGTTTTCAAAGAAGATTTAAAAACATTAAAAGACGATGTCAACAGAGATAATTGTCAATAAAAATATATAATTGCAAACGTAAGATAATTTGTGTATGTGTTTCACCTGAGGAAGTATTCCAGATGACTGTACAAGTATCTGATGAGGGAACGACGTGCGATAATCTCAGCATGGCAGTCGTTAAGGGCCAGTCCTTGATCACTCATATACTCCCCATTTATACACTTGGTTCCAGTGGTGACGCAAATCACCTGAGCATCCTTCACATCCATACCTGATAAAACGGTCAACGTGATTTAGCCAAATAGGAAATGTTCCTATTTCAACGTTCTCATCATAAGTATGCATTGTGCTTACCAGTTGTCATGACAACACCCGCAAGGACTTTCCGCCGTGCATGTGGAGACGTGAAGTTATCCGTCAGCTCGCTGAACTTTTCCACAACTAAACGAGAGACGGCATCCGCGAGGACCTGAGGAACCCACAACCATAACTCTACAAACATCTGTTTACAGCCCAGCAGGCACACAAGCTCATAAGACGTTAATATTTGGTTAAATTTCAGTTGCGACGTCAGCTGATCAAAATTAAATCTCAATTCAACATATAATGTCAACATTAACTTGATGTCCAATACCAACTTCAGCTGAAGTTGATATTTTGTTGTTTTTTTGTAACAAAAATCCAATGTTAAGTCAACGTCAAATTGACGTCAACCCAATTTTCATTCTCAACCAAAATGCAACGTCTGTACGACAGTAATGTTATATTGACGTCCAGTGCCTGCTGGGAGTGCTTAACTAATCAGCAACAATGAAACTGCTAAAAGACTACAGCATTATGCAATCAATTCCAGGGATAAATTAAATTGATGCTTTTAAAGAGTGAACATCTCTTTATCAATTTGAAAATGGTTGACAAAATGGCAGTGGCTCGAACACAAAAGAAATGAACTGCTTGACTGACACAGACCTTTTACTGAAAGATCTCCTTAGACAGAGAGGTGAGAGTGATGTGTTTTCCTGTTTGAGAATTGCTCCTGTATCTGATTTTAATTAAGATTCTGTTTATTCTCTTCGGTTGTTATCAAGGGGGAATGGGAGGGATTATGAACAGGATTAACTAATGTGTAAATAATGCCGTGTACACTGGCGCACCGATTAAAGGTTTAATGCTTGAGTTCATTTGAAATCCAACTGAAACGTTCGTGTGTACTTTCTGATTTAATTAAAATTTTTAAATGAAGACTGGCAGGAGCTTTATAAAGGACAAATGATGGTTAAGCAAAGCTACCGAAGCATAGCATTTAATCGCATTAAAATTGCTTTTTCAATATCCAGCTTGATAAAATGCAAGACAGAAGTCCTAAGTATGGGGTCGTATAGAAATTAAATGAATTCATTTATAGCATAGTCAGTTACATTCATTGTAGTCAAAACTTAGCCCACCATATGAGATAATTTTGAACAAACAATGACCACTTACACAATGGCAACCGTTAACACCCAGTGTTAAATTTGTTGAAAAAAAAAATGAGACCGTAGACGACAAACCCTAATAAAAGATGGGGTACACAGTTCTCACCTGAGGCAGGTGAAGCTGAAGTCCCTCTCTTGGGATCGGCTGTCGGGATGGCGTCTGGTCCAGTTGCATGTTAAAAAGTCCTGACAGAGCTGCTTGGGCCGCCCTCGCTTTCGCCAGCTTTTTATTCCGTCCGGAACCTTGGAACATCTGAGTATCTACGGTAACTGCCATTATAAAGTTCTTGGCGTGGCTTTCACCGCTCTCAGCCACAAACTCGTACTTCAGTCCTGGCCGAAGTTCATTTAGGATCATCACAGCGTTTTTGCCACTGCCTGTAGGGGGCGTTGTGAGTGCATGGGGTATTGGGAGAGGAGGATGTGACCTGTTGTTGTTTTTCAGCACCACGGGCAAAGGGTATTCGTTTAGGGAGCAGAGAGACCCATTGCTGCCAAGACTCAAGTAGAAGGGCTCATCAGGCGGTGCGGGAGTCTCAAATCCATTAAATAGCATGTCTGGGAAATCTGCTTGATCTGAGGTGAAGTCTGCATTAACAGTCAGCGTGCGGCCCATCGCGAGGTGAGCTTCGGATGCATTGGGAAACTGAACGAAAGAGCGTAGCGCTTTTTCGGCCACATTCAGTTTGGCCTTCTTCTTCGTTGGGCCTGAGCCCTCAAATAACTGTCCGTTAACCTTAACGGTCATAACGAACACAGGTGCATGTACCGGGCCCGTCTGAGATAGCAGTTTGTACTGCAGTCCTGGTTTGATTTCATTCAGTTGCATGAGAGCATTTTTTGGCAAGACTGGCCCTTGCGGTTTCCTGCGCTTCTTGGGCCGGAATTTGGAATGCCCGTGGCCTTTGTTGCCCTCCTCCAGCGGGCGTTTCCTGCTCAATCCCCGAGCATTTCCATTGGCTAAGTGAGGCCCCTCCCCCAGCACTTCTTTGGAGGAGAGATTGTCCAGGTTGCGGTTTTCTTTAACGTCCATGCTACACGAACCTGTGATGTCCAGAGAGAGTAACTTACAATGCCTTCCATGCAGGACCTTGTAAATGTAAAATTTAGAGATTCTTTCATCTTTCTTTGTAACTGGATTGAAATGATAACATCCTAAAAGCAGATTTTTAGTCTAAAACATTTAACATTAAGGCAATAATATGGTTTAAAAAAAAAAATAAAAAATATATATATATATATATATATATATATATATATATGCTGTATTACTTGTCATTGTTCACACTTACTAAAGAACAACTGCAAACTACCAAAACAAGAAACTTCATATCAACCAGTTGCCAAAGCTGATGGAAATGAGTGTAAATTCTCATTTACAACATCCTGCAGTAAAAGCTTGACAAGTTACTCCATTTGGTGCTCAGGAAATAAAAGTTAAAAGATAGAGAACAGACATTCAGACAGAAACAGCTAATATAGACAGTGCTACCAGAAAATCAATCTCAGATGTCAATAGGTTCTTCCCAAATTCTGATTGGGAAGATTTGCCTGTTTGGAGGTAATGTGCATTCGTAGAAATGTGAGCCTGAGATGCACTGGGAAACTGTAAAGAGTGCAAAGTGTTTTCCGTAGTATTCATCTTGGCTTCCTTCTTCGTTTAACCTGTACCCTCAAACAGCAGTCCCTCAGCATCTACAGGGACATGTTGAACGAGTTGTTCCCATCTGAGATAGCATTTTGTACCGCGGTTATTGTATTATCTCATCAAGTTGCACCACATAATGTTTTAGCCAGACTAGCCTTGGAGAGTAGAGCAGACACAACTTTTGTTGTCCTTCTCCAGAGAGAATTTCATGGGATCTTTGGTGGAAGATGTACAGGTAGCAACACAAACCTGTGATGTCCAGAGAAAGTAACATCGGTCCAAGAACTTCAAGTTTCATTCATCTCTCTGTAACTGGATTTAGATTATCATCTTCTAAAAGTCGATTACAAACACTAGCAATTATTACGCGGGCAGTGATGTTTACAATAACATAATAACAATAACAAATGGTTGCCTTCCACTAGAGAACATTTCCTGCCCGATTTCTCATGAGTCCCCAAAGGCTTCCTTCACAAACCTGTCTAGGCTGTGGTTTTCATCCATGGTAAATGAACATATGATGTCCAGAAAGAGTAACTTTGCCTTTTGATTCAGGAGCTTAAAATGTTAAATCAATGACAGAAAAAGACAGAGTGATCAACTGAAAGGATTGGAAGTTAAGAGGTATAGGAATCAATGGACAATCTTAAGGTACTACCCCATCTCCTTACCTTCAATACCCTGTTTACAACCTTTAATACAGACAAAATTAAAAGTCAGTAAACAAGGGGAAAAAACAAAACACAAACACCACACGGTGACCACAGATGATTCTTCATAAGGGGCTTTCGCACCGCATAGTTCTAGGAACTAGCTATCATGGTAGTTCCTAGAGAACCAATTTCTCCCTCGGGTCGTTTTCCTGGTTGCATTTACAGCAGGAACTCTGAAGCGGCCGACAGTGACGTCTTTATTCGCGCCATTTACAAACAACAAATGATCGGAGCTGTTTTGTGATAACGGAGATGGAATGTAAACGCACAATTTACGCGATTGTCAGATTTTCATGCTCTTTCAATCTCCTACAACAACTTGCAGTGTTACATATTATCAAGGCTGAGAAAAGAACACAATGCTGCAGACAACAGGTAAACGCCGTTATCACTGTTTTGCATGTTCGTGGCGTAAATACGTTTACATGACTTGTTAAAAATGCCAAGGTAGCCGATGTTTCACATGCGTTTGGCCAATCAGTGTACACTTACGTCACTGGTAGTTCCTTATAGAACAGTTTTAGACCCAACCCTGAAGTAGGAGCTAATTTAGTTCCCCCAAACAGAGTTCCTAGAACTAAATACGATCCTAGTTGCTGCGGTGCAAACGCGCCAAAAAGTGGGTACTGTACTTCTGGTTCCTCTAGTGCGAAAGTCCCTATATAGTCCAAAAATTTTACTCCAAACATTGGGAAACATTCAATAACAGAGTTAAAGAAAGGCCTTCATCATAGAAATAAACGAAACAGTTAAAACAATCTGCAACCCGAAATAATGCTTCAAAACTCCACACAGGTTTTGTGTTGGAGTGTGAGAGTTTATAATCCTCACCAGACTGAATCATCACACTCCAATTTCAGAGTTGTCAACAATCTTCACTTTTCCTGCCTGTCTACAAATTGTCCTCCTGGGCATGGTGTTAACTTCCTGACCATGTCCCTATAGACTCTGAGGATACTCTGGATTGTGCACTAGCTCAAAGGCAACAATCAAGTGGAAAACATGTAACAGGATCTCACTGATAGGGTGGAAGAGTGCAGAATTCAAGGGCTGTCACTATTTGTGTACATCTGCTATTCTGTTCCAGATTCTTGGATTCTTTTATAGCTTTCAGGTACCTTCTTTTTAATCATCCGTGTCACTTAACTGCCAAAAAATGACAATGACGTGGCTAATAACAATGAAACATTGCAGTTTTTGGAGTATACAGGCTATGCACATCAGTAACAAAACAATGCATATGGAAAATTTGCTAAGGAAGGAAGTAACTGCTTGTAGAAATGGCTTAGCGGTGAACCTAATACACAAGAAAACACAAAGATGGACTATGGATTTTCCTCAGGAGGTCAAACGTACCTCCCTAAACCACTGAAATCTTTTCATCATTCAGAGTCAAACATTAAGGAATATCCGACTTGGTCCTGAGGATAAGTCTTCCGATCTACCACTTTCAAACAAATGGCCAATTTTTGGCACCTTTCAATAATGCAAAATCAGAACATAGTTGAGACAGAAATATTTTTTGTTATCCACATGGAAAAATGACAAAACTCACTCATGCGTTTCTCTTCATCCACATCCAGACTGCAGAACTTCTGCTGCCCCCTGGGCCGCCCACCGGCTCCTACTGCAGAGAAACCAAGGATGATGATCATGATTTCTGCTTACTGAAGTCATCTGTTCCCACTTACACCCTGCGCCTGCTCCCTTAATGAGGCTAATTAACCAGCTTTAATGACGGGAGACAACTAATGTGCAGGTGCAATTATTGCCCAATTAAATGCTAACATTCCCCTAATGAATCAGTGAAAGAGACAGGCAGCGCACGCTTTGAGAAAACAGTCACTTTTAGCACTCGAGCCTCAGCTCGAGTGTGAACAGAAAAAACTTTAGAGGAATTAAATGTCTGTTGGGGAGAAGCAGTTGTTTATTGGATCCAATACTTGAACATCCTTAAAAACTGAAGTCATACCAGTTAGAAACAACATCAAGAAGGAAAGATAAATAGCAGAATATATTTAACAATCACTTTTTACAGAGAACATTCATTCTTATGCTTTGGCACACCTCTGTAGCAACATTTACAAAATATTTTGAAACCAATATCGGCAGAAACAAAATAACTGAATCCAAATGCAGGGAGATATGGAAGCGTCTGTATGGATAGGCTTGAACGAGGACACGGCCGTCAAGACGAGTGAAGTGGATACAGTTGATAAGAGACTCCATGATAAACAAGCCTGAGAAGTTCGATAAATCACGAAAGCTATTAAAGCGAGTGACGCACGCAGGCACTTCAACAGAAGCTTTTTAAAGCCGATATACCGACGTTCTAGACATAAACACCATTTTATTTCCTGTCATCTGAAGTTTTCAATCTTTCTGAAATGTCCCATTTGATGCCGGACTGAGCTGAGAAAATGTCTTAGGTGAACAAACACGAAATCAAAATACATTCTCTCTTAGAAACCATTATGAATGCAAGAACTGGAAAATAAGGTGTCGGGAGTTGGATAAAATCATATATTCTGAATGCAAAATCTGTCCTCATTTCACTCAGAGATAAGTGCACCTGCTCGCTGATGGCGATCACCGATTGATGTTGATGGTAAAACGCCATAAAAGAAGCGTTAGCCGTGGCAAACCTTGTGAAAATGAAAGCCTGTGAGATAATAGGAGGCATTTCTCACAGTGTGACGCCTGGCACATTAGCGAGCGGTATTGATAAATTAGCCGACATCATTCACCATTCAACATTTGATTTTATAAATGAGAACAAGTGCACAGATCAGCCACACAGGATTGTTTTCATCTTGTATTAATTGTCTTTTTTTACTTGACCTCAATTTTTCTTTGCATTTTCAACTACAACCTTGCTTGTGACTCTAAAACTGAACTTTTGGCTTGAACTCTTAAACCTCGCCGTTCTTAAAGAAAAAGAAAAAGAAAAAAAAAACACTTGGCTCTCTTAACGGAGCGTTTAAGATATCAGGCTTAAGGCATTTTTGAGTTGAAATGACATCACAGACACTGTTAGCATGTTGGAAACTGCATTTGGTGCATTAAAACAGCACGGGACGGTGCATTAAATGCCACTCTTGTTCAGCACCATGGAGAGCTGCAAGCTAAGAAAGATGAATTCAGGACCACGGAGAGCAGACTGCTTAGAATGCACTGCGGGTCTTTCTGAGTGAAGGGTAGATGTATGATCATAAGACGCAGCCTGAACGCGAGCAATAGCTCAGCTCTACGACCCTCCAGCTCATCAGGAAACACTATTGGAGTGAGAGAGACCAAAGGGAGAGCTGAAGAAATGCAGAAAGAGATCTGGACAGAGAAAGGTGTGTGTGTTGGAGTGCGAGTGCTGTGCAGATAGAAAAGACATTTGGCCTGATTCTCTCCAAGTGTCAGCAAAAGTAAAGAAACAAACTTTCAGTGTCAGCCTATAAGGTATTACGGTCCGCAAGTACTACATTTTTTCTTGGATTAAAGGTAAGCGCAACTAACAGGGCTGTCACCGAACAGAAATGCAAACTCATTCTTGCACTTATCCTACCCCAAATATTGCTGTTTTAAAGGGATAGTTCACCCAAAAATGAAAATTCTCTCATTAATTACTCACCTTCATGTCGTTCCAAACCCGCAAGACCTTCATTCATCTTCGAAAGACAAATTAAGATATTTTTGATGAAATCTGAGAGCTTTCTGACTCTGCATAGACAGCAACGCAACTACCATGTTCAAGGCCCAGAAAGGTAGTAAGGACATTGTTAAAATAGTCCACGTGACATCAGTGGTTCAACCTTAATTTTACAAAGCTACGAGAATACTTTTTGTGCACAAAGAAAACAAAAATAACAACTTTATTCAATAATTTCTTCTCTTCCGTGTCACAGGGTGTCCACGGGTCCTTAAAGTCTTAAAATGTCTTAAATAACGTTTTCTTAATAAAAGGCCTTAAAAAGTCTTAAAATGTCTTAAATTCAGATTCAATGGGTCTTAAATATTTTTTGGTCAGATTACCGCTAAATTATCTTTTTTTAAGTCTGACGGACCCAGTGACTGTTTACAATCATTTTTTTTCTTCCCCAGAATTGCAGTAGCAGAATACAGGTCAAACTAAAAATAAATAAATAAATAAATAAAAACCAATTCCAATTCTCCATAATAATATAGGTCGAGCTACAGCTAGCTGACCAGCCTTTTAGCTAGTTTAAAATGTTTTTTTTTTTTTTTTTTTACTTGCCAGACCAAACAAATAGCCTGATTAAAATTTAAGTGACAAAAAATAACCAGCGAAGCATCGAAACGCGAGAATGATTCTTCTGATTTTATTACATTCAGTGTAAACAGCGATTGATATTTTGGATAGTGTATTTCTGTTATCAAGGTCGCGCTGTTGAGGCTTATGCTGCCTGTCTCTTTGTGAGAGACGTCTACACAAATGAGCAACAACAAACAAAGAAACTCAGAAGAAACACACTGAGGTATAAATTCAAAATGCTTAGTTTATTCATAAAATGATGGAGTTAAATGGCATACCATGACAAGGGGGCTATTTTGCTGAATATTTCACGATTGCAAATGTCACATTGATTTTAGTCCAATAAACAAGTAGTTAAGTAGTCAAGTATTTATTACGTTACTTACATTTTAGACACAATATTTACTGTTTTGTTCTATTTCATCAACGAAAATAGTTCCAAACAAAGATCAGCACATTCTCCAAGCAACACTCGGCAGTGTTTTGTTATTGAATGATTGCGCGTTTTGAACGAATCGGTTGACTCACTCATTAAGTGACTTACCGCCACCTACTGGTGGTTCAGTACGTTTAAAAATATCCATTTCCCCCACCAACATTTATTATTTGTATATCCAAAAATATATTTAAAATATTAATCTCATAACATAATTTATTGCAGTTGTAATTTTTTCAGGGTAAATTATTTAATCTGACTGTGTATTAACAGCCCTATAGTGTATATTGAATTTATTGATTAATTGCAATAATTTGACATGAAAGATGCATACATTTAAAAAGGTCGAAAAAGGCCTTTGTAAAGGTAAAATAAAATATGCAGATTTAAGTATGTAAAAGCTGATGGAACTGATGAAAATAATGCTTCAGAATAAATTGTTTACACCACCAAAAATCTCAGTGATGCAGTACATTTGTGGGGATATTTTGTATGGAATATTCTTTGCTGATATGAAAAGTTAACAGTATATCATTGTAATAAATATCATTTATGACAGCAATGATATTTTGTTTTCTTTTTACATTAAACACATCAAATATTACATATATGTATGTAATATAATGTGTTTCCATTACGGGTTTAGGTCTTAAATTTCATTTAAGGTGGTATTAAAAAGGTCTTAAAAAGTCTTAACAGAAACCCTGGTGTCAGTCTTCGATGTGCGTTCACGACAGTACCACGTCGCATGGACTATTTTAATGTTAATTACAACGTTAATGAACGTTAATGTCCTTACTATCTTTCTGGGTCTTGAACGTGTCAGTTCTGTTGCTGTCTAAGCAGGGTCAGAAAACTCTCGGATTTCATCAAAAATATCTTGATTTGTGTTCCGAAGATGAACGAAAGTCTTACAGGTTTGAAATGACATGAGGGTGAGTAATTAATAACAGAATTTTCATTTTTGGGTGAACTATCCCTTTAAGATCCTGAACATGGGCTCAACTAATGGTGTGAGTTTGGGGTGTGGCTTTCTGTTGGACTGACCATTAACAGACAATGACAGTGTTCAGAAAACCTGTTTGAAAACAATCATTGCTTTTCCATTTGGTCACACTAGTGATGCAGAAATAAGTTTCCACTCATTTTCACTTCAAATCAACACTACAAGATATTTTACAATGACTGGGGTGACTGAAAATCTGTAAAGACATTTTGAAGTCTCAGAAAAGTATTTTGTTTCATTTTAAAGAGCAGTTTTAGGGCCAAAACTTCTTTAAACAATAAAATGCATAAAAATCATCTTTGAAAAAAATATCTACTTTTACTTTTACATGAAAACTAACATTTTTAATAGACACACAAGACATTCTGCCTACCTTCGTTCATCGTCTTGATGATCCCTGTGGGGGGAAAACATCATATATATATCAGTGATAGACCAATACATCCAATTGAAATAGTTACAACATATATACAACAAGTAATTCTGCTTTATATGTTAGCTCAGATTTCCGAATGTGTCGCGGTCTCTACAAACTCTTAGAGCGCACAATGCTAACAGCCGGCCACAGGCTTTAGCATCAGGGTTGATCAAATAAAGCTCGCCATTTTTCAGACAATTAGCAGCTGCCAGTGGCGCCATGTCTTCACCACAGGACCTGTAAAATTTTTATGACAGCATTCGTTTAGTGGCGACTCCGTAGGGACTCGGCGGGCAGCGGCAGGGCTGCGTGTCAGTTTGTAAAGCCAGTCTAGCAATTTCATCATTTAACACACATGAACTGAAACACACACACCAGCAGTGTGATAGAGAGAGCGAGAAAAATGGACTCAGACATACTACGACAGAAAGCAGTTGCGTTTTTTCCCATTGAGTTTATATTGAGTCTAAAATTTGAGCAAAAAATTAAGAAAAACCAAACAAAAAAGACAGAAAATAGTTTACTTGTGTCATTCCAAACCTGCATGACTTTGTGTGAAACATGAAAGAAAATATTTACAAATATGTGACAGTTTTTGTGACAGGTGGGACAGATATCACTACTTTATCAGCAAAGCTCCAGACCAGACCACATGCCACAGAGACGGATCTATCGGCGAGTCCATCAGAAGGAAAAAAAAAGCGGGAGAGAGAGTGAAAGTGAGAGGAGGAGACAGGTGGGCTGGACACAGTCTCAGTTTCGGCTGGTCAAACCTGAACCACTTGAGCTAATGCTGAATTTATTCCCCCCTCCAGCAGATTAAACTCACAGTCCGTCCCTCAGGACTTCACTCCACTACACTTGGTCTGGAGGAAATGGGTTTTTTTATCTCCATGTTTGAGCGTGAGAGACGATGGCACAGGGTGTAGAAACGCTTAAGTAACCATGTTTATCTAATTTGCTGTGCCCCATTTCTGTTCAAAATTCAATATTTTCAAGCAGGCATCCAAAAGAAAATAACTTGGAATTTTTTTGTGTACATTTTCCCCCCCAGCTGATGCCAGAAAGTTTGTAATCCTTGCTTGGGGATTATTTACCACTGCAGAATTATTCCTAGACAGCAGTTAACAGAAATAAATAAAGAAAGAAAAAATAAGTTGTATTTTCCGAAGAAATTATTCAAAACAGTTTTCGTAAAAAAATGTATGTGTGTGTGTGTGTGTGTGTATGTGTGTGTGTGTGTATGTATAGAGATAGGTAGATGGATATAGATAAATAAAATATATATATATATATATATATATATATATATATATATATATATATGTGTGTGTGTGTGTGTGTGTGTGTGTGTGTATGTATAGAGATAGGTAGATGGATATAGATAAATAAAATTATATATATATATATATATGTGTGTGTGTGTGTGTGTGTGTGTGTGTGTGTGTGTGTGTGTATGTATAGAGATAGGTAGATGGATATAGATAAATAAAATTATATAATATAATATATATATTACATATATATATATTATAATATATATAATATCTTTAAGATGCATTTTCCCAGTTATTCAAAACAGTTTATATATATGTCTGTTTATATATATATATATATATATATATATATATATATATACAGACATATATATAAAATGTTATTTATAAGTATATACTAAATGCAATGTAATAAATAAATATGATTTAATAAATATAAATGGGTCAATTTCTTTTGCAAAAATTACCATTACACTTATCCTTTCGATTTGCCTTTAGAACAAAAACAAAACAAAACAAATAAACAAAGAAATTATTACTGAAATAAGACATTCCCATTTTTTTCATAAACAACCTTTGTTTTCTACTAAATGAATTATTAACAGAATTGATCTAAAATAATAATAATAATAATAAATAATAATGTAAATATAATAATATACAAATATAATAATAAATATTAAAGATTTATTATTATATATTATTTATTATTATAAATAGTAAAATACTACTAATAAATATTAACATTTAATAATACTAATACTAAAATATATAGTTGTATTATTTTTTTATTAGTTTTATATTTGTAATTACATATACTAAATGAATCATTAACAGAATTGTTAAATTGTAAAGGAATCAATCTAATAATAATAATAATAATGTAAATATAATAATATAAAATATAGTAAATATTTATTTTTAATATTTAAAATATAACTAAATATTTATTATTATATATTATTTATTATTATAAATAATTAATTAAATGCTAATAATATTACTATTTAATAATACAAATTCTAAAATATTTTATTATTTTTATATTTATAATTATATTCTATCTTTATATTATTATTATTATTATTATTATTATTATTATTATTATCACTGCTTAAAAACACTTTATCAACTAGAAAGCTTCAAAACAAACTGCTGAACCACAGAGGCTGGCCATTGTAAAGGGGATTATGGGAACAAAGGCAAGATCATACCAAGAGGGAAGGTTTGTATTATAATAAATCAATTGGTTATCAAGATCTCCATCCAGGAATCTCAAGAGACTTTGAGCTGCAAATTAGCAGGGAAGACGTGCGTCCATCAGAGCATCACGAATCTGCTGAAGTGACGGGGAATTAAAAGGTTATCTGTTGACTAAACAAGTGAATGATAAAACCTGTTATCATAACACTAACTCAATTGCTCATCGTTCGAGTCGCGCGGCGCTGGACTGGATTGGCGGAGTAACCATGGTGAGAGATCAGCGGCGTGAAGTGGCCGTTCTAATGAGACGGATTAAACTTCACACATGAGGAGCTGTCTGAATTGAACCTGCTATCTGCTGCCTTCAGCACCAGCTCCACACACTCAAAGACAGGGAGAAATAGTACGAACCTTTAAGAGCGAGTCGTACACGAAAATAACACAGCAGGTAGAAATAACACAAGAGCTAGTAGAGTATGTAACAGGGCAGCAAAGTCAATCTGAGACTCGACAGCAGCAACAGCTATCTGAACTTCAAAAACCTTTTATCCAATGGATTTCCAAGGCTTTTTTATTCCATTAGATTATTAAAGACCTGAGCTCTTATTTAATTAATTAAAAAAATTAAAAGCCTTTTATAATTTAATTTATTTTATTAAAAATATTAAAAATCTATCATATAAAATAACACTATTAATTTTATATATCATTTTTTATTAAATTTTAATAAAATTCAATTTAATTTAAATTAATTAAAATTCTCATTCAAAAAAATAATGATTAAAATTAAAAGACAATTCATTAAATACATAGTTATATACATTTAAATCAAATACAATTTTTATAACACCATTTATCTTACAATATTAACATGCAAATGAAGAGAAATATCAGTTGTTCACCAATTTATATTATTATTAATCACTTTTTTATTGAATTTAAATAGAATTTAAATGAAAATTCTCATTGAATAAGATTAAATAAATTAAAATATATTTAAAATGGCATTATTAATGAAATTGAACTAAATACATTAAAACATTTTTTTACTATTACTAAAATGTAAAAATATGTATTAATTCAATCATTTTTTATTAATTTATTATAAATTAAAAATAAATTCAATAAATACAATTAAATACATTTAAATTTAATATATTTTTATTAAATCAAAAGGTAAATAACCTATAGTTTATTTTAAACATTTTAATTAAAATTAAAACCTGCATTTTTATTAATTTTATTATAAAAGTAATACAAATGAAATACTATGTTTGATTACATAAATTAAATATATTTAAATGAACAATAATCACATTTAAATTAAATATAATTTTGTTAAATTAAATAATAAAATAATAAAATAAATACTTTATATATGGGAAAATTGACTTTTCAATGACTGAGATTTAAATGAATTTATATTAATTTAATTGAAATTTCATGGCAGTTGGAAGCAAGTTTGACTTTTATTTGCACTGTTATTCATGCCGATATAAAGTGTCAGAAATAATACTAACAAACACGACGCAATTCGTTGTACAATCAGTATACTCAACTAAAAATATTATGTTTGCCATGCAATAGCTTTATTAACAAAAGAAATTTCCAGCATTTCAAAATTCCAAAACATTTTCAGGTCTTCCAAGATCGTAAACCTTGTTTGTCAAATAGTCGCAAATAAAATACTAACACACAATTTGCACAAACAAAAGTTAAATCTACTCAAAATACCAAAAAGTCAATAAATCATTTAGAGGATTTTTTTTGTAGATTCCTGTTTTATGTAGTTCAAACAGTTATTCAAACAAACAAACAAACAAAATTAGAAAAAAACAAGTGTCAAACAAAAGGCAAATGTTTACATAAACATTTGTGATTACACGTTTATGATTAAACTTTCACACAAATGTTTAAGATTAAACGTTTACACAAATGTTTGATCATTTAGGTAAGAACTTTATCCAGAGCGACTCAAAGAGATTTAGGTTTTACGTGGAAAAACGAATGTTTACCTTTGCGTTCGGATCGTTTTTTGCGTCTTCTCTTGAACCTCCTGCGAACGAGGCAGTAATACACGCCCATGCTTTGAGAGCAGCTCTGACTCTGAGCCATAGCGCCGTACGCTAACAGTAACGTGATCTGAAGTCAACTTCAGGAGGAGTGAGGCTGAGACGGGGAGGAGAGCAGGAGTGATGTACTGTGGAGAGGGAGGGCTGACGGTGGGATGTAACCTGCTGTGAACTCTACTGGTCTATCTTACTGTCATTTCACACGCCTGAAATGAGCTTTCGGCTTTTTCTTTAGTCAAATGCTTACAGAACATCATTTAACTTACAGTAATAAACAAACAATTGAACATTAATACCTGTTGTTTGCTAATTCTTATTATTTATTGTATACTTTTTTTATTAAATTTAAATAAAATTAATAAAATTTAATTTAAATTAAAATTCTTAAAGTAAGATTACATATAAAATACAATTACATTTCATTAAATAAATATTTAGATATACTTAAATTAAAAACATTTTTAGAACACCATTTAACTTATGAGTATTAACATGCAACTGAACACTAATACCTGTTGTTTGCCAATTTGCCAATATTATTAATAGTCACCTTTTTTATTAAATTTAATTTAAATGAATTAAAATCCTCATTAAAATAAGAATAAATATACAAAAAATTAATTAAAATTAAATTATTAATTAATTTGAATCAAATACAATTTTTACAACAAAATTTGCCTTAGTATCAACATGCACCTGAAGACTAACATCTTTTGTTCGCCAACTCTTATTAGTCATTTTTAATTTAAATAAATTAAAATTCTCATAGTAATACCATTAAAGATGAATAAAATTAATTTAAAATGATATTATTAAATTATATATAATAAATTATATATATAAAATATTTTCATTATAATAAATACAAAATTCTAAGATTATTTTAAAAAATATGCTAATTAAAATTGAATACATTTAAATTAAAATGAAATACATTCAAATTAAATATATTTTTGAAATCAACATGTAAAAAAATTATTTACATTTTAATTCAATTAAAAATGGCATTTCTTTTATTAAAATATTAATACAAAGGAATACTACTATTTTCATTACATACAATTGAATAAACTTAAATTAACATTAAACACATTTAAATTAAATATAATTTTTGTTAAATTAAAATGTAAATAAATACTTTATTTTAACTACTTTTAATTAATTAAATCATTTTAATTCAACTAAAAAATGTACTGCATTTATTCATTTTACTATCAAATTTTAAAGTTTTCAATGTTCATTTTGTATTGTATATGACCAAAAATTATGAACTCTTTAATTAGGTGGTACACAGAGACCTCCTTTGACACAAAGAATTTCACCCCTCGTGATCACATACCACATCAGTCCCATATTTCACTCCTATAAACCTGAACACAAAAAAGTGTTCTACTAAATTCTAAAGGGTCTTTGGAATTACAGTTACATAATTCAGTTCCTGATGTGTACATGTAAACAAAGCACACTAAAAACTCCATCCACAGATACATTTTGAAGCAAAAGGAGAGCAAAAGGAGAGGTGAAGTCAGAATACCTGCAAACTGTGATTAGCAAACCTCTTCCTCCCTCTGGTGGACATTCAGTATAATGACACCACAATTACTGTCCCATCACCCAAACAACTCAACAACATTTGCAAATGAAGCTATATGTGAAACCCACCTGTATGTTTAGCCTCCTTTGCTTTACAAGCTTTACAGTGTGATTTGTGACCTGTAACAAAAGAACAGACATATCAGCGTTTTGATAGCGTTTACAACAGACATAAGACAATCAGATCAGTCAGCTGTTAAATATGAAGACATCTTCACTGTAAATGACAGATTGTATGAAGGACCAAACTTGCAATTAATCAATCGAATAAATAATAAAAAATAAAAACATATGGGAAAAATACAAAAATAAATAAAACAAATGAAAAAAATATTAACATGATTTAATATAAAATATGAAATATATTAATAATATGTTTAATATAAATAATATAATTAAATATAAAAATATTTCAATAAACTACACAATGAAGCATTATATTTTAGTATTTTAGTTCATTCCTATATTTTACAATCTGTTATTAATTAATTAATCAACCTATTTATGTATTTTATTTATGAATTATGGAACAAAGTATATATATATATATGTATATATATATATATATATATATATATATATAATATATATACGTATAATATTAAGTAATACAAAAAATATGAAAATAAACTGAAATAAAACCTCACATCTTTGCATTTTGGTTTATTCCCATATTTTGCATTCTTTTATATATTAAATATCCTATTTATGTATTTAATGTATAAATTATGGAAAAACAAAACAAAAAAGAAAATTGAAACCTCAATTCAAATTCAGGACCAAAATTAAGATGTAGTAGTTTGAAGGTGTTGATCAAACAGCATCTCTGCTCTTTACACACAGTAGATAAAAGCTGCCAGAACACAGCTCTGTAACCTCAGTGTAAACACAAGGTGAACTTCCCGCCAAATTAAACTCACCTCAAATCCGTCAGAACATTTATAGAGCCAACTGCTGACTATTCAAGAAGGTAAAAGACACAAACAAACAGAAAGACCTAAAGAAAAAAATATAATCTTAAACAAGCTTCTTTTTTCATTCTGTAGGAAAATATCTACCTGAACTCTTTCCATTTGTGTCACGTCACGCTACGAAGCTCCGCCTACCGCGAAATCTTATTGGTTCAAAATCCCGCGCCTCATTACTATTCTGACTGACTCTGATTTCAGTTGTCACACTGCATTTCACTTTCAACGTGAATGAATTTAACACGTTTTATTCGATCAACTTTAAGCTGATTTACCTTCAAAAAAAAAAATACACGTTCTTTTAAGTCAAATATATCAGTCAAATATGTAGGTTAAAAATGTAAAGGTTTGTAAAAGGAGACTTATATTTTGAAACAGTGACTTGAGGTAGATCAGAGAAAAAGAAAAGCTCAAAAAAGCTTCAGGTATGATGGGAAGTTGTCTTAATTAAACTAGTAAATAATAATAATAATAATACTAAATTAAAATAAATGAATTTCAGTTAAAATATAAAAATAATACAAGTTAAAATAAATAATTTAAATTAAAAGTATTTAAAAGTGATATCATAATACAATTTAAAATAAAATAAAAATGTAAATAAAATACATTAAAATAAATTTCAATAAAAATTTTTAAATAAATGCTAAATTTTTAAGTGCGTTTTAGCACTGTTAATAAACAGCTACCAGCCTCTTATTTAACAATAATAAAATGAAATTAATTAAAATTAAAAATAATTTATTAATTATATAAATAAGTGTTAAATAAGTAACAAAATAATTTTATTAAAATAATATTAAAATTAAAAAAAAATTAAAAAATCTTAAGTTAAATTAGCCAAAAATAAATAGCTGCAATCTGCAATCATATGAAAAAACAAACAAACAAACAAACAAACAAACAAACAAACAAACAAAAACTAGCTCATATGTACAAAATGATTTGACTAATTAAACTTTCCTTTTGATTCTTGAACTGGGAAAAATAGTGATAGAATATTATATATTAAAATTAAACCACCATTACAGCACAATGAAACGGTATCTTATTGTCACACACACACAAACTGTTGTATTGCAGGCAGGGCCCTGTTGAAATATTAAAAAGCATTACCAGAGACTCTTTAAATTTTCTCATTACGTCAACATCCCTTCATTAGTTCATTAAACATTTGAGCTCATAAGACTAGACCTTCAGTCTCAATTTGCATACATTTAGTATGTAAGTGCTTGTATCCGACTCGACTCAAATACCTAGACAAATAACTCAGAATCAATATTTTTTTAAAAGAATATGAGGTTATTAACTGTTGCCATACATTTACAACAACAAAACAAAACACTAAAATGAGTCCCGGTTGAGGAAACGTTCCCAGAAAACATAATTTATGACTCGGCACGGCAAACATGCTATAATATTTTTAACGATTCCCTGTGTAATCTGCTCAGGTTGTGTACGGCTGCCTTTTGTTTAACATTCACAATTAAAGCTAAAAATAAACACAGCAGTATCCCGCAGTTCGACTCTGTGGTTGCAATTTAACTGTGCAAAATACACAAAGCCCCATTTACGAGACGAAAACAAGCTGCTAAAAACAACGTCTATTTAAACAAAAGCTGTTTTTTGTTTCCAAATTAAAATGTAACATGAAGAGGCACATCAGATGAAATCACAGGGCTGACTGTGAAAACATATTATTAGAAAATTAAATATTAGCAGTTGAATGAACACACCTGTGCATGCACACTGTGATGTTAAATGAATATGGATTTCTTTTTTTAAATAAAATAAATGAATTTAAATATAAATATAAACGTAGAACAAAAAGAAGAATATAATAATAATAATTTAAATAAATAATAATTTAAATAAAAAGTATTAAAAATAAGGGATAAAATGATACAAATTAAATAAAAAAATGTAAATAAAAATAACTAAAAATAAATTTAAATAAATTAAATGTATAAAAAAAATTAATGTTAATAAACAGCTACCAGTGTCATTATTCATTATTCAACAATGAAACAAAAAATAAAATAAAATGTACATAAAATTAAAAAATACAATTAAAAAAATAAAATAAAAACATATTTTTAGAAAATTTCAATTAGAAGTTGAATGTACGCACTTGTGCACACACACTGTGATGTTAAATGAATATGGATTTTTTAAATTTTTTTAAAATAAAATAAATGAATTTAAATTATTATAAAATATAAACATAGTACAAAAAGAAGAATATAATAATAATAATAATTTAAATACATAATAATATTTTAAATCAAAAGTATTAAAAATAAGTGATAAAATGACATTAATTAAAATAAAAAATGTAAAAAGAAATAAAACTAAAAAATAAATTTAAATCAATTAAATACATTTAAAAAAAATAAAATGAAAAATAAAAAACATATTTAAAAAAAAATAAATAAATAAAAACAAATTATTAGAAAATTGTGCACGTACGCTGTGATGTTAAATGAATATAGGGTTTTTGTTTTTTTTGTTTTTTTGTTTTTTTGTCTTTGTTTTTCCAAAGAGAAAAATACTTTATGGCTTCAGCTTCTAAGAATACAAATTTAAAAGAAATTAAATAAAAAGTATTAAAATAGTGATAAAGATAATTCAAATAAAAAAAATGGAAATTAAATAAAAAATAAAACAATCTGAATAAATATAAAATATATACAAGTTAAATAAAATAAATAGCTGCAATTATATGAAAAATTACTGGCTAATGTGTACAAAATGAACAAATATACTTTCCTTTTGATTGAATGAAAGCATTATTTTTGTACAAATCTGTGTATGTACACTGTGATCTGTTAAATTAATATGGATATGATTCATAAAGTAGCTTTCCTTTTTCTAAAGAGAAAAACATTTATTTATTGCTTATAAAGTAAACTACTCCAACTGAAAAAAAATCTTGAAATGCTCAAAACAACACTTTTATAAAAACACATATAATATAAATAAATAAATAATAATAACAATTTAATATTAAATGTAATTTTAATAATGTTTAAAAATACATAACTTAAAAAAAGTCATGTGGTTCAATTTTTGCACATTCTTATTATAGTCCAGGTAAAACAAGCTTGAAAACAAATGTCAAAAAAGTGGTTTGACCTACTCTGGAGAAATCAAATTAAAATGTTCCCATTTAATGATTTCAAAGAGTCCCCACAACTCTAATGGGCTCGTATCTGCTTCGCTGTGTCCGCCGCAAACGAGTCTTATTCGTCAGAGGACAATTGTCAAAGAAATGCACACGATAGCAGTCTCACAATGAAAAACATATGAATACCCTCTAATGACACCTAGTTAGTAGTCTATGTTAAAATCATACCTATATACATATAGTCTTAAATAAACAGACACTCAGAGAACTAGACCTAGAAAGACGCATTTCCAGTTTTCTTTCCGTCTTAAAGTCCCACACTGTAGATCAAACCAGACAGTCAAATCTTCTGTAATCCGTCTTTACTCAACTCTCAGCTCTCAAAAACCTCATTCATTTGCTGGCAGAAACACTGTACAGATGGAGCCGCCTGACAGAAGATCATTAAAGCGGTGGATTAAATCTTCTTCTTCTTGTAAAACACTCAATAAAGATCAATGCTTCAATAGAAACAGTTTGAACAACGAACCCACAACTACAATTTACTATAATTCAACCCACAGATTAAAGAAAACTTGTCAGATTACTTGCACAGCTACTATAATAACTAAAGAAAGCTGTCTGTTAGTTTTAGCATTAGCATTCTCATCCCCCTCAGCGACAGTTGCTCAAAATCTTCCACATAAAGTTTGGTACAAGAAACCTATCGACTAACACTTTTAGTTTTTCTGAGTGAAAATATAAACTACAGCAGTGTAAAATTCAGGACGAGTGCCTCTCAAGCAACCCACGAGGTAAAAAACGATGATTCACACTTCGTGACCTGATGATTCAGCTAGAGATGCTTCTTTTGTCTTTGCTAACTGCTGGCTCGTGCCTCCTAAAAAAGAAGGGAACTATAAATTCACCTCATCATGTACTGAAGAGCCACTTCAACACAAACACTCAAGCTAAACATCCACCAGCTGTAACGTTGTGTTTTATGTTAACATTATTCAGATCATCTGCTTCCGGTTGATTAATTAGCTTCAGTTATTAACCAAAGGATAATGGTTTGGCTGGTTAACATGGCCTATTTGCAACCTCAAGCTCATTGGAAATACGTGCCTCTATATACATTTCTATACGTATGAATCACTGCAGTTTCCAGTTGAAATGAACACTAGAGGCAGTAAAACTCTGACAACTTTTATTCCTTTTCATACAAAGTATGATTTACAGGTACAGAGTTTTCATTAAGAAAGCCTAATTGTCACGCAATTACTTGCAAAATATTATGTTATGACTTCAAAACAATTTAACATCCTGCGCGATTAGAAAACTGATACTTTTGAACATTTTCATCACATATACAGCTTCATATGCATGAGTTTCCTAATCAGTCGGTTTTCTTGGTAGCTCACGCGATACGACGTTGCACTTGAAACTGTGTTTCGATAAAACAGCTCAAATCCACGTAAGGACGTTACAATAGCACGGCTGCATCGACAAATGTGTTTTTATATCACTTTTGCATTTGTTAACACTATAGGGTAGGTTTAGGGTTGGGTTTGGTGTAGGGGATAGAGAATTAACCTTTAGCGACACTCACCGGATTTTTGAATTCTAAACAGCCGCAATACGTACCTCAAGTAGCGCAATAATAATGCAGCAATACGTGCCTGTACTAACGTAATAAAAACGTGCAACAGTCACGTACTGAACATGTGTTTTAACGCCACTCTCTGGACATTTCACTTTGAAACTGCTGCGAAATGTACAGTAAGATACATAATTACTGTGTTGCAGAAATGTATATAGAGGCACGTAATTTCATGAGCCTGGGTCGCCTGTTTAATTAGATACTGGAACTACACCATGTTTTGCAACGTTTTCACTACAAAATACCTATTGTATTCACCTGAAAGTACAGTATACTTTCAGAACGCACTGCATGGTACTGTGTATCCCACAATCCAATGTGCTTAACCTATTTTCAACGCGATAAGTCAACCACAAGCATCAGCCAATGATATCTAAAGGGATAGTTGACCCAAAAATGAAAATTCACTCTCAGGCCATGCAAGATCAGTTTGAATTCAGTTTGTTTCTTTATGGGAACATATTTGGAGATATCTACTGTTGCATTACATCCATTGAAGTAAATGGGTGCCGTCAGAATGAGAGTCCAAACAGCTGATAAAAACATCACAATAATCCACAAGTAATCCACACCACTCCAGTCCATCAATTAACATCTTGTGAAGCAAAAAAACTGTATTTGTGAGAAACAAATAAATTATTCAGATGTTTTTATCTTCAAACCATTGCTTAAATACTAATATTATGGATCGAATCCTCCATCCATAATATTTCTTTCCAGTGAAAAAGTAATCTCTTCTGAATCAGTCAACCTGATCTCATGACGAAAACCTACCTGTGGGAACTTTTTTGCAAGACATGAAATGTCCACTGAGTGGCACTAAAACAGTGTTAGTTTTTTTTCCCCGGAACAGATGAACGTACATATGGTACGTTTTGTGTGACGTTGGTTTTGTAGGTGTCACCGCAGTTCTGACTTGAAATCTCCGTTGAGTGGTGCTATAAGTTTAATGCTCCGTGACGTTTTAAAATAACGAACAATCTGCACTACTCCTAAACCTACCCGATAGTATGAACAAAAGTGAATATGACGTAAAAATGCAATCGCAAGCATGGCGTTTTAGCTTGTTTTTCAATCTCTCATCTTTCAGCTCTTTCATCCTAAGTCCAATTCTGTGCCGGCTGAGATACTGCACAAGCTCATTACGTCCGGAAAACAGTTTTAAACAAATGTGTCAGTGGATTTTGATGTGGGAAAACAAAAGCGGATGAATGTAAATTATCGTTGATTATGGACTTTAAAAATTTAAATGCCTTAACGATGGATTTGTTTCTTATAAACACGCAGCTTTTAACTTCATAAGATGTTAATTAATGGACTGGAGTGGTGTGGATTACTTGTGGATTATTGTGATGTTTTTATCAGCTGTTTGGAATCTCATTCTGATGGCACCCATTCACTGCAGAGCATCCATTGGTGTGCAAGTGATATAATGCTACATTTCTCCAAATGTGATTAAGAAACAAATGCCAAATGCAGGCTGGGATGTATCTATGTATATATCAAAATCGATTAAAAGCAAAATGAATTGGATATGAAAATACATAATAAAAAACTACCACAACACACTCACTAATAAGCTCATTGTCAGATTCCATCATAAGAAAGCAGCAAACACATGGGTAGATACACTAACTGACAAACAGGTGGAATGAACCAGGAATAGGAAACAACAACCGAGACAAAAAAGAGTTTTTCAAAATAAAAGACATAAAAGACATGTTTTTTATTTATATGTGTGATATATATATATATATATATATATATATATATATATATGGGTCATTGACGTATAAGGATTTTCGACAGGCAAATTTTAAAATACAAAAAATAATATCTTTTGTAGTTGTTCAAACATTAAGCAGGTTGTGTACACATAAATTCATATTAAAATTTTAAATTAAGTGATTTTAGTGTTTTTTTCATCTAGTGAATCAGCTGTAGCCTTAAAAAATGTCATGTGGTGTGACCATGATTTATATTAAAATCAATTTTCCTTAACATGCTTAACATTTTTTTAGATGTTCTCAGTAATTGAAGTATTTAGAAACAAAGTATTTGCATTTCTTTTGAGTTTTTGTACATAATGATCTCAATGATCATTATGATCATAATGATATTTTTGTTCTATAATTTCAGAGTTGCCTTCTTAATTGTAGTTAGCAGAATTATTTTTTCTGTAAATTGCATAAAACTGAGAAAAATATTTTGAAAATACCATTCACTTAAGCATACTATAGCAGTGATTCATATTTCAGCCACAGAAATTAGATAATTTATTTTTAATTTAATACAGTTATTGCTACTATTGGTCGCGCCACATAATATGTGGTTGCTCCAAATGACAAAAAGACCTTACATCATTAAAAATCTATTTAAGGAAACATGTATGAAAAATTCAGCATATGGCATTATCTGCAGTCATTTTTTTAGACCAAGTTATTTCTAAACTTTGCCCAACCTTGACTGCTCAACTGACCCTTCGCCGGGAGTTTGATTAACAGGCAATCTGAGCAATCATAATGCCAAATCTGCCATTTTTGTCCGACAAACAAACCAGACAGGAGAGTAGATTAACGTTGGAGGACTTGAACTTGAAAAATAGTGTTTATTGACATCTTTTCACAGTTGAAACAAGATACCTTCTGTTTATTTTGTGCTGTAACTAGTAAGAGATGATTGGTCACATGCCGCTTGAACTGAGGTGCTACAGCGATCTGTCACGACACATTAAAGAGCCACAAAACAGTATTTGTTGTTTGAATTTCTTAAAAAAAAAAAAAAAGCCTTGACTGCAGGGTCAGAATTAACATGATGCATATGGTGAGTGTTTATTTTACTTTGCCTGGCAGTGGAATCTGGTAAAATACATTAAAATAGTTATTAATAAATATATAATAAATTACTAATAAATGCATAGTTACCAATCTAAAATTAGATGCTCTAAATTCCTATTTTTTGCATTTTTTCTCATATTGTACAAAGATTACACATAAACCGCTCGAAATGACCCAAACTGCATAAAAATCTATTCCAAATGATATTATAATAAAGTATTTTGTGTATATAAACCATTAATTGAATATAAAAACACAAAAACTGCGAATCTGGGACATATATCTATTGAATACACTCTGCAGTGGTCGCACCACATGATATTTGGTCACACCACATGATATTTTCAAATTCAGTCAAAATTTACAAGCACAGAATTAGCCACCTAAACAAAACAAGCTAGCTTCCCATGAAAGGTCACTATGAAATTTATAATAAAAATAAATGCTTTTAGAAATAACTTAATATTCATTGTTTTTTTTTTTGTTTTTTTTTTGAGGTTATACCACATGATATCCAAATGTGGTAACTACATACCAGCCATTAAAAAGGTTATTTTTTTCCAGATTTGAAAGAGAGTTACAAACCTGCTTGATGCTTCTATGAGTCCTTGGCAAATTGTTATATGATGCAACGTCCTATCTTTGAATGGATTTCAACATAAAAGTACCAAAATGGTAGTTTCTTGATGGTCGCACCACATGATATTTCATAAAATGGAGATTATTGGACAAAGTTTGTTTGAATATTATGATGGAAATATAAATACAAATGCTTTGCAATTTTATACAGGATTACAAAACACTTTGGAAAACATGCCAAATAGCATAGAAAATTAATCTGAATAAATTTAGGGTAATTTCAAAGATGTTTCCAAAACAACAGTTATGGCCGGACGGTCGCACCACGTGATGTTTTGACACTTTGAATAACAGAAAAATTACAAATAACTAATGTTTTTTGAAAAATTAAAGTTGGTACATATGTGGGAGAGGTACTTCTTATATATGGCATCTTTTTTATGCATTTAAACCAATTTTTAACTGAAAAAAATGCAATCGGACAGAATATTTATGCGTCATGTCATTGACCCATATATATGTGTGCGTGTTATTTATTTTGTTAAAGTAAAAAAATAATAATAAAATAGAAAAATATTTTATATTAAATATCTAATGATGTTATATTAAATAATAAAAATATTGCAATTTTTTTTTACAATGCCTCATTTATTATTTTGCAAAATCAAAAAGCAGATTTTGCGCAGGGCATGGCTACTATTGCGCCAAGCAACCAGCGCCTGTGGTTGTTTTACACAAGATGAAATTAATGCGGCTTAAGTGCAATTTGCGATATGGAAATAAAGAACTTTAATATATTCCCATCCTAATTCTAAATAGTTTGATGTAAACAGGCTGCTGCTCAGCAATTCAGTAAGATCATCTAACCAAAGCCTCCAAAATGCAATTTCTGTTAAAGAGCTCTTATGAAAGATCAAGGTTTGGCAAACTGCCTGATCTCTGGCTTATATGTGTTAAGACTGACCGTCAAACTATCAAAGCCAGATCACCGCACTTTAAACCAACCAGAAACAGATGAAGATCTTGTTATAAGCACTAAACACTGAAAGGAACTCAGTCTAAAATATGAATAAAACTTTAAAATTCTCTGATCTCTGTATTCTGTTTGACTTTTGATTGTGTATTTAGTTTATTCTTTCATTTTAATCAAACCAGGCTCAATTCCACGTCATTTCGCACCTCATTTCTTTACTTGCAGAATTTATACTCGCCCGGTCGAGTGGTTTAAATTGTTTTTCCTTAAACAAACTATGACTCCAAACAAAATCAACAAAGCCGTTTTCAGCATTAGTACAGAACAGTGACAGACACTTAAAAGAATATTTGTATTGATCACAACTGGCATCCTTAAATTAATGTGGATTAATGTGCCCCCTATATTGTATCCTGTTATATATAATATTATATAATGTCTTTATTTTTTTATTTAATTAAAATGTATGTAATTTTATGCATTTAAGATATATATATATATATATATATATATATATATATATATATATATATATATATATAATATTACAAATTTACAAATAATAAAATAAAACTAAAAAAACTTTGATTATGAATATCAACCAATAACCTCCTTAGACTACAAAAAAGGTTTGGGGTTTTAAGTTAATATCATAATGTAATATGTCTGTTATTGTTATTATTATTATTAGTAGTAGTAGTAGTAGTAGTTTTATTAGTAGTAGTATTATTAAATCTACTATTTTATATACACCATAACTTAAAAAATCAGCATGTTTAATCTCAGATATATATGTTTAAAAAAAAAAAAAAATTAACAGTGCACAGAAACCAACTGCTAGCCCTCATGAGAGACAAAAGCAGTTGGGACAGATGCTCCTTTGATTTGAGTGTCCTAAAAACTCATCAGTCATTGCTGGTCCACAGTACATTTGGTTGCAAGTCAGTTTATCTGGTTAGTAGTTTGAATAACACAAAAACATAATCAACCACATCAGTATCTATATATGACCATAAGTCATATCTGAAGCTCGTGGACCACTGGATGCTGAACTGTAGAAAACGGACCATTCATTATTATTCATCCTTATTTAGGCTATTTGATACAGGGATCTTGTAGTATTGGTAAAACACACGATAATGTAAATTAAAAGCATTACGTATATAATTTTGTCCGTGAATAAATGTGAATATTACTCACAGTGTGATGTTGGGTTGGCTGAGGTGAATCCTGATGAACAAAAAGCGTCCAGTGAACAACACGAAATCAAAGCTAAACGCCAAATAAAGATAAAAAATTCTTAAGAGAATTTGTTTGAAATCAAGCATGCAGTTTTTCTCGACAGCCGTTGAATTAAAGCACACCGAGCATCAGTGAATATCACACCGCGAGACATTTAATTATGCGCGTTCGCATCTGAGATACGAATAGAGTGATGTAAAGGAGTACTAACCGATGCGGTCACCTGATTGGTTATAGAGTGGGCGGGCTCTTCTACTCTCTGTCGTTTGATTGGTGCATCAGAGCTCGAGGGGATAAATTTTAGCGCTGATTGGTCAGAGAGACGGTCGTGTGGTTTCATTTAAACAGAGAAACTTACAGAGGCTACTACCTGAACATCAGGGGAAAAAAAAAACTGTTTAAAAAACACACATTATATATTTTTTATGCAAAATTGTATTTTAAAAAAAAAATCGTTGCATACTACATACTTAAAAATATTGTCTAACTAAATGAGTGCTGGATTGTTTTATATTTCAATCCAATTGTGCCTAAATAAATAAATAAATATTTTATATTTAAATAAACATATTGAATTTTATAGATAAATAATATTTCATTTATATAAAAATTCATCAGTTTGAGACTGTTGCTAAAGACTAATGGACGAAGGCTTTTCGTGGCTCCTGACCCCTGTGTGTGTGTGTGTGTGTGTGTGTGTGTGTGTGTGTGTGTGTGTGTGTGTGTGTGTGTTAAGCGTCGAGCTGCTGAAGGATGAAGAGGATTCGCGGAGGACTCAGAGCAGCGGCCGCCTCCATACTGACGCATATTGCTTTATATAACAGCCAAATTTTATTTCAGAAACGCTGCAAGAATTTGAGACCAAAATGAAAATTAAGTTTATTTTATGTGCCCTTAAGAATAAAAATCTCATTACTATAATATTTATTCGTATAACCATAAAAAATAGGGCTATTGTAATTCATTGGGAGAATTAGGCTAAAAGGAAACTGTGCTTAGTTGTCACGAAAAAAAAAAAAAAGTCACAACGAGAAAGAAAATATATTCCATGTTCATATTTATAATTTCTTCCTTTCGATTTGGGTGTAAATTATTGCCCTTGTCATGTTCTTCGCAGATTTTGAGAGATTCACTATTACAATGCATTCATTAAGATTCATAATTCACCTTATAATCAGGTGTATAAACACTCATAATTCATTTTAATCTAACTATAGTACATTATACACTTACCCTAACCTTTTCATGTTATACTTTTCATATAGTTTATATATAAAACAGTATATTTTAACTTAATGTAACACTTTTTCACTTTTTTTTACATTGAGTTAAATTGGGTATTATAAAGCATGACTCTCTTTAAATGAATAAGTACTGACCAGGTTCAGAAGTAAATGCCACAGTAATTAATAAAAACACAAAATAAAATAATAATAATAAAATAAAGCAAAATAAATAAAATACTAAAATAAAAAATAAAAAAGTGTGGTAAAAAAAAAACATGCTATCTACATTGTTACACATAGATAGAACGATAGAACGATAGAACGACAGAACGATAGATAGATAGACAGATAGATAGATAGATAGATAGAACGATAGATAGAATGATAGATAGAATGATAGAATAGATAGAACAATATAACAATAGATAGAACGATAGAACGATAGAACGATAGATAGATAGATAGATAGATAGATAGATAGATAGATAGATAGATAGATAGATACAGTTGTGTGAAAAATTGTTTGCCCCGTCCTGATTTTTTTATTTTTTTGCATGTTTGTCACACTTTAATGTTTCAGATCATCAAACAAATTTAAATATTAATCAAAGATAACACAAGTAAATACAACATGCAGTTTTTAAATGAAGTTTTTTTATTATGAAGGGAAAACAAAATCCAAACCCACATGGCCCTGTGTGAAAAAGTGCTTGCCCCCTAAACCTAATAATTGGTTGGGCCACCCTTAGCAGCAACAACTGCAATCAAGCGTTTGTGATAACTTACAATGAGTCTGTTACAGCGTTGTGGAGGAATTTTGGCCCAATCATCTTTGCAGAATTGTTGTAATTCAGCCACATTGGAGGATTTCCTTTTTAAGGTCATGCCACAGCATCTCAATAGGATTCAGGTCAGGACTTTGACTAGGCCACTCCAAAGTCTTCATTTTGTTTTTCTTCAGCCATTCAGAGGTGGACTTGCTGGTGTGTTTTGGATCATTGTCCTGCTGCAGAACCCAAGTTCGCTTCAGCTTGAGGTCACGAACAGATGGCCGGACATTGTCCTTCAGGATTTTTTGGTAGACAGCAGAATTCATGGTTCCATTTATCACAGCAAGTCTTCCAGGTCCTGAAGCAGCAAAACAGCCCCAGACCATCACACTACCACCACCATATTTTACTGTTATGATGGTCTTTTTCTGAAATGCTGTGTTACTTTTACGCCAGATGTAATGGGACACACACCTTCCAAAAAGTTCAGCTTTTGTCTCGTCAGTCCACACAGTATTTTCCCAAAAGTCTTGGGGATCATCAAGATGTTTTCTGGCAAAACTGAGACGAGCCTTTATGTTCTTTTTGCTCAGCAGTGGTTTTCGTCTTGGAACTCTGCCATGCAGGCCATTTTTGCCCAGTCTCTTTCTTATGGTGGAGTCATGAACACTGACCTTAACTGAGGCAAGTGAGGCCTGCAGTTCTTTGGATGTTGTTCTGGGGTCTTTTGTGACCTCTTGGATGAGTCGTCGCTGCGCTCTTGGGGTAATTTTGGTCAGCTGGCCACTTCTGGGAAGGTTCACCACTGTTCCATGTTTTCACCATTTGTGGATAATGGCTCTCACTGTGGTTCGCTAGAGTCCCAAAACTTTAGAAATGGCTTTATAACCTTTTCCAGACTGATAGATCTCAATTACTTTCTTTGTCATTTGTTCCTGAATTTCTTTGGATCTCAACATGATGTGTAGCTTTTGAGGACTTTTGGTCAACTTCACTTTGTCAGGCAGGTCCTATTTAAGTGATTTCTTGATTGCAAACAGGTGTGGCAGTAATCAGGCCTGGGTGTGGCTAGAGAAACTGAGCTCAGGTGTGATAAACCACAGTTATGTTTTAACAGGGGGGCAAACACTTTTTCACACAGGGCCATGTGGGTTTGGATTTTGTTTTCCCTTCATAAAAATAAACCTTCATTTAAAAACTGCACGTTGTGTTTACTTGTGTTATCTTTGATTAATATTTAAATTTGTTTGATGATCTGAAACATTAAAGTGTGACAAACATGCAAAAAAATAAAAAATCAGGAAGGGGGCAAACAATTTTTCACACCACTATAGATAGATCAACAAGAGATAGAACGATAGATAGAGCAATAGATAGAATGATAGATAGAATGATAGAATAGATAGAACAATATAACAATAGATAGATAGAACAATATATAGAAAGATAGAATGACTGATAGATAGATAGATAGATAGATAGATAGATAGATAGATAGATAGATAGATAGATAGATAGAACGACAGAACGATAGATAGATAGATAGATAGATAGATAGATAGATAGATAGATAGATAGATAGAACGACAGAACGATAGATAGATAGATAGATAGATAGATAGATAGATAGATAGATAGATAGATAGATAGATAGATAGATAGATAGATAGATAGAAAGATATTAAAATAAAATACATATAAACAAATCATTTAAAAAATCAAAAAGAATGACACACTGTAGTGATTAAGTCACATATAGATTCCAGGAATATTTTTCATCTCTGACACTGATTGCAAACGTGGCTAAGATTATTGCTGAGTAGATATTAAGACACAAATGTTGCTTTTCTTTTAACTTCTTATGATTGAAATCAAACACATTTAAACATGCACTCATGAAGCCATTAAGAGAAGTCCGGTCAATGACAAGCTTTGGGTTCCCAGTTCTGCTTTATCTCTGAAAAGTGTTGCCGCCACTGCCGCCCTTTTCTTCTTTTTGCAACGAGTTGCCATGGAAATAGAGAAGCACATGCTAAACGTTTGATACATCAGATCTTGCTTTAATTAGAGGCTTTTGTCTGATATTCAATGAACTAAAGCAGCAGGTAGAGACAAGTTCATAGTCTATGGGATTTTTTTTTTTTTTTTACCATTTTAGGGTTATAAGTCAAGCTTTTCTTGCTGCTAATAAAGAAAAACCAAGAGCATGTGGAACAGTGTGAAAACACTCATTAAATATCTGGTAACATGATTATTAAAGCAATTCATTTTACACATCAACTCATTTACGAAAGTACACTGAGAAACCGCGATAAATCGTTTCCTTATAGTGTTTATATGTCAAATAAAGCAAATTATGCAAATCTTGGGATTCCTCTTCAATTTAATATTCTGTTATGAAGTACAAACCTGGTCTGACTGTATTTGTTTGTTTCGCTGTACCAGCGAATACATAAAATACAGTTCTTGTAGTCTCCCAACAGGGCGGTGCTGCAGAGTCACGATTAACTCTGTTCATCTTCCTGTTTGAGTCGTTTTCGCAGGTGATCACCAATCGCAGCTAAAGGGTTGGTCTTGAAGGTGGGATTTTTCATGGCTTCACTGAAGTGAGACGCTTCCGTTTCGCTGGAACCAGACAAAAACAATGATTCGTTTGAAATCTGACTTCGTTAAAATTTCTGTGCACAATAAAAATGTGACAAAACCAAGAAAGCTTACAATGGTGAACAAGCAGACCTGCTAAGTTTGTATATATATTATATACAATATACAAATAATTTTCAGAAAGTTTTTAATAATTTATTGTTTTTTTTATTAATGTGATGTGCTTAACTGTCATGACAATAATGCAAAAATATTGAAGGTTAATATTTTAACCTTAATACATTATATTGTCTTCTCACCAATAAAATTAGCCACATTTGCAATCAGTGTCTTTTTTAATATTATCCTTTGGAATCTATATTTTTCATTAAAAACAGCAGACAGTGTCATCTTTTTGTCAAATAAATTGTTTTAAATGGCTTGCAATTGAATAATTCCTGCATCTCACACGTTAAACAGTATATGTTCAAAAACAGGGTATTACTTATTTTAATTAATTAATAATTAATCTTTTTAACTTTTAATTATTTTTTATTTTCTATTTTAATTTATTTATGAGGATTTAAACAAAAAATGTGCTTAACTGTCATAATAATGTAAAAAAATTATAATATTCATAAAACATTTATAGTGTCTTTATGAAATATATCATTTCATTTTTTTTTTTTTTTTTTTTTTTTTTTTTTTGCTTTTGGGTGAAATGTAATCTTGTTCTTGACATGTTTTGTGATATTTTTCCATTAACCACCAGGTTTCTATAAAAATTGCATTGCTAAATGATTGATGAAATATTGATAAAATATTAATGTGAAATTAACAATAGCAAAGTGTGGAAATGAAAAGATAGCCATTATCTTACAGTATTTTTCGTTTCTGGGCTGGTTTCATCTGGCTGAAGTTTGTGGGTTCTGGTTTCTTCTTAACCGAACTGAGGCGAGAAACATGAAAAAACAATTGTGTTACATGCAAAACCATTTATATTTATCATCATTAACTTAAAAAAAAAAAAAAAAAAAACATGTCAGAAAAAGGCTCAAGTGTTTTATATATAGAGATTTAGAGGCATGTTTGAAGATGCGCTTTGAAGTTCTCCAGAGCGCAGGCTTTCCTCACACAAGTGTTATTTATTATGCAAGACAAAGCAAGTCTTCACAGCACGCATCAAATGACTAACAGATAAAACACCACAAACAAACTGAGAAAACAGACTAATGTGGTTTAGATCAAAGCAATTAAACAGTTGTGAGAAACATTTTGTCTTTCAGAGTTTTGTGTGCTCAGCCAAATTTGATTAATCTACAAAACAGCATTACTGCTGTCAACACATGGCGAAATACATTTAGAGGCTGTGTGTGCAAAATAAATTTACTTTTTACTATAATTTGCTTATGGAGGATTGCCAAATATATCAAAGAATGAAAAGTTTTGTCTGCTGTTCAAGGTTTACATTTCAACAGCAGGGTTATTATACTTAAAAACAATAACAACAACAACAACAACAACAACAAAAACATTTTCATTAGTTGAAATAAAATAAAATCTAAAGAATCTTAAACTTACTTCATTTTAACTATTTGCCAAGGCAACGTTTCTAATTTTCATTTAGTTTAACTTGATGTGCTAAAATACCAAAAAAATAACTCACAAAAATGCACAACAAAATTACTAAAATTTTAACAAAAATTAAAATGAAAAATATAAAAATACATTTATAAAAATAAGTGTTATTTCTACGTTTCTTTAAAAAGCAGATTATTTTTTTTCCAAATCTTTTTCAAATTGTATTTACATACATGGCTTTTCGGTGTATAAATATTTTATTTGTTTACTTACAGGGTTTCCACAACTGATTAATGTATTTTCATGACTTTTCCTAGTGGTTTGTGATTAATTTGATTTTTTTATTTTAAACTTACATTTTATTGACGAAAGAACAATTTTTTTCCAAAAATTCTTAAAATTGTATTAATATACATGACTATTCAATATGCAAAAATTGCAAATGCTAATACTGATAGTGGCTATTTATCTTGAGTTGATACAGAATTCATTTATAAACAAAATGAGATGTTATGTTTTGGCATTTTTATTAGAAGTCTTCCTGGGGAAATGGATGTAATAACGTAATGGACAAATTAAAAGTACTATAAATGTTAAGTAAATATATAGAACTCTAGATGGCAGAAAGAGAAAAAAAGATGTACACTGGCTTCCAGACAGTTAATACAAACAAGAGAAACAGGTGCTGAATGAAATCTGTTTGTATGATGTGTTGTTTTGAGAATAAAATTCATAGCAGAAAATAAACATGCATATGCATAAATTATCCCAGAGATATGCCAGAATACACAACCAATATGCTTATGTGTAGAAATGAGAAAACTGAGTGCTTACGCTTTGTTTTTCCGCTGTGTGCTGGCGGGGGTTTTGAGAGACGGGAGGAGCTGGGAGAGTTCAGGAAGGGCATCAGCCAGAGGTCTCATGTCGCCCACCACAGGCGTAGCCTTCCTCCGCGCCTGCGCCACCTCCTGCTCACGCGCAAGCTTGATCGCACTCATCTCTGGAGATGGTAGCGAGACAAATAAACTACATATGAAAAAGTGGTTTTCTGGTAACAAGCAGCAGTAGACACATATTCACATATTCATTCAAATTCACACATGGTCTCTGAAATGTTGCGCTATTGTCATTTCCCAACCCTTTTCTCCTTGTCATTATCATCAAAAGGCATGAAAAGGAATAAAGTAAAATAATTAAAAACAAATGAATAAAAAATAAATAAGGAATTACATAACAGAAACATTGAAAATTATTATATAATCTACGAGAATGCATGTCAGATCAGCGTCACATTCTTCAGCAGCAGCTCTTAAAGTAATAGCAGCCAAAAAAATCTAATAACCCAGCTGCTGTGACGTCTGTTAATCAAAAAACAAAAGAAAAAATGAGGAAATCAATAACTTTTGTAGCTTTAAGGATTCATCTATATTTAATTTAGAATTTGTGTTTTATAACTTTATTTAATTTCTGCATATTTCCTATTTGCTGAAGGGCACAGGTAAATGTGACATTTATTATAATGGCTTTATGTGAAGATTGTTTTAAGTTCACTTAAATTAGAAGTTATTTTTTAAAGTCTAATAAATGTTTAAATTGATAGCTCTCAATTTTACTGTAATGTTAGTATAGTCAACATTGCATTAGGGAAAAAAAGAACAATTTCAGAGGGACATCAGTAGTGTATTTTTTAATATACTGTCTATGTTTTTTCTACATTAATTTGAAGATTGAATGTGACATTATTGCAATATAAAAGTATATTTAAAAACTTTCATGTTAGGTGGGATTAATCGCAAATAATTTCAGAAAAAAATCATACGATTAATTAGTTAATTTACATATATATATATATATATATATATATCTAAACACTGTGAGTGTGTGTGTGAGTATATAAATATATATATATGTATACACACACTGTGTGTGTGTGTGTGTGTGTGTGTGTGTGTGTATATATATATATATACATATATACACACTGTGTGCATGTATGTATGTATGTGTATATATATATATATATATATATATATATATATATATATATAGGCATATATTTTTTCAAATTGTATAAAATAAAATGACAAAAGTGAATTAAAAATAAAGTATCAAATAAAACATTAAAATGTTTTGAAATGTTTTTTTAAAAAGTTAAATGTTTTTTATATATTAAAAAAGATAAGAAGGCACAAAATGGCATAAAATAAAAAGCATAAAAACTAAAACACAAATTAATATAAAATTCATATAATAAAATACATAAAATAAAATGCCATGAAGAAATTTAAAAAGCATAAAATATAAACAAATTGTATACAAAATGTGTTAAATAAAAAGTAAAAAAATATTTAAATTCATTAAATAAAAAATTCATAAAAATGAATTTAAAAAACATACAAGCATAAACACATAAAAGAGTATATATTAAAAATGCAAAAAAGCATAAAAATATGAATTTATAAAATAAAAGGTATAACATAAACCGTCAAAAATACATAAAAGCATAAAATAAAAACATAAAGTGTGAAATACATAACCCATAACTCTAAACCTATCCCTATACATAAAAATACCTAAAATAAACCTATCTCCTTTTAATCGCAGCAAGAAATCAAAGGAATAAATTGGTTTGAAACAATATCTTAAATGACACACATCACAGTAAAGTTACAGGAGGTCACATAATTTTTGATTTAAAAAAAGAAGTTGGTTTAAAAGGATGAGTTCATTCCAGTAGGCCTATATCCAGTATGACTTCTTGTCCAACTCACAGACAGAAAATAACTCCTGCAGGAACGGACTGATGTCACCCGACCATCTAAAACCAAACTGAAGCTCTGAGACAGAAAGCAGGACACCGCAGGTGCTTCAGTCCAAAAACAACAAAGTACATGTAGGGAAGAAAAAACAGACAGAGAAGCACTTCTTTGACAGAAGCACTACGTCTTTTTGCAAACATAAAATACATGTCATTTTTCATCTCACAAGCGGCCATTTTGGTTCTTTTCTACTGCCGTTATGACTTTTTTAACCTTGTTTTTGTACACCATTTGTTAAGACCTTGAAGGTCTTTGAGTTTTATGAATCCAACAACATCTTAATCCTCCCCCCTTTTTAATTTCTTGACAATGTGACATGCAGTCTGAGGCTTGGGTTTCAGCTTGAGCCGTGAGCCCCATTAGATCCTAATTATAATCACCTCGGCCGGAGCTTGTGTTACACGCCGCATTGATCGGCCAGAGCGATTACAGGCTTCAGAATCAGGGTGTGGCGTTAATGATCCTGACATATCCATCTCTGAAGATCCCGCCGGCCCATGAGATCAGCTCACGATGAAAGAAATAGCCTCACATGAGTGTTTCGGGATTCAGTTGATGATATTAGCGTTTTCTTTGCGGGAAACAGAAGAGGAGAAGGTGAAAAAATACTCACTGTTAAGCCATCTTTCCCTGCGCTCCTTCATTTTTTCTTTCTTCGACTGTTGTTTCTTTTCTCCTGTGCCTGAAAACAAGACATTTCCATATGGATCATTACTGATCAACTTTACAAAGATTTTACACATTTTATGTATTCAACACTAAAAAGGCTTAAAAATAAAAACAAAACATTAATGATTATTTTTCTCAAAAGGGGAAAAAGAAAAAGTTAAAAAGTGTGCTTTATATTTAGTTTAGAATGCAATGCAACTTTATTAGAAAATGTAGCAAAATAAAAGCACATGAAATTTCACAAAATGAAAATGAATAAAATGGTACAGGAATGCATAATATTACAAATGGGAAGCAAACTATTACTTTCAAATGGGGACGAATTTAAACCAGTGTTATTTTAGTAATATTAACATACTGTTAAGTATTTGTTAATATTTTGTTTTCATTTAAATCTTAGATCAGATTTAGAATTTTTAAGTGCTTCTGTCATTTTGTTTTAGTTTTTGTATTTATTTTTGTATTTATTTATTTTTATTTCAGTTTTAGTCATTTTAGCACTTCCGATTAAATGTATTTCAGTTAGTTGTTAAGACAACATTTCTAATTTTAAATTAAGTTTTATAAGTTTAAATTTTCCACCTAATATTTATTGTAATTTATTTCAGCTTTATTTAAATTATTTTAAAAAGTTCTAGTTTAATCATTTCTAATCTTTAAAAAAAAGTTTTTCATCTAATATTTATTTTATTTTATTTCAGCCTTATCTTTATTAATGAAATCTATCTAAATAGTTTTAGTTTTAAAAAATTTCTATCTTAAAAAAGTATAAGTTTCAGTTTGTCATCTGATATTTATATTTTATTTCATTTAATCTTTATTTTAATGAATGCAAACTACTTTAAGTTTAGTTACCAGTAGCAACACTGGTTTAAATACAAAAAGCAAAACACATGCATTAGACTTTCAGGTTATTCTTTGAAGAGGGATTTAGTTTTGGTTTAAATGCAGGTGTTTTGGTTCATTTGGGTATTGTTTTGTCTGCAGAGCATGAACTCCATGCACCTGTCAAAATAACGTAGTGGCAGCCAATCAGTTAAGGACACGGCTGAGAACACAAAGTCTGCAGGTTCAGTTCCCAACAGAAATGAGCCAGGAATTGCACTGCTGAACAGAAAATAATGTATGGTGGGAAAAACTAAAATAAAATGAAATTACACAAAAAGCCACTATTCACTATCTAAAGTGAATATTACGGCATGTGTCATGGCTGTGGGAAATGGAATGGAAAATAACAACACGTCTCATGTGAGTGGATTACAGTAGGATGTCTGTTGTCTGTTTGACTTCATGTTACTTCCTGTTCCCGGATAGTGACGTCTTATCAGAGGGAGCATATTGTGTGTATTTAACGATTGTGCTGACCTCTGAGGATCAGATCGAGTGTGATAACGAATCTATATGTGCCTATGTGTGTATGTATCAGCGTAGTTTCCATCTGACAGAAGTCATTCACAGACCACTGAGGTCAAACCACAAATAAACCTCTTACATTTAGTCTTTTTTTTTTCATATAAGTGATGCACAAGATTTACACGTTTCATTTTCAGAAAAAGGACTAAAAAATATATATAAAATTGTCAGTAATCATTTAACATTATTATAATACATTCCGATTGTTAGTATAATGCATAATAATTACTATTTATTACTGTGCACTGAAAAAATAAAAATGTCACAAGATTCGCATACTTCACTTTCAGAACATCCACTTTTTGAGTGCTTAATAAAAATGATTGAATTGTTTTTAATAATTTAATTTTATCATAAAATTTCAATTGTTTGTGTAATGAATAACAATTACTATTAATAAAATGTTACATTTTTGTGAACTGCAAAAATACAAATGTCAAGACTTCACTTTTTATAAAATGCACTTACTGTACACTTAATGAAAATGGTTATTAATTATTAAATATTATGATATTCAGATTGCTGAATATATCTGACTATGACTATGCATTGAAAAAATAAAAATATCACAAGATTTACATGCTTCACTTCCCGAAAATGCACACTGGGTGTTTAACAAAAATGATTAAATTGTTATTAATAATTTAATATTATAATAATCTGATTGTTAGTGTAATTCATAGTAATTACTATTAATTAATAAAAATAATAATTGAATTACTGTGAAAATCACGACAAAAACAACAAACTGCCCAAACTCAATTTCGCTTGGCACTCTGAAATGATCCGCATTATGCAACATATGCTAAAAACAGTTAAACTACAGTGACCGCTTCATCCAAAAATAATACAAATGCATTAAACCCAGAGAGAAATGCATGAAAATGATCGACCTCTGCGATTTTCATCGCCAGGGGACAAACTCAGCTCAACAAGCTTTTGGTTGCCGAGCAACATTCAGTGGAAAAGAGAGTTTGTATGAGATATTTGATCATGAAAACCGCATTCACAGCTCTGCAAAGATCCGGTCACTGAGAGACGGGAGGTTTGACAGCCTCAGTGACCTCTCCTGCCTGACTGTGGACATGACAGCAAAGTCTTTATGTACAGTTATTTTTTTTGAATACACATGAATTAAGTTGAGCTTTTTGGTCAACATCATTATCTTTAAGAGGACATTGTTGAGTCTCAAAATATGTCAGGGTCACATTTCATTGCAAAAACAAAAGCAAAAAAGTATTAAAATTATATAAAGCATATTTCAAAGCATTCCAGATTTGTAAACACGTTATTTTTAAGATTTTTTTTTTTTTTTGCAGTTTTATATTATTTTGCAGTTTTATATATTATTATATTATTATTTTATATGAATTATACACATTTCCCCCCTAAATTCTCATAACCATAATGAACACAGACATGTTATGATGAAATATCGGTAGACACAATTTGTCAACTGGTAGAGATTTTTGAGTATAATCTCTAACGCAGTTACATGCTCACGTGATGTTGCTGGGCTACTTGGTCACGAAAACTTAATGTATTGAACCAAGCTATTTTTGCCGCTTTATACTACCTGGTCTCATGATGAACTTTTTCTGTGGGAACTTTTTCGCAAGATGCAAAATACGTACCAGTATGTACATATCACTGCAGTTTTCAACAGAAATTAAGACCAGAAGCGGTAAAACACTGAGCACTTGGGTACGAATCCCATCAAAAACATGACATGACAGTGGACATTTCACATTGAATATGTCACGAAACATACATGGTGGTACGTGTTTCGTGTCTTGCGAAAAAGTTGCGAAAAGGTTGGCATTATAGGCCTTGAACAATTAAATATACACACCTGTATGTGTCAAAATGCCCGTCTTTGCAAGTGTCCTCGTAAACACAGTAATTTAGGTCTTAAGTGAAAGCAAACAGCTGAGAAAGAAAACACACGTAACAGTATATTTGATCTGGGCAGCTCTTAGAGTGACAGCAGTCTAATATTCTTGCTGTCTGTCATTCATGTTAATCAAACAAATAAAGAAAGAAAATCTCTTGGCTAAATCACTTTTGTAACTTTAATAAGAGGAAACATATAATTAATTTAAATTTCTATGGTTTCACAAATTAAAGCAAAAATAACTATATCATGATATATATTGTTACCGTGAAATAAAATTACTCATATCGTGATGTAAGATTTTGGTCCTATCGCCCACCCCTATATATATATATATATATATATATATATATATATATATATATATATATATATATATATGGAGGCATCTAACAAGTTCTACTTTAGATAATGAATAATAAATAATAACGTATCTTTATATTTAGGGATGTTAATTACGGTTATTTCTCCTAACCGACAACCGATGCTCGTTAACCGATTATTAACCGTTAACCGACAAGATTGCTTTAAATTAGAATTGAATTAAATTAGAAAGGATAAGTGTCTGTGACTTGTTAAAAATATTAACATTTGTTTTCCAGGGATTAATTTTACATATGCAAAAAGTAGCAAACAATAGAACATGAGGATTCACATGGTCATATCATATCACATCACGCACCTGCGCTTCTGTGAGCGGAAAAAAACATAATAAAGCTAGGCTATTTATATATAGGCTATATAACGAATAAACAGGCCTATACGAGAAATATATTTTTACTTAAATAATAAATTAAGAGAACTAAAGAAAAACTGTGCAAAAAGTAGCCTAGTATGCAGAGTTTCGGTTAATTTTTGTGCTGTGTGAAAGGAAACCAAAACGGCAGAAAGCAGCATCCTATTTTTCTTTAGGCCTATTTTACAAAAGCACAAAGATTTGTTTTTATTGTGAATGTACACAAATAAAAGCAAACCTTTTACAATTCTGATTATCTTTATGACTAAAAGGAGTAGTTGCTTCCACTGTTAGAAGGAAAAAAGCGATCAACTGATTGCGCCGGCGCTGTATGCGCGCACACAGTTAAGCATTGCTACCTTGACAATGCAGCCTGTTCATTATCATAATAAAATACAGTCAGTTAAACATATGGAAAAAAAAAACACTGCTCAGTTTAAATATGTAGTAAAATCTGTGCCGTTAAGCGTTATCGCCGTACCACCGTGATGTTATGCAAAAAATTTTGTTTTATGTGGATTTTGTGTCGAATGAGAGACCCAACGTTAGTTTCAGTTTCATTTTAGCCTAAATGAATTCGTTTGGCTAGTCGTTTATATAGCTATAGCTTCTTATATTTTTAATTCTTGTTCTTTTCTAAATACTGTTAAATTGAAAGAATTTGTTGTGGAGCGAGGGGAATTAAATAGCCTAGCTATGTTTACAGTGTTTATTATAATGTTTGTAAACCTTTCGCATTGGCATTAGGCCTATTTCTGAATTAAATAATAAAATGCGACTTATACGTGGCTTACGTTTGTTTTGTTTTTTTCTCCAAAACACGGAATTTTTTTTATACGCGTAGCATATTTTAACCATGCAGCAAACCTTTTCAAATATTTTGATAAATTACTGGAAAAAAAAAAAAGACTAAAAACCGTTTAACTGATTGTATTAATCGGTCAAAATTCTTACGGTCGGTTAACGGTTAACCGGTTAAAATGAGCATCTCTATTTATATTATATTTATATTATATTTTATATTATTTATTTTCTTATATTTTAGATTATAGGGTGAAATATTATCTATGAAATTTACCCACAGATTAAAATACAATAAATTAATAAAAAAGTGCATATTTTGACAAAATATCTAAAATCAATTCTCTTTTCAAATAAAACCATTTTCATGCTGTAAAAATGCAATCAAACTAAATTATTTAACTTCACCAATTATTTCAGTTTGTTGTAGCAGTGTATGTGTTTTCCACATTTTGATGCCAAAAAATGTTTTCACTCATTTCCCAGCCGTGCAAAGCAAATTAACATCTGTAATACAATTGGAAAAATGTAGCCACATCCGCGGCACACATTTCTGTGCATTTATGTCTGCTATTTTGTACATGTCAATCACTTCAAGGCTACTGGTCTGTTATGTGTGTGTGTGTGTGTGTGTGTGTTTGTAAGAGAAACAGCATCTCAAATGACCGTCATCTTCCTGTGAAGGAAAGCTGAACCAGGACAGATTCAGTGCAGGAGACTCAAGAGAATAACATGAGAGTTATTTATGAGTCCTGAATGATTATGTGTCATGTACACATCAAAACAACCTTTCACTCAGTTTTAACAGCGTTATAAACACACACAGACGTCTATGTGTTTTTGTCTGTATATGGGCATTACACGGCCATGGACAAACTGCACAATGAGCTCTGTCCTCTGGAAACCAGTCTGGAGAGGAGACTCGATAAGAGAGATAAACGTCATGTCCTACGACCCACATTTCTCCTCACTATATCACTCTTTCCAGACTGATGATCTCTGACAGAAAGGCCTGCATGTGAAGTCCAGACACAAACGCCCTGAGCCTCTGCATCCTTCAATGATATGATAAACACAATGTAATCATCTGCTTTTACACAACTGGAAATGCCACTGGGACAATGACGTGAAAAGGGGGAGCCTGAGGCTCTTAATATATTGTATTAAAAGGTATTGAAGTCAGAACAAGATATAAAACACACATTGTCATGTACCATTTTTAACACTGTTATATGTGTTATTTTGTTAAATAATGTATTATGTTTAGTCAAGTCAAGTCACCTTTATTTATATAGCGCTTTTAACAATACAGATTGTGTCAAAGCAGCTTTACAGTATTAAATAGGAAAAAATAGTGTATAATAATGCAAAAAGACAACAGTAAATGCTAAATTTTCAGTTAAAGTCAGTTCATCGTTGATTCAGTGATGTCATCGTTCAGCTCAGTTCAGTTCAAATAGTATCTGTGCTTTTAATTACACATTATATATTCAAGTTTACCACATTATATATTCACCACAATTACACAAGTAATTTAGAGTAAGTAAATTTTTACTTATTTAAATATAGTAACAAAAAACTTATGTTTAGCAGAGACATACAAAATTTGCAACACTATTATAGGATATTTAAATAGTCAAAAACCCTTAATTGTGTAATTATATATATTTAACCATTACATATATATATATATATATATATATATATATATATGTAATGGTTAAATATATATAATTACACTATATATGTTGGTATAATTTTGGTAACAGGGTTGAATGAAAAAAGTGTATGTTTGCATATATATGCAAATATATATACATATATGTGTGTGTGTGTGTGTGTGTGTGTGTGTGTGTGTATACACACACAGAGAGATTTAGATATATAGAACATAAAATGTATATATTTTTTGTCCATTCAACCCTGTTACCAAAATTTGTCATTTAAATCCAACCAAAAACACTGAACTTAGTGAAAGAAACAAATCTATAAAATAAAAATATATATTGTATTAAAAGGTAATATTCTCAGAACACACACTATCATATACAGTTTTTAACACTGTTATATGTGTTATTTTGTTAAATAATATGCTATATTTAGATATTTACCACAATTACACAAGTAATTCAGAGTAAGTAAATTTATGGCATTTAAATATAGCAAAAAAATAAATAAAAAACTTATTTGCATATGTTCAGTATAAAAAATAATTGTAATTTTAACTGTAAAATTTTGTAAAAACGCTATGGAAAAAAGCTGTTAATCGGTTAACAGTATGTTCCTGTACTATATACAGGGAAAAACTGTAAAAGATCTAACCAGACATTTCATGTAATTTTACAGTAAAATGCTGTTAATTTTACAGTTTTTAGAAGTAAAAACAACAAATCAATGTATAATTTAGTCAAAAGCTGTAAACTGATATTCCCAAAATTCCTTGCGTGACAATCCACATTTGAAAGTATTTTGTTTAAATAATCATGTTTTTTTTTTATAGTTTTTGTTATCAGTTATGTATATTTGGGCTTTATGTTACATCTTCTGTTGTTTAATGAAAGTTTATTGCATTATTTAAGTATCGTGTGTTACCATGATGGTGTTTTGTGTTTGCATGAATGACTCTTTGCACCTTCTATATATTAGTATATACTTCTACTTGTGGTGAAGCTACTTGTGATGTGCTTTGACTCTTCATGTGGCTTTCTCTTTTACCACCTGCATTATTATGGTGGTTGTAAGTGAGTTAAAAGTACAAAATAGATTTTAATAGCAGTGTGCTTTGTTGAATTTACTGGTTTACATTCAAAATTTCTTGTTTGTAAATTACAGTTTTATACTGTAAAATGTACAGTTTTTGGCCATAAATGTGTTTACAGTTTTTCTGTATTTTTTACAAAATTATTCTAGCAACCACAGCTGCCAAAAAATTTTTGTAAAAACTACAGAATTTTTTTTACAGTGATATACATAATAATTTTTTAACACTATTATAAGATATTTAAATAGTCAAAAACCTTCAAAAAAAATTGATAACGGGGTTGATTAAAAATTTACGGCATTTAAATTCACCCCCAAAACCCTGATTTGGGTAATTCTGTTATTTTTTTACCAACAAAACAATGAAATAACAAATATTTGGGAATAAACAACAGAACAATGAGTAACAGAGTTGATAATTTAGGTTTAATTTACATATAACTCAGTAGGTACTCGGTAGTTTAGGACAAAATGTTGGTTTTTAATTGTTGATGAACTTATATTACCCATAAATTAAAGAAAAATATTTGCTTGATACTTTTTCTTAAAATAACTTGCGTAACAGGGTTATATGGTTCAAGATTTACTTCCTGCTACGCTGTGGAAACATCTTAGGCGTCACAGTTTTACTTGAAATACTTTGATTTTGAAATTTACACTTGAAATATCATGTAAAACCAATTCAAAGACAACCATAATCTGCAACTGCAAACAATAATTTACAATTGCAAAAATCCAACTTTAGTTTATATTCTTTCCATTCAACATTTGTTTGCCAATTTCCAGTCCCTGCCTGATCCACAACCAGTTTTCCACACTCTGAACCACTGAAAGCCATCACTAAACTGCTCTCAGATCAGAAACAACCCCGTCAGCGAGTCGATCCAACCATCAGCCACCACAGAAATAACAACAGTGGTGTTTTTCTGCTGTATCTGCCTGATAGGGATCTCCGGCCCTCATATCTCCCTCCACCACTTTTCTGACGCTGGAAACCCAATCTCGCTTCTGCATCCGTCTGTTTGCCACAAACCAGGGATAGGGAAAAAAATCCATCATTCCCACCACATCCATCCCAGAGAGAGCATCATGTTCAGAGAGCTGGCTGAAACGGACACCGCCAATTAGGAGCGGACAGAACACCCAGCTGCCCTTTCCTGCCCCTCTGCACTTGCACTTCTCATCTCCTGTCCCGCCAGCGCTGTGAGGAGAGGTGGCAGGGCATCTGGGGAGCTGAGCTGGAGGTGAAGGAGGTGAATTTCCGAGGTCAAGCTGAGACACCGATACCCTCAATTAAAGAGGCGAAAGATCTCGTTCTGTCAAAGCAGTGCCACGGGCACATTGATTCTCTACGTCAAGCGCAGCCGCAACCGAGGCACATTTAACTAGATCCTCCAACTAAAAAAAATCATTAAAATAAATATTTCAAAAAAATATAATATATATATATTTATCAGTAGCTGCCTATTACATCTACATAATTACAAACAGGCTGTTCCATAACTTAGTTACATGGTAAGTACATTTTGTTTCATGTAAGTACAACGGCTACTACTAAGTACTTAACTATGTAGTTACTCTGTATTATGGACTCCTTAAAATAAAGTGTTACCCAAAGGATATTAAAACAAATAAAGGATATTAAATAATTCCATTTAATAAGAATAAACATTTTAAAAAAATAATCATATCATCTTAAATGTTATTCTTTTTTATTTTATATATGTGTGTGTGTGATTAATTTATATTGGAACATTAATTGAAACATTAAATAAATAAATACATTAAATAAATTTATGTTTTATATGTTGTTTTAATTGCTTTTCAATTAAATTAAAACAATAAATTTTTTTTCAAATAAAAACAAATTTTATTTATTAAAATACTAAAAATACATACATACATATATATATATATATATATATATATATATATATATATATAGTTTTAATTCAATTGAAAAACAATTAAAATAATAAACTATACACTTATTTATTTATAAAATGTGTGTGTGTGTGTGTGTGTGTATAAATCTCTTCTGACTGATTATATGTGACCGTGGACCACAAAACCAGTCATAAGTGTAAATTTTTCGAAATAGGACAATATTTGATCAAGATACAACTATTTGAAAATCTGGAATCTTAGGGTGCAAAAAAAAAAATCTAAATATTGAGAAAAATCGCCTTTAAAGTTGTCCAAATGAAGTTCTTAGCAATGCATATTACTACTGAAAAATTAAGGTTTGATATATTTATGGTAGGAAATTTACTAAATATCTTCATGGAACATAATCTTTACTTAATATCCTAATGATTTTTGGCATAAAAGAAAAATTGATAATTTTGACCCATACAATGTATTTTTGGCTATTGCTACAAAATTACCCGTGCAACTTAAGACTGGTTTTGTGCTCCAGGGTCACATATATGAACATGAATCATTTCAAACAAGTCATGAATATTAGTAAAATAATATATTAATTTCCAAACTAAGAAAATCCCAAAATAAGAACTGAATTTTTATACTATGACCTAAATAAAGAGTAAAATAAACCATTTCAATATTACATTAAAATTATTTAAATCATTTATTCAAATAAATGATTTAAAAATATGCAAAAGTTATTTAATGTTGTGCATTTAGGATACATAAAATGCAAGGTGTGAACTTAGCTTTAGAGAACAATAAAATGAAATGACATTTCCACCACAAAATGATACTAAAAACAGCACATATTCTCAGATGTGGAAAAAATGTTAATGACTTTTAAGCTATTTATTTATTTATTATTATTAATTTTTTGCTTTTATCAGTACTAAACAAATAAAATTGTATTAAGAGTGCAAAAAATATGCTTTAAGCATTTCTAAAAAAAAAAAAAAAAAAAAAGTCTGCAGTATCAAAACCACCTGTAATTAAAGCAACACCCACGTACTAAAAGTCTGGATAATAAGTACAGTAAACATACACTGTAGAAATATCAAGAGTAGTATAATAGCCAAGCCACAGTGAGGCATAACTCATATACTGGTTTAGTTGATCTTCTAGCTTTATTAGTTGTCTCATCTCTCAGTCCTGCAGTTCTCCTCAAGAGAAACTGAGATTTGTTAGTGTGAGCAGCCGTGGGGTCAGCGGTCACATCAGTGCATTGATGCAGCAGCGCTGTGATGTTCACGCATGAGTTATTTATACTGCAGACAGCCAGGAATAGAACAGCCCTCCTTACCCAACCTCAATACTCACACACAGCTGACATTCATAGAGAACAATCAAAACTAGAGGACTCACTTTCATCTCGTCACACTATACGTTCATTACACTACTACAATTTGGTAGAAGGGTTCGAACCAACAGCTTTTCAGAGCCTGGATCTTTAACCACTAAGCTACACCACCCTCTGATTCAAGTTACAGCATAAATCAAATCGTTGCTCACTGATTTCAAACATCAATAACACGTTCAATACATATTACAGATGATTTATATACATAATTTCTAAAATATACATTAGATTTTGCAAGACTTCAAAAACATAATACAGACTGCCATCTTGTGGCCACACGTTTTGCATTTTTGGCAACAATTTTTAAATTTGTATGATCTTTTTTTAATAACATTATATTTTAATACAATATTATAATTAATTATTTAATGTATTAAAATAAGAGTATGTATTAAAATTAAATACTTATAATAATAATATTCAGTTTAAATATATATTTAAAAACAAATTGGTGCAAAAAAATCATAATTAAAACATTATAATAGAAAGTAAAATTAATATTAACTAATTATGAACAATTAAAAGAATAAACATCTTTTTTATTTTGCATTATAACTTTTCTATTTTACATACATTCAAATCACACATATTTTAAAATTTAAATGTAAAAAAATAGAAATTATAATCCAATATTTTACAATACAATCAATTACATATGAAATTCTTGCATTATTATAAGCAAATCTATGCAAAAGAAAAACTATACTAGCATTATAATAGTACAAGTAAAATAAATATTACATGATTATGGCCTATAAATTGAATAAACGTTTCTTGCACATTTTGTATATACATATTTAAATGTAAATATGAATATTTTTCTAATTATACTACTAAAATTTAATACAATATAATTATTTTTATATGTAACATTCATTTGAACTACTTACATAATTAAAAGCAAATCTGAGAAAAATTTGCAAGTACAATATTATAATAAAAGTAAAATTAATATTAAATGATTAAAAGTCAAATAAATATTAAATGACTATGACCTATAAATAAAATATTCTTCTTCATTTCGCATAATAACTTTTTTGTTTTACATTTTTCTTTCAGAATTAAGTCAAAAAAACATTTTATAGTAAAAACAATATTAAATCATTTACATTTTTAAATAATAAACATCAGCCTAATTTTCAGATTGAAAAATAAAATACAATTATTTGGGGATTTTCTTATAATTGCATAATAATGTCTAATACAATATAATTTACAATATTATATTTTTTATTTATTTATTTTTGTATGCGTAGCAACATGAAATACTTTTAACATTCAGTTGAAATATTTACAGATTTAAAAGCCAATCTGAGAGAAATAAAAAAAGGAAAAAACCCTCACCTTTCTGTTCTCCTGCAGACTGTTTGCTTATGGTCACATTTGATGGTTCATCAACTTTCAGCGTTTGAACTAAAGACTCAGAGGAGATTTTAGTTCCAGAAAAAACTCCAGAGGGAAAACTGAACGCCTACATGGAAAACACATGAAGCTGAAAGAAGAAGAGCAGGTCATCTGAGGAGAAATAACACTGGGAACACAATCTACGACTCTGACATGTGCAATATTTAATAGCATATGACAAATGAATAATAAATGGCCATACCTTTGAATTATTATTTATACTGCTGTCAGATGTGTTGAGTGAATCTGTTTTAATGAGTTGAATGGGCTTGATCTGTATCTTCTCCAGATACCCCAGCATGGGTTTGTTTTGGTGCTCATTTTTCAGCTTCACAGAGCCGTGATGGAGCTTCTGCCGGATCCGTTTAATTTTCCCCACCATTCTAAGTATACATGTTTTAATGTAAGTTGATAAGATCCTTACGTTTATACACAGCGCAAAAATCCTGCACGTGTTAAAATTGACAATTTGTTTGGTGTTACAGCTATCAAACATGATAAAGGGTATTTATAAGAAATGTAAATACCGTCTCCATACAAGCTCCCTTACGAAAAATAACCATGGTTTTATTATAGTAGAAATGTAGTAACCATGTTTTTTTGGCGCATTAATTACCATTTGTATAACCAGTTTTATTAAAAATACCACGGTTAGCCTAAAATATGGTTTGTGTAGCAAAACCATGGTTAATTTTCTTAAGAGATGCTCTGTGCCTGCTCAAAATTCTGTGTGAAAACGTAATGCTGCATAAAAGCCAGACTAAATTAAGCCAGCTCTGACTCACCTCAACGCATAATCGTATTTGCTGTGTAAATGCATTCATGCCACTTCTGAGCAGCATTAAACAGTCTAGTAAAGACTGTAAATGCCATTTCAGTACCTCTGTGCCGCCTTTGCAGTGTACATTCAGTATTACATCAAATGTACACTGCAAAGATGGCACAAAAGCACTTAGGTTCTTTATACAGTTTAATGCTGCTCAGATTTGGCATAAAGTATAACTTCATGCTAGGGCCTGGGGTGGTCAGAGCAGGCATAATTTATGCAGTTTTTTATGCATAATTGCGTCTTTACATTGAATTTTGAGCAGTCACAGAGCAGCCTTAAATCAATGGTGTAAAAAGGCCTTTATCAGAGTTTTAAGATGTAATTAATAGTCACCTCATCTTACCAAGCTGTTTTTTCTCATTTATAAATTGGTGTAAACAACAGAAAGTCCTTTCAAAATTATTTTTATTCTTTGATGAATATGGCAAGTAAATACATACGTACATATATATATATACACAAGCAAAACCGACAGTTTACAGATAGTTACTGAACAATATTACAAAAACAGTATATAGATCCAGCTCAAACGCAGCTTAGAAATACAAAAATATAACACTATTAGTCCAGCAGCATACATTTGATTTAACAAACGTCTTGACATGATTCATTATAATTTACTTTAAGTTCTCTTATATATCTTAGGTGCATTCAAGAGTATATATAGTTTGAAATGTATACTGTATCCAGGTTGGTGGAGGTGGGAACAGACGGGGTAATTTTCACTGCCCTCCTTCTGTATCTCTGTGTAACTGAGTCTGGCCCCTGAGGTACTTCGGGGCCAAAGTAAGATTGTAATTGAGCCCTCTGTACTTTATTCTAAAGGAGCAGTTAACACACACACCACTGTAAGTACAACTGAAATGGAGTGGTACAATTAAGAAACCAAAACTATTTCTATTGAAATATTTCTAAAATACATAAAGGAAAATGTAAAGACTTGCCATGCATGGTAAAAATAACATTGGGTTAATCTCATATGAAATATCCAGGTCACACTGCAAAAAAAAAATTTGTCTTGTTTTTCAGTACAAATATATAAACAATTCTTAAATCAAGATACATTTATAAATCTTGGTTTTTCAAGAAAAACTCCGCCAATTGGGCAAGAAAAAGTAATTCAAAAGCAAACCAAAATTATTTTTCTGACACCACTGGTATTTTTTTTCTTCCTTCATTGTTTTTTTCTTTTCTTTTTTTCTTGTTTTAAGCAAAAACTCACTCAATTTTGATGTATTGTTTCAGAAAACATGTCATTTTGTCATGTCAAACAAGTCATTTTGCATCTTAAGTACATGCATTTTAATTCAAGAATGTTTAGATGTTTGTCCTGGAAAACAAGACCAAGATTATATTTTGCTGTGAATATTTCAACCTAAAATTATAAGGACAAAAATCTATATTTTAGTCCTAAAAACAAACCAAAATAGAATTAATTCCATATGTAAATATAATTTTCTATTTTTTCTTTTAATTTTGAGGTTAAAGGGGTCATATGATGCGATTTCAAGTTTTCCTTTCTCTTTGGAGTGTTACAAGCTGTATGTGCATAGATAAGATCCCTGAAGTTGCAAAGACTAAAGTCTCAAAACCAAAGAGAGATTTTTTATAAAAGTTAAGACTTGACCACGCCCCCCTAAAATGGCTCATTCAAACACGCCCCCACATGTCTACGTCACGGTGTGGGGAGATTTGCAAAACACCGCCCAAACGTATACGCAATGAAAGAAGGTGGGACTTTTATTCTCGCAGTAGTGCTGTTGCTGCCGCCGGCGCCATGTCCTGGAGACGCTGTGTTTCATTGTGAAAGAGAAAGTACTTTGTTTAGCCTTCCAAAACAGGACACAACTAGAAATCAATGGTAACGTTATATTTACAACACTGTTTCAGAACAGTTCAATGCAAATATTCGAATGTGTGCAGCACATTTTACGGAGGACTATTTCCTGATCCTGGGAGAGAGTAGCCTACAATGTGAACACTATGAATGGCTGTGAACACTATAAAGTGGGGCAATTCCAACGTCACAAGGACAGTCTGGTGCTTCTGACTCACAGCCTGTAAGTATGCTTTGATATTTAAGGAATTTGCTACTGACTATTCAAATGCGAGTTTTGAGCAGTGTAGAGTAGTGCTTGTTGTTTGTCTTTTCTACGATCACAAATGCAGACGTGGTGTTATGTTTACGCGGCGCAACGCAATGCGTAAAAAGACCGTATGAGTCATTATAATCCGTATAAGTCATTATGTCCTCACTGAATGCAACAATTGCCTCGTTTATAGCGGGTTTTATTGTTTTAGTCATATCGCGCCGGGAGCATAGACTGTAAAAAGGCCGGGACACGGCATCACAATACGGTAAGGGGCGTAACATTTTCATCTCATACTTGAGGTATTCGGCCAATCACAACGCACTGGATAACTGGCCAATCAGAGCACGCCTCGCTTCTCAAAACAATGAGCTTTGTAAAAATCGGCGCATAGAGGCGGGGCATAGAGGAGCAACAATAATGTACAGTATGTGTAAAATAATGTGTTTTTTGAACCTCAAACTGCGTAAACACATTGCATTACACCAAATACACAAAATAATGTTCTTTTAGCAATCATATGACCCCTTTAAAATACAACCTGGACATGTATCGCATTGAAGTTATATTTAGATACAGCTCCCTACAATCACACAATTCTTAATAACAGTAAATAAAATAACTATAAAATTATTTGGCGTACAGAATAACTAAATCTATAGCAACACAACTTTACCTAAAATTGTACATTGTTACTTTTTAATACATTTTTATTGTACTGTAATGTCAGCATTCTGCAAACAAGTGTTGACTGGGAAGACTTGAAATTGTTGCATTTTTTAGTTTCTTTTGTGCGTGTCTCAGTGTAAGACAACTTTAAATTCAGTCAGTTTACGTTAGCTTAGTTATCCGGACGTTAACAAATAGCGAGGAAGGAGGTATGCAGGTGCCGTCTTTAGACAGGAGATGAATGTGACGATATCCTACAAGGAAGAACAAAATATGCTGAGTATTAACAGCAGCTCCCCAGAGGATAAATTTTTGATGCATTTGGTGGAACAGAGATGTACCTGGCTGAATACAGGTGAAAGGGAGAGTGAACTGTCCCACAAAGTCGTTCTTTGATGTTTTATCATAGTCCTCCACGACAAACCGTACAAGCGCCAATTCAGGAACATGAATTGTGAACTGAAGAGTATCGTACCATACTGGGTTAAAACCTGCAGAGACAAATAGGTAGCTGACAAAAAAATTCAAGGCGATTTTCTACATTTTGTATAATTATTGTACAAATATATTTTAACACCTCGTATTAATTGAAATAGTACATATTTGCACTTTTAAAAATGAATTAGTCACAGGACTATTTAAGTCAACTGTTCAAAAGTGATTAAAATCGTGAAAAACGTACAGTAATATTCAATATATAAATAATGTACATTCACTGTGAACGTTAGTGCATGTCCAAAACCATTTGTTCAAACACCAGATTTGTTTCAAGTTTTAGTCTTTCGAACGCAACTAGATATCTGGTTTAACTGCGTCTAGGCTTTCTCAGTCTAGACACAACTCCGTCCTATACGTTTTAACTGACCGTTGTTGTCAATGTATCTGGTTTCCTGCTTGGCCTGGTCCAGTGGTACGCCGTGAATTTCCACCCGAACGAGGGGATCAATGATTGAGCCCTCCTTGATGTTTACCTTGGGAAGCTGTTGGCCGCTGATTACCTGAAAAGAACACACAGTATGCAGGTTTAGCATATAGCCTACACGTTATAACGCCAGGACATACATAGAAATTCAGGTTTGTACCTGTATAGACAGGCTAAGCGGCTTGTAACCATCTCGATTTTGGGGGGTTTCTGGGTCAAATCTCTCGTCAATGTTGCGCATGAATGCTGGTTTCAGTACGTAGCCACAATGTCCATTTTGACTGAATAAGCCATCGTTCAGATCCATCTCAACCCCTGCGGTCTGAAAGTTCAGAGCAACTGAGAAGAGAAGAGAAGAGAAGAGAAGAGAAGAGAAGAGAAGAGAAGAGAAGAGAAGAGAAGAGAAGAGAAGAGAAGAGAAGAGAAGAAGAGAAGGCTATACTTAACAATGAAAAAATATTTTCCACCATTTGTATTTAATAGTAAGAGATCCTGCCTAAAACATTGTTTACTGGACCATTTTAGATTTTCATGGATAAAGAATGGCAATTTGGCCTGTTACACTAGTGAAGCAATGTGCATCAACTTTGAATATTCTTGGTTGGTTTAAAGGGGTCATGAACTGAGAAATCAAAATTCCCTTGATCTTTTGACATATAAGAGGTCATTGTACAATAAAAAAAAAACATCCTATAAGTTTCAGAAGTCAAAACTTTGTCATTAGTCTAAAAACAGTATATATTGAAGCCAATCTGCCAAAACGACAGGTTGTGGAATGTGCCACTTTATGACATAATAGTGTGGCTAAATCGCCTCCGCAGAAGATGATCAACGCCTGCTTCTACATTGCTGCCTGTTTAGCCCCGTCCACCAGTTTGTGTATTAAGTAAATAACAAGATAGACAAAAAAGCAGGTCTACAAAGAAACCATACAATAAAGATGCTCCGAAGACAACAAGACGCTGTGAAGTGCCAAGTTGTGGAAAAAAACAGTCTTTGAATAGCTTTCCTTCTGATCCAAATGTTAGGAAAGAGTAAATGAACTTTATTTTTAATGAAGATCCAGACCGCATCAGTAAAAAAGAATTGTTTTTTTTTTTGTTTTGTTTTTTTTTTTTTACAACGGATTCGTTTACAAACAAGGCACAATCTGACATAGGATTTTCAGAAAGACTGAAACTAAAAGATGATGCTGTGCTGACTGTATCGGATCCGACAGTAATGTCACACCACAAGTGTGAGTAACTGTTTTTATTACGTGGTCACTATTGCTTTGTCTGTTATTACAAATTGTTTGATATGTACTGAATTTTTATGCATTTTTGACCTAAATCACAGCAGGATATGAAGGATATAGGCTGTCAAACATACACAAGTGTTAGCCAATCATAGCGGTGCCGGGCATTTACTTCTGGCTTCATCTTCTGCCACGCCTATTCAGAGCATTCAGATGAGGGGGGTCAAAACAGGACAGAAAACAGCATATTATCTAAATTATGATGTTTTTAGATGTAAACATTTTTACAACATAAGTGGACCTCAGAGGACAGTACAAAATAAAAAGTTCATGACCGCTTTAAGATGGTTTAGCTGGTCTCCCAGCCTGGCCAGGTTGGTGGTGTTCAGCTGATTTAGCCAGTTAGCTGGTTTCATAGGACAGCCAGCTGATAAGTGCCTAAACTTTCTCTAAAACCAACAAACCAAACTAGCCTAACCAGCTTGAAGGCTAACTAAAACCAGCACATCTCTTAAAGCTAGGCTGGTTAAAGCAGGTTTTTCAACAGGCTAGTCAGACTAATTTCTAGTTGACCCAAGAACTAGCTCTTAATCACATAGTTATGCAATGTTCGTCAACAGAATATTTAAAAATTCAATGAAAGCCCTCATGAATCTTAGCTAAGCTAGCTAAACCAGAATCTCATGAATTATGAAATATTCATATTTCAAGCATTTTTTTTAAATCCGGTAGGCTCACCAATTTGGCACCCTGCGTTCCACATGTCCTGTGGGTTGAAGTTGGATGAGTCAGTTCTCAAACCACTGGGGTAAACCCGGCACAGTTGATGAGCGTTATAGAGAACAAACTCTGCTCCTGTAGCACAGAGACAAACACAGTAATACAATTCAATTCTCTAAAAAAATAATTTATGAGTTGTTATGAGCAGTCAGACTCATGTTTCCTTTACCTGCCTCCCTTATGTGTTTCCGGGCCTTAGACTCCGTGAAGGAGGAGATCTCGTAAAACTTGGAGTGAATTCGTGAATGTTTAAAGCTGCTAAAGTGGACACTCTTGCAGTAAACCACACAGTCCGACAGCTCTTTAGAGAGACGTTGCTTGGATTTCTAGACAGTACAAAAACAGTCCTTAACAGGTTAGAAAAACAATTTGATATTCACCTCGTTTTCATTTTCACCTCATTCCTAAGGTGGTTTGCTGGTTTTTCTGGTCTGTTTTGATGATTTCAGAGGGGTTGTGGACACTTGTCAGCTGGTCAGGTCTTTGAGGCAAGCTGGCCAAATAACTAACCCAGCTAAACACCAGCTTAAGCAATCTAAGATCTAAGAACCACCTTTTTAGCTGAGTTGTTAAGGAATAAGGACTGACTTTAGCAGGATTTTAACTAGCTCAGCAGCATCTAAATCCTACAAAAATGGCTGTGATATTTGAGAAGGGTGCTAGCTAGATTGTATGATGTGGTTTTACTGCAAGCATTCAGTTCTGCTACCTAAACCATTGAACCCAGGACTACTTAGACAATGTCATGACAGACGACCCTTGGATAATGAGGCCAGGTATCCACCTGGCTTCATCTTACACTACCATCTGTTAGGTTCATCCTTGCCAACCTGCTGTGCCAACTTAACATGATATTCAACTTGCTTAGAATGGTGTAGCCTAGATCTGGGCTAGTAACCAAAAGTTGGTTTAAAGCCAGCAAGGGTTAATCCTCCCACATTGTACCACTGAGCAAGAGGGACTATCCCTGTAGAAATGGTACTGTACTTCACTTAGGATAGATTTGTCAACTAAATGACTATTTAGTAATTGGCCTAAAGTGGCTATCCAGCAAGAGAGCAATACTTGTGTGCAAATTAAAAGCTAAACATTCCATGGCAACTTTTTTTCAGTTGATGAGTCAACAATATGACTGTATCTCGGATTAGAGAAACCAAGAGAGGTGATCCCTGACTGCAGCTAACCAGAGTTCAGAGAATCAAGTGTCACGTGGTAACAGCAGTGCCAGCAAATGCACATGGCCAACTATCAGATGGCAGAAGACCACAGAAAATATGCCGTTTCTGTCTTATCTACCTGACTTTCTCTCTTGAATTTTCTTGTTGATTTCTCCTGTGTCACCCCGTCCAGATTTCATTAGTGCTTTATGCAATCCACCCATTTTCACTGCCACTGAGCAAGTCTGTCAGAATATTTTGCTACCTTCAACATGAGACAAGCTGGTCTACATTAGTTAAACTGCTTAAGGTCCAGAACAGAGATTTTTTTCACTTGAAGTTGGCAAAAAGTAACCCTCCTGTTCAGAAGTGGAAGTTTCCAGGGATGATCAAACCGGAGAAGTGTGTTCAACATGTTATATAATTAGATTTGAACCTTGTGGTTAAAGTCGTGGCAGACTGTAACTCTTACTTGAGGACGCAGGACCGCAGAGCTCTGATGAAGACCTGATAGACTCCCAGTGAGACAAGACCGCCATTCAATATTTTACAATACTTTGGCTCATGAAGTAGCCAAAGAAATTCTATCCTAGATATGCTCCATTATCTTTAACATTATTTCGTTGTTAACTACTAATTATTAGCCATTTAGCTGGCACTTTTACCAAGAGCGATTTACAGAGTGCTTGTTACAGAAACAGTCCCCCTTGAGTAACCAGTGGGTATGGGTCTTGTTCAAGGGTACAATAATGGTAGTTCGTAGATCTACCTTTGCTGGGTTTCAAACTCTACTGATTTGGCTACACCACTGCATGGTTTAAGTGCAAGGTTGTGGATCATCTCGATCATCATTTGATAAATTACTCCTGCCTTGATTAGAAAATCTACACAAACATCTCTCTTGAAATGTATCACTGTACCTTGACTCTATGCCGTATGCTGTCATTGCGATGATGGTCATCAATTTCAGCAGTCTCCTCTTCGTCGCTCACCTCTCCCATTAAAGGGTCATCGACCACCCCATTCATGCTATCCTCTAATCCACCTATCTTCTTTCCTTTCAACAGAATCTTCCCTTTCAGATCCTACACACACACACACACAGATATGGAGAAGATACACTTTCATCAGCAAACATCAGAAATCTCATATAGTAACAGACTTTAACAGTGGACACATAGACACACAAATTAGGTGTACATACTAGAAAAAGCCTTTACTAGCGGTTGGTCAAATAGGAATGAATAGAGACTCTGTTGAAGAAATCAATAATGATGTACTTGTCAGTAATATAGCACTTCTGCGTAGACCCTGCTGAAATGACGATAGTGGTGTGCAGGCTTTTTAACTAGCAAGAATTCACCAGTCAGCAAGTTTTAGCCTAGACAAGCAAGCCAGGCAATGCATGCTAGTCTGAGCTGGTCTTTCTTAGCAGGGTTGAGTGCGTTTGTGGGGTGGAATATTATTGTTTGCTTTAATAATTCAGTGTGGCTGGGTCGCATGGACATAGATCATATGGCTGCCGCCCCAGGTGAACGGCCGGAGAAAGTGAATGTATCCTGGAGAGGTCACCACACTGAACTCTGATACAAACGTCTGGCTCATGGGGTGGAAACTTCAAGATTTTTGACTCTTCAAGATGAATGACCAGCGCTAGACATTTACTGCTCGTTAAGCAGCAATTAAGTGGACTTGTTAAGTGGAAGTACTTGTTTAACTGACCGCATGCATCCGTGCTCTCTGGCTCACCTCAGGAGACGGGAGGCCGATAGGAATCTTTCCATCTATAGGGCTTTTCAGCAGCTTGTCTCCCAGGATCTGGGTGAGGTGTTGGGCCATGACTTTCTGCTGCTCTACACTGCAGTGGTTCTCAATGGACAGGATGACAGGGTACTGCGATGCCTGCGGAGGGGAGAGTGTGTGTGTGTGTGCGTGTGTGTGCGTGAATAAGTGATGGAGTGAAATGGAACACTCAACACAGAACAGTGGCTAACACACTGCCAAGCAGGGGTCGACTGCCCTAGATCACATTACACACAAACAGAAGGGCATAGTGCCCTGGCTAAGAGTGAACCTGGCCCCAGTCTGTCACACACACAAAAAAGGCAAGCTAGTACAGTATTCTAAACCAGTTTAGAATGCTCAAAGATGAAGAAAGAATCCAAGAGGGTTATAAAAACGTATTAAGATTTATGAACAAACATGCCAAACATGTATTTCTATCAGATACCACCCCCTTACAAAAAAGTACTGTGGCACCATGTTATAGTAATAGAATCAATGACAATACTATGGTATTTTGAAATGCATATACCATGGTATTTACATGGTACTTCCAAAAACACCACAGTAAAAGTCCAAAAGACTATTGTACTTTCTTCAAAGTTCATTGTTTTTACATTTACCAAGGTAATACCATGTTTTTTTATTTTCCATGTTAATTCCTTGGTATTCTTTGAAGTACCTGTGGTATTATCATCTGTTGCCATCACTATACTATAGTACAGTATTGTTTGAAAGAAAGTTAACATGTTAATGACATGTTGTTCCAAAATGGTACGATGCTAATAAATTATGTTCAACACTATCTTGATGCTAATATCATGGTATTCCTTGACATAACCTTAGAGAACCACATAAATACCATAGTATTTGAATATGGTAAACATTCATTACAATGATATATTAAGTAATGTAGTATTACCATCTAATAACACCACTATACCATGGCACCACCACAGAACATTTTTGTTATGAAAGTGCAGTTGTAAAAGAGTAAATGAAAACAAAGCCATAGTTTGTGGCATACCTTAAATGCATAGTTGCCCAGCACAGTGACAACATCCTTGAAGAAGATTTTGGAGGTGAACGTGTGTCCATGGTAGACAATTGGTTCTCCATTTGGTCCATCCCAGCAGTCCACTTCTACACATCGACAGCCACGTTTCAGTGCTCTAAAACACAGATACAAGTTTATATTTATGACTATAGAGAACAATTGAAGCGTCAAGAATCGAAGGAAATGCCTACTTTAAATAGGTTTTTGAAAACGTGTACCGTATATAGCCTTCCACACTGCTGTGTCCTCTGATTTGGTCCTCCAGAAGGTACGTGTTATGAGAAGACGATATGAAGTAATGACAAAGAGGCTGAGTCATGTCCTGGTAGAGTTCCACCATAGTAGGATTGAAGATGGAGCCCTCAGATGAGCTCAGGTACATCAGGAAACCATCAAACGTCATTGCTTCCAACATTTTCGCTATAGGAATGTGGGGTGAACTAATTAATCCATTTAATGATGAACCAATATGTCAAGAACACAAAATGCAGCAATAGGATACCTGGAACTTTAAGTTAATGAGAAGCTGAGAAGTTTGAAAGCCAAACCACCAAGGATGTTAACAGATCAATGGCAAAGTAAAATACAAATAAGCTAAGCTTTGAAGAAACTTGAGTAAGAAAAGTACAACTATGTTAGTTACCTGTGTCTGAAGGTTCATAGCATTCAATGAGTTTTAGTGCATATTGCTGAACTCCGTCCTCATATAGCTGCTCCTCCTGTAGGAAATCGTTCAGATCTTGGAGCGTTAGCTTCTGCCCATCACCTGAATATTCCTGAAACACTCGCAGGACATCCTCACGCTGAGTCAACATCTTATAGAACAGCACAAACTCATCATCTTCAAGAGTTCCTGATTGAGACTTGTCTGCCATCTGTAGAACAATAGAAGTACAAAAATGTACAAATACAAGCAAAGAGCTGGAAATGGATCACCAAATAATGCCATAAGTGTGTCTAGTGTCAAACCTGTCATTGAACTGAAGCTACATCTAGTGGTACAGCAATGGAACCACAGATTTGACAAAAATGTACAGTTACCGTAAATAGACGAAGAGCGTGATGCTCGTTCATGTCCACATTCATCATCTTCAACAGATCTCGGACCTCCTTAAAGTTCATCCGTCCATCTCTGTTTTTGTCTGCCTTTTTAAACCAATCACAGATCCATCTGGAAACAGCATTTAAGGGAAAAATAAAGTGCTTGGTATGATATACCAAAGTAGGGTTCCTGTCAACTGATTTTAGGGTTATGTCCAAGAGCTGGAAGTCAGGGGCTCAAACTAGGGGCTTGGAGTTCAATCCAAACATAGTTAGCGATAGGGTTAGAACTTTGAGAAACAAGAATGTTGTCCCAGGAACATGTCTAACTTGCATAAATCATGTTGCACAACATGGAGTGAAAACAAGTTAAAAGATCAGATGTGCTGCAGTCCCAGTGTATTTAAGTGTCCTTTAATGCCTTTTAGCCTGCTTGAAACCTTGTGCATGTAAGATGGACAGAAAGTGGAATGATAGACAGGCAGATAAAGAGTGACAGTAAAGGATACTGGTCTAGTTTCTCTCTCTGCCCCATGTTCTCCAGGTTATCGATGAGTTTGCGTATCCCTTTAATCCATGATTGCGCTTCCCCTGCTGATTCGGCCACTAGGTCCAAGTTGCCTCTTCGACCACGGAACACAAGGGTGAAGCAGCGGTCAGGCGGGAACTCGTCAGCAATACTAAGCAGAACCTCAGATTGGTGCCCTTCCCGCACAGCTTCCACATCACCCACAGAAACTGTATACACACATAGACCAACATTTACCTAGCTATCCCCTTATCCCCAAAAGAGGGGTTCTCGGGTTCTCAACTCTGGCCCACGAGGTCCATGTTCCTGCAGAGTTTAGCTCCAACCTTGATAAAACTCACCGGCCTGTAGCTTTCTAGTGATCCTGAAGACCTTGATCAAGTGTGTCTGATTAGGGTTGGAGCTAAACTCTGCAGGAAAGTGGACTTCAAGGGCCAGAGTTGAGAACCCCTGCCCTAAGAGTTGGAGACAAGACCAGACCAATATTTGGCCTATCAAGACCCAGACCCATACAAATGCAACATTTATGCGGTCTTGAGAGATCTCAATACCAAAATAAAACAAGACTTAAACTTTGACACCCACTACAACTAGTTTAGAGCAGTCTAGCTAATTGAGGTCTTTGCAATTACTACAAACTTCCAAGCAGATGTGTTGGAGCAAATTAGAGCTAAACTCTGGAGGATGTTGGCCACCCAGGAACAGAACCTACGGTGGCCCAGTAGTGCATAACAACGAAATCTCCACAACACAATTCATAGGACTAATTTCGCTGTGTTGTGCTAATTTCGCTGTTGCGAATTGTTTCTGTTGTGTTGTGGCTTGTTTCCATTGTGTTGTGCTAATTACGCTGTTGCGAATTGTTTCTGTTGTGTTGCGGCTTGTTTCCGTTGTGTTGCGGCTTGTTTCCGTTGTGTTGTTATAATTTTGTTGTGTTGTGCTAATTTCATTGTGTTGTGGCTTGTTTTCGTTGTGTTGCAGATAGTTTCCATTGTGTTGCGCTAATTTCGTTGTGTTGTGCTAATTTCATTGTGTTGCGGCTTGTTTCCATTGTTTTGTGCTAATTTCATTGTGTTGCGGCTTGTTTCCATTGTGTTGTGCTAATTTTGTTGTGTTGTGGCTTGTTTCCTTTGTGTTGAAGAGATTTCGTTGTGTTGTGCACTACTGGGCCACCGTAAGAACCAGATCTAGAGGTTCTGAAAATAATTTATATGAAGCTGCTATATTTATGCCTAGGGTAATGGTGCAGTTGTTGTAGGTTCAATCACAGAAAGAGTTGATCCATGGACTATCACTATTGTTCTTTAAGTAAGATACTTACATTCAGGTTTCTCTTATAACAGCAGAGTCTAATCATGCTCCTGGTGGGCCACCTTCCAGCAAAGTTTTGCTATAGCCCCAATTAAAACACACCTGAATCAGCTAATGAAGGTCTTCAGGATCACTACAAACATTCAGGCAGGTGTGTTGCAGCTAAACTCTCCAAGCCCTCCAGGAGGAGGACTGGACACCCCTGGCATATGGGATTGTTCTTGTAGTCTAACATGTTGCTTTGGATAAATGACTAATAATTACAGATTGTGGATCTCGTTAGCGCTACTTACAGGTGGAGTGTGCATTTCCTGCTTTCTTGCTCTTGTACCAGATAGTCACGCAGTCTTCTTGTAGCCGGAAATAACGCTGCTTTTTCCATGTGCGAGACTTGACTTTTCTCATCACTGTGCCAACAAACATAGACTTCAAGTCGTCATCAGCCTGGATACCTGAGGAGCAAGACAGTACAGGAGACGAAGAGGGCGAGGAGGGGTCAGACAACAGGTAATGCACCTGACCCAGATTCTCAGCACATCATGTAAACATAACACACTAGAAACACCCCCTGCCTCTCATGACCAGATAATGAATCTTCCTTTTGTACTGATATAAATGAGGTCTTGGCATACATTTTATGAATCCTTGTAAGCTGGTGTTACTAGCGCTCTAACACTACCAGATGAGCTAACAGAATTGTTATTTAAAGATTTGACAGAATATTTAGCATTTTAAATGTGAAATAAGATATAATTTAGCCCTTTTATCAAGCTTTCCCACTAAGAACCTCCCAGCAGTTCTAACAATGAACAGTTTTATAATGTTTGTAGAGACATTTGAAGACAAGATCTACCAGAACCTTTGTAACCTTCACCTTTGTAACTGTTTATATCGACAGTCTGTAATGGTCATTTTTAAATAAGCCACCTGCTTTACTTGCATTGTGGCTTCATGTACAACAATGAATCAATTACCAAGGAACAAATAAATACACTGACACCAGTGAGGATTTGTTTCCCATAATTTAAATGTAAACTTACGTAGGCTCCTTTCAGTAGAAGCCATTTGTCGTCCTGTCATTTTTTAGGCGTCTGAAATGAAGAAATGAATAAATCACACTGACAGAAGTGGAGAAAAGAATATTAAAAGACATCATATATTTCATAGCATATGCTTAATATTTAACATGCAATAATATTTGAGCCTGTAAATATAATGTATTAGAGACAGGTGCATTAACGAAGGCATACTAATAAGAAAAAGGCTTCTCTTAATATAAAAAAGCTAGATTTTATATGGACCAGAGCATAACTTTAATTAATAAAAGTAACAAACGATCAACCATAAATTCAAAAGAAAAACACTATACAAACAACATAATTCTATATATTATAATATATATTTTTAAGAAACTGAAGTGTGCAACCAAAATTTCAGTCTGTATCTCCATTCAGGCAACTGAAAAACCTTTTCACTGCTTTTGAACAAATACATGCACACCCTCAAATCTTTTCAGATGGTATTAATGGCTGTTGTTAGTGAAAATCCCCTGGACGTCTGGCTTTAATAAAGGGATCAGCACTGTTGCCTCAGGCTCTTTAATGTTTGAATGGATATGTTCATTGTGAAAGCATCTCGCACTTGCCCTCAAATACTGCACAGTCATGCAAAGCCAGACAAAAAAAAAAAAAAGTCACACACTTAATTATGTAGTTAAAATATGATTAATTATAAATATTTTTAAATTGCATAAACTGAATTTCTATGAGTATACGAAGATAAAACTAAGAAAACTCATCTAAAAACAAAACAAAATGACCTCAAGCTAGCCATGTGAGCAGAGATGTGCTGTAATGCCCAGCCAAAGTTGCCATGAAGATTCAGGTTTCACACAAGGCCAGTCGCCTTAAACATGGCGGACAAAATGTCCAACATTGCTAACGAGTTATTACCAAAAACACGCTGAACTCAAGCATATGTCCGAGATTCTTTCAGTTAATTTGTTGATAGTTGCTGTAACAACTAATGACTAAAACTGTTGCAACACCGATATAACATACAAATGAGCTACATCAAACTACAAATGACAACAACAGTGTCAACAATAGCAATACGTTAACTATCTTATTTTATATAGAAATTAAAGGATTTAACTGTAAAATATTTTGCTACTTTTAAATGCATTTTATTATTTCAATTAAATATTTTTTATAAAAACTACAAATAATAAAAATATAAATAACTACACTATAAAACTTACATAAATATGTATCATTTATATAAATATTAAAAATAAGTTAAACAGCAAAAAGACAAAACAAGCAACAGTATGAACAGGTATCCTGTATCTATAGAAAAACAGACATACAGGTATTGTACTTAAGTACAATAATATTTAACATCTCAGGGTTGAAGGAGCACTTACCCTTTGTGGGATCATATTTGGATCTGTATTTGAGTTTTGAAGAGGAGCATAACTCAGGAGAAGCCGGTGTAATGTGGCCCCCGCTGCAACAGAGCCGGACTGACTGTCCACATCTCGCCACAACACACCTCCCTCTGACGCACAACCACACACCCACAGATCCACAGAAGCACACGCGACTCGATGTCCACAAGAGCCCCTTGTCCTCAAGATACACTTTCTTTCTCCTGTCTTTGGGAGTCAAAACATCTCTTGGCCTTCCTTCTCTCAGGCTGCTTTGTCTTGCGTCTCTCTGTCCTTCTGCACACATAAAACGAGGGTATGTCAGTTTTGAGGTGGAAACACAATCTGGCGCGTTACGTAATTGGAGTGTTGCATTCCTGCGGTGTGACAACTAAAGCTTTAATCGTGACCGAATAAACATGCAGATGTGAAATGTAACACTTTTCTAAATAATCCTGAGCGAATTCACAGAAATCCCGTTCCTGATTGGCTTTGTTATCGAAGCTATTTGCATATTACATTACGCAGAACGTACATCACGGAGACGTCTATTTGACATCTGCAAGACGTATTTTTTAGAGTGATTGCTTATCTGCAATACATCTCTAGGACGTTTTCTATCAGATGTAAAATAGATGTTTGGAAGATGTCTTTAAGATGTTTATTATTTAGATTGTATTTAAAACTGACATCTTAAAGATGTCTATCAGATGTTTGTACACAGCAGATGCTTTCAAGACTGAGCGATCTTTAACAGACATCTTGTAGACGTACATGTGCTATCTTGCTATGCAGTCTGAGTCAAAAGAAAAAGTGACCGTTACCGTTCCCAGTGGTTTTTAGCATAGATATGTATAGATTCCCCTTTCGACCGCTCCAGGCACGTAGATGCAGCCGCCATCTTGGAACGGTCAACTTGACGTCATTCACCATACTGTAGGTTCGCACAGAGCCGTTGGTTCGCAGACCATCGGCTGTTTAGGATTGTGGCATCTTTCGAATATTCAGTGATTACTATGGTGAATGACGTCAAGTTGACCATTACAATATGGCGGACGGCTTATGTATAGTGGCCCATAGAAACAGTTGCTAATGAGGCATCTACGTATACATATCTATGGTTTTTAGCGTGTTGCTGTGTTTGCTAACTGTCAAAAGAGTGAGCTAGCATGTTCTGGGTGGTTACTGGCACGTTGCTATGTAGTTACTAGTGTGTTTGTTTATTAGCCTGGGTCAAGAGTTACAATGCTAGTGTGTTGTTGCACAGTTGGTGTTCTGAATGGATTTTGGCACGTTGTTAATTATTATCTAGTGTTTTTCTATGAGGTTTCTAGGTTTGCATATTAGCCCGGGTCAAAAGAGTCACAATGCCTGGGTGTTGCTATACTGTTGCCATTCTAAATGGTTGTTAGCATGTTGCTGTGTTTGCTAACTGGCAAAAGAGCTATGCGCTAGCTAGGTTAGCATGTTGCTATGTGGTTGCTAAGGTTTTTGCCTGCCCAAGTTAATACTACAAATCCCTAAGTACGAGATGTTCTGATGGATAGCATTGCTACAGTATGTGGTTTCTAGGGTGTATGCTTACTAGCATGAGTCAAAAGAGCCATGATGTTAGGTATCGCTATTTTAGGATGCTGCTAAGTGTTTTCTGGAGTGTTGCTAAGAGGTTTCTTGGTAAACAATGCTAGGGTGTAACTACAATTTTCAAAGTTGTTTTAATGAGTTATGTGGTTTCTGTGGTCCTGTTGTGTTGTGACATTTTCTCACAGCTAGTAAGGTGTTCTGAATTCTTTTTAGCATGTTGCTGTGTGAATGCTAGGTGAAAACTTACCTGCTTAAGTTAAAAGTAAATATGAGGTGTTCTGGATGGATACTAAAAACCTGCTCACACCAAGGACAATAACTATAAAGCTAACGATAAACATATAGTTCTAAAAATCATTCTCAATATTAAAGAATAGCAGAGTCCACACCAAAGCTATAATGATAAAGGCACAGAGAAACGATATTGTTGGAATCACTTTCAAAATGATTTTTTCCAGCTGATGAATGATACAAACATTGACACCCAATCAGAATCCATCCTACTATAATGAGCTCGAGAATTTAAAGCAGTAGACAAGTGTGTGCTTAGAATAAACAGACGATATTGTTCGCTGGTGTGGACACTAATATCGTTATCTTTATAGTTATCATTCTTGGTGTGAACAGGGCTTAACGCTGCTATGTGGTTGCTAGGGTTTTGCTGCACAGTTTTTTATGCTCTGTAGCATGTTGCTAAGTGTTTTCTAATGCTTTGCTATGAGGTTTCTAGGTGTTTGCTTCCTGGATCAAGTCAAAAGAGCTACAATGCTAGGGTGTAGCTATGTTGTTGCTAAGGTGTTATTGTTTTAACAAGTTGCTATTGTAATGGAGGAGTGTCCTTGTTAGTGCGCCTGGCGCCCATGCCAGAAATGCTGGTTTCAATCCCGCTCGGAGCAAGAACGAGGGGAGCAGAACCGGAGGGGTTATGTTGGTGCCGTGACCCAGATGGGAGTGAGGTTTAGAGAGTTTAGTGTAATGGAGGTCAGCCAGTAAGAGCTGTGCAGTTAAACCTCACTCCCCTGATCTCAAGAGGTGCACTAGCGACTGACGCTAGAGGCTGCGGTCTTTAGTGTCCTTGTTAGCATGCCCCCCTCCAATGCCAGAAATGCCAGTTTGCATCCCTTGCTCAGTTTGGAGGAAGAACAAAGGGAGTAGAACCGGAAGGGTTACACTATGTGAGTTGTAGGGTGATACTGCGTTGCTAAACATTTTCTTACCAAACTGAATCAAAACAGACTGCTAGAACAGAAAACAAAATCAAAACAGTGCCAGATTTTTGCTGTGGCTAGACCCACAATGTTCAGGTGTTGCCACACAATCTTGACAATTTATTTCTCTAATGTTGCTATGAAGTTTTATAGGTGAAACCTCAGCCATGATACTAGGGTGTAGCTAAGGAGTTGCTATGTGGTTTCTAGAGTACTACTGCATTGCTTCATTTTTGCTTATTGGCCTAAATCGAAACAGCGACACAGCTAGGGTTGTTTTAGCATGTTGCTAGAGTGTTGCTAAGCGGTTTCTAGGTGAAACCTAACCCAGAATGGTAGGGTGTCACTAAGGAGTAACTATGTAGTTTCTAGGGTCCTACTGCATTGCTACACATTTGCTTATTGGCCCAAATCAAAACAGCCATGATGCTAGGTTCTTGCTATATGGCATTATAAATTGTTTTAGCATGTTGCTATTTGGTTGCTAAGGTGTCCTGGTTGGATGCTAGTATGTTGCTTACTGGCCCAAGTGCTACAAGGTGAGTACTTGCCTCCTCAAGATAAGAGTACAAATCCCTAAGTATGAGCTACAGAAATCGTGTGCTAGCATTAGCCAACACCACCAAAAACGAATTTAAAGGAATGTTTGGCTATGTCAATTAACACTATTAGCATATTACATTGCACAGTATAAACAGTGCTCCCTCTAAAAATGATGAAGGGGCATAACTTCACTACATACACATGATCAAAGTGAGTGATTGTTCATAAAATATTAAAACGTCTTCATGGCTTGTTGACAGCCATATATCGGACACTGCTGCCCGCTTCCAGTCTGGCTCTGAAACACGCTTCAGGGAGTTTAATGCATGTTTGTGGAGCACAAGTCAAGAGTCTATTGTCTATGCTTTGTCTCCCTCACTGGGGCCCTTTAGCGGAGACCCCAGATGATCGGATCAGGTTACTAAAGGAAGCATTCAACATTTAGCAACCCTGTTAAACTGCGTTTGTGCGGAAACTGGGAATAAGAGCAAGTAGACTTTTTTTAGCTGAATTCTGAACATGTTGTATTTGAAAAATCAACCCGTCTGAAGCACATTTGCTTCTATCAAGGGGTCTCGCCAGTTGATTTGATTGTAACTGGCTTCATCTCCCATTAGGAATAATTCTTCTCTGTCCCTTCCTCGTGTTTCTATTCATGAATAAAACACAGCCGAGCTCGATGTCTGAGCTCAGCTTACACACACACAGCGCTGGCGTCTTTAAAAGGGGGTCCCTGCCTACCCGCTATATCATCGAGCCGATGCCTGGAGCACTTCCAGACTCCTGTACACACACACGCATAGACGAACACTTTCCATTGCAGACATCGCCTCAATGAAACTCTCACCTTGTGTTTAACGACGTATCAGATCGTTCATTACACAATAGTGATTAGCAACTAAATTCAGCTGACCGTTCAGTTGATATGATGCTTGTAATTGGGACTAGAACAACTATACTGGATCTCAGACTATTTAAGATAAATGGGACATTCAAGTTAGCCACCGATTTACCACAGATTTCACTGCATTAAAAAAATAAATAATGTCTGATTTGAAAATGTGGCCATTATTTTATTTTATTATTTCTACTGCTCCAGAGCTGGTTTTGCAGTACTACTATTGGTCAGCAGGTGGCAGCCAATGAAATTGCAAGTATCAAGAAGTAGTGCATACACTTTACTGCATTTGCTTACAAAAAAAGATAAGAAATGTTTTAAAATGCTTCTGTGCTGTCCCATTCCGTTTAATTCAGTGAGTGCCATACAGCTCTCTCAGGAATAAAAATTAATATTTTATATAAAAAATACATAACTTTAAAACGTTATAGAAAATATTAAAAAACCCAATCAATTTTGTATAAAATATGTATATTTTTAATTTTTTACATTAAATTGTATTTTTAGTGTGTGTGTGTGTGTGTGTATATATATATATATATCTATATATCTGTGTGCAATGTAATGAATATTAATTATTGATATTACACTTACATTATAAAATATTAATATTTATACACGCACACATATATATATATAGTGTAACAATAATAGCATATAATACATTCATATAAAATTATTAGTTGCATTTAATTTTATTTAGTAAATATTATAGTGTAATTATTGTACAATATACAATAATTAATAAAATCGCATCCTTTACACTAAATGTTATATATATATATGTATATATATATATATATATATATGTATATATATATATATATATATATAAAAATTTGTCATGAAATTAATATTAATTGTTAATATTATAATACTATCAAATACTATAAAAATACTATACTATACTACAAAATAATCATATTTTTACACTATTATATATATAGTGTAAGAATAATTGCATATATTATTAAATTATATTTTTTGTTACATTTAATTTTATTTAGGAAATACTATATATAGTGTATACTACATATTATACAATAATTATTGAATAAAATTGCATCCTTTTTTACACTAAACACACACATATATATATATATATATATATATATAAAAAACTTACTATTAATATACTGAACAAACTATATCTCTATCTTCTCACTTGCTCAGTTCTTTTCAAGGTCTTTAAGTTTTTTTTTAATAATTATTATTTTTTTTATTAATAATTCTTTTTTTAATCTATTTCAATTTAAAATTAGCCTGAAATATCCTAATTCCTCCTCAAAACCAGAAAGGCAGCACGGCAGACGGCAATTTCACTTGACATTTCCGATGGCATGACACTGTTTATTTAACAGCATTCAAAATTACACATTTTTGTGATGAAAATAGAGACAAAACAGTCTTTCAGTTCCTCTTGATTCCATCAAAAAGGATTAGAGGAAAAAAGAAAAAAAACCCTAATAATGAATGAGACTGACTCTTCCTCAGTCCAGCAGAGTCTAAAGTCAATTTTTAATATCTCGAAACAAACCGTGAATGCTGAGCACCGTTTCTGAGCTTCTTGGCAAAAAAATATTAAGTGCCCTTGTATGTGAAACAGTCTGATGTGTTGCTGGCCGTCCTGGAGGGTTTAGGATGAGTGTGAGTGTGTGTTACTGAGGTGGTAAGGGGATGCCGCGGGGGTCCGTGACCTGCCCTTCCTGTAGGTTTTTGACGAGCTGAGCAAGCCAGCGTTTGGTGGTGGAGTCATCCTTTAGCACTTGAGCAAACGTGGTGTCCTTCAGCTGGTCGGGCAGGCACTGACGCAGAGCTTCTCTCGCCCTGAGAGACACAAAATGTGATTTATATATTTAAATATGATTTCTGATCTACTCTATTTTGATTGATCAATTACACTGATTGAATTTAAATGATTAAGGAGCACAGGAGCATTGCAACATTTGTGCACCTCCTACAGGCCAACAATGAGCAAGGAACTCCAAAAACAGGGAAACTATTGGCGAAAAAAATACCTGGAGTTGTCAGAAAGTCGTAAATAACAGCGCACGACATGTTTCAGTAGGCGAGCCGAGGGCTCCTTAGACAACTGAAGAACCATCTTCCCCTGCAAGACAAAAATAAATAAATAAAATACAACAAAAAATTGTGCGTATGAAAACATAAAAATGATTCATAGGTAAATCAGCTAGATCAATAAACACAGTTACAAATTACTTTATATTAGGGCTGTCAATCGATTAAAATATTTAATCGCGATTAATCGCATGATTGTAATGAGTTAACTCGTGATTAATCGCAACTTAATCCCACATTTTTATTTGTTCTAAATGTACCTTAAATTAATACTTTTAATAATAATAATAATATTAATCGACATGGGCATGGACAAATATGGATGCTTTACGCAAATGTAAATGTATGTTTATTATTATTGAAACCATAGTCAACATGAAGACTAGACATGTTTCAAAGATCATAGATGTTTTTCAAAAAACTTGTTCATATCTATTAGACACATGAAAAAAGAAATACCAGGTTCCCATTACTTCTCTTTCTTTGCACTGAGCAATTTACTTACACAAACCTGTTTACATTTTTGCATGACAGGGCATCTCACTTCTTCTGAACATGTAAAATGTACACTTATTATTTATTATTAGATTTGTTTGCCTCTCTGTGCCCACATACTTTACTTTGATGCAGTTAAATTCTCAATAAAACTGTTTTCATTGATATATTTTACTGTTTCTGTTGTCAGACAACGGAATGAATATGAAATAGTGACTGAAACGCGACCCATTGAGACTACATAACCAGCTCTAACATTCCAAGATGTTAATCTGCACAAAAATCCTGATAATCAAGCTGTCATCTGATGAAATCAAATACACATAAGATAATGACAATAGCTGTGTTGTGATTTCGGCTATACTTGCATGTAAAATTAGAGAAGCAACATAATATCTGTGTTTAACTGAAAGCGCTGCTCCTCTGATGCTCGCTGAACAATGCAGACGCACAGAGGGAGAGAGAGAGGTGTGTGTGCGCGCTGGGAAAGCAAAACCTCACGCTCGCGTGGCAGTACCAGCAAGTCTCAGAAACTAAATAAGGTTTGGGCAAACCCTAAAGATTTGTTGCTATGCGCTTTTTTTTGAAGGGGTGAAAAAAAGTCACTAAAGGGGTCTGCAAAGTCGCTAAGTTGGATAACATTGTGCATCTCCATTTCTCCAACTATGGGTTAGGCCACGGGTCAAACAGAAAATGCGCGCTGCGTTAATAAAATTAGTGCCGTTAAAATGAATTTGCGTTAACGCGTAATTAGTTAATAAATTAATTAGTCAATTTTAATGGGTTTTTTTCTGCAAAATGACACATTCATTGTTACATATTTATATCATCACTATTATTCTTTTCCCTTGTTTTTTCTTAAATTCAATATCTGAGTATTTGACAATTTATTTTCAAAGCATTTTACCTTCAAATATCATTAATTTTTATCCATTAAAAAGAATGCAATTACAAAATTATAATTTATTCATTTTGTATTTCTTTAATAATTTTATTAAATAATTTTATTTTGTATCAACAAATGCAAAAATGTTACACTGTATTTTTTTTTTTTTTACTTTATTTTTTTAAAATAGTTGACATTTCTTATGCATATTAACATTATCATCACTTTTTCCTCTCTATTTTTGTAATATTTGAATTTAAGGTATATTTAATTATATGTTCAAATTATTTCCATCAAATGTATTCATTTTCATTCTAAAAATGCAGTTACAAATTTATATTGCATTTGTATTTCATTTATTTATAATAATATATTATTTGTATTTATTATTATTATTAAATTAAGTTAAATATAAATATATGTATAATTTAATTTATTTATAATAATTATTCATTTACATTAAATAATGCAGTTGCAATTGTGTTTAATATATTTATAATAATATATTATTTGTATTTATTATTCAATTAAGTTAAATATAAATATATTATGTATATAATTTAATTTAATTTATTTATAATAATATATTTATTTGTATGTATTACTATTATTATTAAATAAAGTTAAATATAAATATATAATATAAATATAAAAATATTATTAAATTTATTACATGTTTAAGTCTCCAAAAGCTCTGTCTATCAGTAACAAATGTCAATTAAGCATAATAAGAATTCTAAATAACATGAATAATAATGAATCACCAGTATCATAGCAACATGTGAAAAGCGTTCGTAGGTCTGACAAATATACGCAAGACCCGTGTCATCCAAAAGGATCTTCTGCAGTATAAATGTGGCCACCTGAAAGAAAAACACACACTTAAAAAAATATACATCCATCTTTCTGAATCTCAGATTACACTCATAATTATAAATAATATATGTTATTTGGTGATATTTTTGTAAGCGAACCGTTTTGGAGAGCTCGCTGCCAGACTCCATGATGCGCAGACAGAGAGGAATGATTTCTGTGGTCAACAGGAAGTTGATCACCTCCTGCTCATCTGTTTTCACTAGTGCGCCTATCAGACAAACACGTTTCAATACACACTTTCTAACTCAGACTAAGATTTTTTTCTTTTTTTTCTTTATTAGCCAGTTTTCTTACCGATAACACCCAGACTTGTGAGCCGCAGGTATTCGAAGGGTCGAGTTTTACTGACCGTGTGCAGGAAGGGATACAAAAACAGAGGGATGTGAGCTGCCAGGAAAGCAGAGCTGAGGATGAAAAACAAAAAAGGGACAAAAATGGTCAGTGTGGCACAGGATTAATAATAAAATGGAATTTCCTGTGTGTACAGGAAGTGAGTTACCGTGTCTCAACGTGGGAGGCCACACACTGCAGCAGTGCTAAAGCATTGCACACTCGATTAGACTGATGTGCTGTCAGTGTCGGGGGGTTTATGGATGGGTAGATGTTCACAATCTCCTGTAAAGAAAAAAAAAAAAGTATGACACCAAAAGACACCATAACCTAGTCATTTTAAATTGTAAAAATAAATATTAAGAACAACTTTTTTTTTTGTTTGTTTTTTGTTTTATACAGAATCTGGGAATTGGAAGTTATATTGTTATTATTATTATTGTTAATATTTTTTATTTATTTCATGTATTATTTTTTCCCTTATACATTTTCTAATATTTGAATTAACGTGAATGACAATTTTTAACTAATTCTTGTACTGTCAAACATCATTCATTTTCATCAAAAAAAAAAAAAAATTGACGATTTATAAATTCAAAAATCATTTAAATCAATAAAAACAGTTACAAATGGCTTTCTATATACAAAATTTGAATTTATTTAATAACTTTATTTTTGTCTAATCAATTGCTAAATGTTATATTGTATTTTCATTACTTCCGAATATAATTAATTGAAATAATAATAATAATAATAATAATAATAAGACAAATTGGAACATAAAATTGATTATAATTACAATTATTTTAAAACATCATTTTCACTCTTTGTAAAATTTAAAATAATATCTAAATATTTTAAGAATTGTTTTACTGTCAAACATCACTCATTTCCAAAAAATTAAACAAGTTATAAATTTATAAACTGAAACAAATCAGTTAAATCAATAAAAAGGCAGTTACACTATTTTATTTTATTATATTATATTTTTTAAATAATATTTGTAATTTTCTATCATAGAGTGGAAATTGTTATTTTGTTGTTGTTTTTTTTTACTGCCAAATGTCATTTATTTTCATTCAAAAAATATTTGTCTGAATTTATAAATTGAAAAAAAAAAAAAATCCTTTAAATCATGCAGTCACATATCACTTTTTCTCCATTCTTGAGTTTACATTGTACTTTCATTTTTTTTTCTATTTTTGTATATATACTGTATTTTCTTTACTTTCAATTTATCAGTTTTAATTCATATTTTTTTCTGCAAAGTAACACAGTTCATTAGATGTATATATTAACACTTTATTAGAATGTCATTTTTTAAATAAAACTTTATACTAATACAGATTTTGGTTTAGGCACACACAGCTATTTTATTTAAATGATATTTTAAAAATTACTGTTTAAATAAAATGACAATATACAGATCTATATACACTATATTGCCAAAAGTATTGGGTCACCCCCTTCTAATGAACAGGTTTGACTACTTTAGTAATTTCCATGAGTACAAATCTTAATGTTTAAGCATATAATGATATTCTAGAGAATTGTGTGCTTCTAATTTTAAAGCAACAGTTTGGACAGGACCCTTTTCTATTCTAACATGACAATGCCTCTGTGTATAAGACAAGGTTCAAAAAGAAATGATTGATTTAGTTAGTGTGGAAGAACTTGACTGGTCTGCAGAAAGCCAAGTCCTAATCCAAGCTGAACACCTCTGGTGTGACTTTAAATGCAGACCTTGAGCCAAAAACTCTTTACCAAACACCAATGACTTGTACATATGGGTACAGTCATTTTAGACACTTCCAAAACTGTTGCAACAGAGATGAAAATACAATTTTTAAATACATGCATTATGTTTCCATCTTTGTTGCCACAGTTTTGGAAGTGCCTTTTTATGTTCTAAAGAAGGGGGTGTCCCAATACGTTTGCCCATATAGCGTATGTACAAGTCATTGGTGTTTGGTAAAGAGTTTTTGGCTCAAGGTCTGGATTTAAAGTCACACCAGAGGTGTTCAGCTTGAATTAAGACTTGGCTTTCTGCAGACCAGTCAAGTTCTTCCACACTGACTAAATCAATCATTTCTTTTTGAACCTTGCCTTATACACAGAGGCATTGTCATGTTAGAATAGAAAAGGGTCCTGTTCAAACTGTTGCTTTAAAATTAGAAGCACACAATTCTCTAGAATATCATTATATGCTTAAACATTAAGATTTGTACTCATGGAAATTACTAAAGTAGTCAAACCTGTTCATTATAAGGGGGTGACCCAATACCTTTGGCAATATAGTGTAGATCTAAATTAAGTCTAAAATGTAGTTTTTCAATCAAGAATCTTTATTTCGGCGTGTCACTAAAATATCCATGTACATACATAATATTGCTTCCTAATCATGTCTCAGTTTATCAGGTGTTAAATTGAGCATGAAGTGATTTGCAGGCACCTGTAGGAGAGCCGCTATAGTACCGCAGGAGTGCCAGAGCATCGGGGCCAGATCCGTCACAGACTCCCTCTTCTTGCTGAGCTCCAGCAGGGCGTTCTCACGCGTTTCAGGGCTGGAGAGCTCATTGATCCACTGATAGATCTTCTCACGGTCCACCTGCGTCAGACCCGCCGTGGTTACAGTCTATAGAAAAAAAACTCATCAATGTATATTAGAACCAATATTTATTACAGAATCAAGTTTATTTAATTGTTATTATTAAAAATGTATGTTCTGTGCATTCTCTTCAATTGCACCTTAATTGAAACATTTATTTTATATAATTAATGATCCTTTTTTCTTCCTTTATAATTCCATTTAATCATTCTTACATAAACTTAAAGATTTGATTTCGTTAAATACTTAGTTTTATGCTCCTTATTTTGTTTATTTATGCACTTTCTTATAATATCGTATAAAAATGTTGTATAAACTACAGCAAATGATGATTTTTGATAAATTATTATTACTCTTTATTAATACTGGATAATAATAATACAACTTTTTCACCAAGAAACGCAACAAAAACAGACTACTGATATTCTGTATCAATAGTTTCATTAGTGTCCAATTATTAATCACTCATTCATAACTAGTGACAACGCATGTTTACAAACACGCGAAAACCTCAAGACTCATTTCCTAAGACTCTTTTCAGACATAAAAGATACTCTTATATCTGATATCTAAACTCACATTACGCAAGATACATAATAATATCCTAAAATAAAGCAGCATGTAAGTTTTAATAGATCACCATAGTAACTGACTGCATTAGCTTTAGCCGTTAGCTTTATCAGGCCCCGACATAAACAAGCACAGAACGTACAAAACAGCGCAAAACTCACCGTTCCTGTAGCCAACATCCTCCCTATCACTTTATTGTGATCTCCAGAGTAAAAGTGAGCTTTTGTTGTTAAAACAAAGAGAAATAAATCGGGTTTACATTAGCAAACAAGCTAAGAAAAAAATACAACCGCCTTCTGCTGCTTCTTCTTCTACGGTTCTCTTCCGGTAGGCTTTTCTTCTTCGGCGTATGTTGTGGCGGGTAATAACGGATCTAGTGTTCATTGCTGCCCTCAAACTGACTCTGTTTATTTATCAAATGTACTGTAATAATAATAATATTATTATTATTATTATTATTTACATAAAAAATAGAATTACTGTAATATTATTACAAAAAAGATAGATAGATAGATAGATAGATAGATAGATAGAAAAGAATAAAGAATAAGATATTTTATTAGATCATATATTATTATTAAAATGAACAATTACTATTATTATTATTATTATTATCATCATTACAATTAAAAAGAATATTATTGTAATATTATTAAAATGATGATGAAAGAAAGAAAGAAAGAAAGAAAGAAAGAAAGAAAAGAATAAATGAATAAAGAATAATATATTTTATTATATCATATATTATTAAAATGTAAAATTACTATTATTATTACAGTTAAAAAGAATATTATTGTATTATTAAAATGATGATAGACAGACAGACAGACAGACAGACAGATAGATAGATAGATAGATAGATAGATAGATAGATAGATAGATAGATAGATAGATAGATAAATAGATAGATAGATAGATAGACAGATAGAAAATAAAGAATATTATATTATATTATTATTATTATTCAAAAGAAAAAAATCTATTATATTATTATTACAATAAAAAAGAATATTATTGTTGTAATATTATTAAAATGATAGATAGACAGACAGACAAACAGATAGATAGATAGATAGATAGATAGATAGATAGATAGATAAGTTGTTGTTATTATATTTGTTGATATTATTATAATAATTATTGTAATTATGATTATAATTATAATTATTAAGCAAATATAATTATATAATATAATAATATTTAATAATAATAATTATTATTCCTATTGATATTATTGTAACTGTACTACTAATATCATAATTATTATAATAATATTTGAAAAACATCCTTAAAATTCATGTTACTGAATTTCACTAAAGTCACTGAAATTCATATATTTTTACTAAAAATCAATTTTATCTTACATTTAATATTAAAAATTAATTTAATATTACAAATTAATTTAATTTTTGTTTTATTATTTTAGAAAAGTATTGTGAACACAGGCCACACAAGCAACTGTTTTTTTTGTTTTGTTTTTTTGAACTTTACACTTCTCATTCTTGTATAATGTCAGTGTTACTTTGACAAGAGGGTATTTGTGTCCCATCCAAAAACATGGGGAAGGGGTAAAGTTGTCCTCCTCCTCCAGCTCTTTGGCCCCTTTCTGGATCATTTATTAACCAGACATCACAGCCTCTGTTTTCTGGACGTGATGCAATGGTTTTGGGTGGTTTTCAAGAGTTATCTATTAAACTGTATGTCTTATCAAGTTTTATTTGTATTAGTTGCTACATAATAACATCAAATGTCATGTTCTCGCCTCAGCTTTTACCCAAGCCATAGTCAGTAGCTGTTTTAAAAATGCCAATGTATTCTGACTTTTTTGGGAGTGTTTGCCAAAGTCTGAATAATGTTTGATGGGAAACCCTCCCCAAAAGTGATTATCTACAAAGACAGGAGAATCATTGCCAAATGACCTCAATCCAGTCCACAGGACAGGTTAATTATTCAAAAGAGATTGTTGCCCGACACTTTATAGTTTCCACGTTTGGGAACCAGGGTAGTCAGTAGACAAGTGTGTGTGAGGAAAGTTTGTGTTTTCTCGCAGTCATGGCTAAGCTGGTGGAATGTGTACCCAATTTCTCAGAGGGCCGTAACAAGGAGGTAAGGTAAACAGACAGACCAGTTCCATTAAAGAAGTCATTCGGTTCTGTTAACGGTTCTTCCGTCATGTGGACTGAACACTGTACTGAAATACTCTAACATCTGAGCTTATTCAACAAACCACAACACTGCTAATGTAAGCACTTATTTTTAATGCAAAAGTAAGCTATTTCCTGTCAATGTGCGAGAAATGTCAATAACTAAGAATAACAAAAAGTGCTGTAAACTGTAAAAAATTGCTGTACAAACCAGTGTGTTTACGTTACTAAATTAAAATAATATCATAAAAATGCCAGTTTGCAAACTTAACAATTTGGTTTTGTACAACTAAAATAACTAGAATCGAATGACACCGGAAGCCTTGCACATTCAAGTTAAAAATGGCTGCATCCCAATTACAGTATGAATAATGACTCGAATTAGTTCTTTTTGTGAATTAAAACCACTCAGTAGCATAAGTGTAGTCCGATATCTGAATGAATGTTTTTGTGTGCGCCAGTTATTTTAAGTGTATCAGAAAGCTCAACCACTGTAATCCGATTTCCAAACGAATCACTAATGAGCCGATCGTTTTAATTCACAGCACGACCAGTGTAGTCCGATTCCTGAATGACTCTAATGAATTAAATCTTTTTACTGAATCAAAAACAAACGGTACAACCAGTGTTGGTTCTTTTTGTCAATCAGAAACACTGAACAAGTATAGTTCCTGAACGAATCACTCTAATGAGTCAGCCCCTGAACAAACGACTCAGTTTGTTCTTATTTAGTGAATCAAAAACAAACAACGTGACCAATGAATGCGCCTGTTGTTTTAGTAAATCAAACAGCACAGCTGTTGTAGTTAGTTTCCTGAATGAATCACTATAATGAGTCGGTTCTTCTTAATTCACAGCATGAACATGTCTGATTCCTGAGGGAATGAGTAAAGTCGGTTCTTTTAGTAAATCAAACACTTGTTTTCTGAAATAAATTATTGTTTAGTAGGTCTATTGTTTATAAATTAAGGCCAAGTAAACAAAAAAAAAGGCAAAAAAAAAAAAACATTGAAAGTACATTAGAAGTCAGTGTAAACACCTTTTGCATGAATTGTTTTGGAATTTATTTTTACTGAAATGCTCAGTTGCATTTCATTTTACAAATATAAATTGCACACTTCAGAAAACTGAAAAAAGTAATTAAACTATTAGTATTTTTTTGTATTGCAAACTTTGCTTGTCCCTTTATTTTATATTATAGAATTTATTATTTTTTATTTATATTAATACCAATGCAATATTTTGACCAATATATAATATCCAGGTCATTGACGCCATAGCCGATGCTATCTCTGCCACGGAGGGCTGCAGTTTGCTTGACGTCGACCCAGGGTCTTCAACAAACAGGACGGTGTACACTTTTGTGGGCCCACCCGCAGCGGTCATCGAGGGGGCGCTGAATGCCGCCCGTGTCGCATTTAAACTCATAGACATGACCAAACACTCAGGTACAGCTGTGGAGGGAGTAGCAGATGTAGACATATCATACTTCACACGAGTTTAGTTTATAAAAATGATGTTTTTGAACAGGCGAACACCCTCGGATGGGTGCGATGGACGTGTGTCCCTTCATTCCGGTGCAGAACGTCAGCATGGAGGAGTGTGTACAGTGTGCCAATGAATTTGGCCAGAGATTGTCAGACATGCTGAATGTGCCTGGTGTGTTTGTATGAGCAAAGGTCATGCCGTTTGTTAGCTGAATCATTTGAGAACTGCTTCAGTTTTGACCTCCATTCTCCTTTCTTCATTGTCTTGGTCTTTTAGTCTATCTCTATGGAGAGGCAGCTAGAAAAGAGAGCAGAAGACCACTTCCCTCCGTCCGTGCAGGGGAATACGAAGCATTACCTGAGAAGGTAAGAACTCATCTAGACCTCAGTCTAGATCTTCAAATCAGGATGGATTCTGATTGGCTGTCAATGTTTTTATCATTTATCACCTAAAAAAAACACTCTGAAAGTTATTCCAACAATATTGTGTCATTCTTTTTTTTTTTTTTTTTGCAATAATTATTTGGTTTGTCCACTAGGTGGCAACACTGGCCTGGCCACTTAGTGTGCAATTTTATCGCTAATTTATAACGCCTGTTTTTATTGCTTATAATAGCGTAAAAAATGGTCAAGGATGAAACTTTCCAACAGTGTTAGGGAAAGTTACTTTTAAATGCAATGCATTACAATAATGCGTTATTCCATGAAAAAGTTACTTAGAGTTACTTAGTTACTTTTTATGGAAAGTAATGCATTACGTTATGTTTGCACTATTTTTTGTCACCTGGGCTGGGCTCGATTATTTGTTAAAAGTTCTATTTTGGGCAAATGTAAAGGCCCTTTCACACCAAAAGTGAAATGAATAAGCCTCAGTCTGAAGAAAGTGTCTTTGCAACTCACTCCCGATTTCTTTCAACTTTGGGACAGGAGAGCTGTCAGTGAATAAATGGGAAAACAAAGTAACTTACTTATTTGAAAAAGAAACTTAGATATGTTGTTGTAAATTTAAAAGTAATGTATTACTTTACTAGTTACTTGAAAAAGTAATCTGATTACGTAACTTGCATTACTTTTAATGCGTTAGCTCCAACACTGCATTCTAGTGCATGTTTCGAGTGCCTGTTTTTGCGCATGCTATCAAAATAAGTTATAAAATTTCGTACACACTTTCGCATTTGGCGATACGTATACGCGTCAAACTGGACAGGGTTGAAGCTTTCTAGTGCGTAATAGTTTGAAATGCTTTAAAATGCTAAACATTCACGTCAAAACTAAAGTACGTCAATCCAGATAACATCATGGGCAGTGCGCTGACATATAGCGCCGTTGCGCTTCAGGCGTCCCGAGCTCAAGTCCTAGCTCGTGGACCTTTCCTGATGCCATCTCCCACTTCGCTTCCTGTCATCATACTGTCCTATCACAATAAAAATGGATAAAAACTACAACAAACAAACTAAAGTATACTTTAGACTCTAGTGTAAATGTGTACAAAGACATTTTTAAATGCCCAAAACCTCTGGACAGAAATAGTGCAGACCCTGGTCATGGATGAAATTTTCTAGTGCACAGGTGTTGAACGCCTGTTTTCATATTCAGCTGATAAGTGTGCGCATTGTCATATTCAGCTGATAAGTGTGCGCAAGGATTATTTTTTTAAAAAAATTCATTTTAAATGATTCATAACTAACATTTCTCTTCCTTGCAGGTTCAATATTCTTCTTTCCCTTGTAGGCCTAACATTTGTATGCTTTTTGAGAACAAAATGTTACAACCAAGTGTGCCGCACACGACCTGAAATTTGAAGCCAAAACATTTCGATCGCCATCTAGTGGCTGGCTGCAGTATAAGCAGTGGTCGAATTGTAAAATTTTTTTAGGGGGAATGGTATGGTCAATTTCTTTTTCCTTTTTTTGGGGGGGGGGGGAGATTCCTGTACCTAATTTTACATAATAATTTTACACAAAATTTGTAATTATTATGTTTATTTAACGAAAAATTAGCCGTATTAAATGAACTATTATTTATCAGCTTTTTTTCCTTCTAGGGCCTGAAATGGAGGTATTTTGTTCAGTATTGATAATTAATCAATATTTTGCTGAATGTGTTTTTGTGCTGGCACCTTGGTTAGGCCTGTCATGGATAAATAATGATGATAACAAAATTGCCAGTAGGTGGCAGCAAGTCCCTGTTTTAATAAACGATTTATTGAATCATTCAAATCAAACGATTCATTCAAAACGGCTGATTCAATTAGAAACGAAACAAGTAAGTCCATCTGAATGGGCCGTTGAATCACTGGCTCACTTGATTCATTCAAAAACTGATTAAAGGAATGAAACACCGTGTTGCTCTGCACTGTTGCATAAAATTAATAGCACATTTGTGCTTGCGCACATGTGCTGACATTTAGAAAAGTGCATGGCTTGTGCAATGAATATAAAAACATAAAAACTCATACATGGGTATTTTTTCCTTTCATTGCTTGAATTATAAGGTTATTTTAACTGTATTCTAATAGGCTTCATCGCGCAGTGAATGCTTTTGGACTCTCAAGACGTGTTTTTGTTTGGTTTTTGCAAAGTCGATGGATAATATCAGCTCTTCTATCATCTCTCAGTCCCTCACAGTCACACATACAGCACAGTAACATGTCAGGGGAATGTCTTCAAATTCTAATCAAGGAAAAATCATTCCTTCAGTTGTCTTCTTTTTAAAGAACTTCAAACGTTGCGCTTGAACCATTTTGCGTGAAAAATGACGAAAACTTGCTTCAGCTTGTGCGCAGCTTGTTACAGTACCCAGTTCTGATTGGCCAATCGCCGTTATTTAGTTCGTGAATTATCATACGTAGAGAATTTTAACATTTCATTTGCATGATAAATTTTACATAATGCACATTATTAATCTAAAGGGGATTTTTAGGGGGATGGTGGTTTTACAGAGGGGATGCTTTTTGTCATTTTTTTTTTCAACCAGGGGGATGCCATCCCCCCGTATCCCCGCTCAATTCGAGCCCTGAGTATAAGTCATAAACCCTGCCCTCTCCATGTAAACGAATGGGATGTGACTCAAACTAAATAATCAAATAACACTTCAAATACATTTTTCTCAAAGATGGCTTCCATCATTTTAGGTAGTTCTTGTCACACTAACGTATGTTCAAGTGTTCGCTTTTATTATGAGTTTGCTTTTAGTTAGTTATTTGATGCTATAAAAACGGGGTGTGGTGTCATGATTGTGAGTTTGCGATTGGGCGACTGGGGAGTTTGGGCGGGACTTAGATAGGCTTCACCTCATGATCACTACTGCGCAGACTCTGGCTCCAAATGACATTTTCACAAGATGCCAGCAGCCATACTGAGAATGTTTTGGCTTCACTTTTCTATAGTGGAAGGAAGACATGCTATCCTTCTTTTTTTTTTTTTTTTTTTTTTTTTTTTTACAGTCTATGGTTCCAAAACCTTAGTTATTGTGTTGTAATAACGGATGCATATGGACCAGACAGCTAGAGGTCTGTTTGAAAATAATAATAACCATAAGAACTCATGACTTGAGTAACAAGCTGAGGTAATCAAAAATCAAATTTGCTTTGCCAGTAACAGATGTGGGGTTGCTGAGTTGCCATATAAGAAGAACCAATCATATTAGAGAAAAATGATGTGTCATCATGTGGCCTTTGCCATGTATCGATTGTGGTCAGAGAAGTCACCTGGATAATTTTTGGTGTCGGGAAACACTAGGTTTGACGTAAGTCATGTGCGTAGGGGAATTTCAACCACAGCATCAAAATTGAAGTATAGTTTGGGCACACATTCTCATTTGGATGTATTCATATTGCTAAGCTTTTGAATCAAAACATTTAGACTTCATAGATGTGTTTTAAATTCTGAGGAACAGTACTTTATTTTGCTGACCTCTTTCCTCCAGTTAAAAAAGAGCGAATGGGCCCCTGAATATGGCCCCGCCACCTTCGTACCTTCTTGGGGTGCCACAGTCACCGGTGCCCGAAAGTTTCTCATCGCCTACAACGTGAACCTTCTGAGCACTAAGGAACAGGCTCACAGAATCGCGCTGGATATTAGAGAACAGGGCCGTGGGAAAGACCAGGTATGTCTGTGTGTGACGTCACAGGGTTGGTCTAGGTTTTCAGTGTGCATCAATCTCGATCTTGAGAATAAAGGCAATCTATCCTAATTATATGTATCACTTCCCTGATGTTTTGATTATGTTCTTGTTCATGTTAATTTACTGAATGTTCCTCCTGCAGCCTGGGCTTCTGAGAAAGGTTCAGGGAATGGGATGGTACCTGGAAGAGGCAAATCTTGCTCAGGTGTCCACCAACATCCTGGACTTTGAGGTGACGCCCATGCACACGGTGTATGAGGAGATCTGTAGAGATGCCAAGGTGAGTTCGCTTTCAAACATGAATCGGAAACTGAATCAGAATCAAGTGAATCGGATTCGTGTTCCTTCTACCTGTTCAGGATTTGAACCTTCCAGTGGTGGGGTCTCAGATAGTTGGTCTGATTCCTCTGAAGGCGATGCTGGACTGTGCAGACTTCTACATCCAAAAAGAAAAGCTCTTTGTTGTGGAAGAGGAGCACAAAATCCGACTGGTAGGTTAAATTAACACGGTCAAAGATTCAACACAGCAGCAAATCAAAGATCTTATTTCATTCCTCTTTCATTATTCTATCAGGTTATCAGCAAATTAGGACTCGACTCCTTGGGGCCATTTGTTCCAAAGGAGAGAATCATTGAGTAAGACCCAAGATACATTATATATACTGAAAATAATTGGCATTATTTTTCTGTTTGGCTTCTTGATGTCTAACAGAAGCACTGTATCTGATTGGTTGATGCTGAGTTTAGGTATATGGTACGGGACAATCAGGACGATGGCCGGCTTCTGTCTCTGTCTCTACAGAAGTTCGTCCACAGTGTTGGGGCCCGAACAGCGGCTCCTGGTGGAGGGTCCGTTTCTGCTGCAATCGCTGCTATGGTAATCATGAATATTATCATTTACAATGTATGTGTGTGTGTGTGTGTGTGTGTATATATATATATATATATATATATAGATTGTCAAATAGTTATGAATTTATGAATATATGAGTATTTAAAGATATTTATAAGATTATAGATACTTACACAATCATAACTTTTATATTTATTTTAACATTTTTAATATGTATACTAATTATTTATCCTGTGTATCTATCTCATTGTAAGGGAGCAGCTTTGGGCTGCATGGTCGGTCAGATGACATACGGGAAAAGGCAGTTTGAGTCTCTGGATGCAGAGATGAGGAAACTCATTCCTCCATTTCATGAAGCCATGAACGACTTATTATTAAAAGTGGATGCTGATTCGATGGCCTTTAACAGCTACATGGTACATGACCGCATATAAACAACATACAGTGGCTTTAAAAGTATTTGGCCACTTAAAATGTATGAATGAATTTGCTAATATATATATGCCACTTGTGTAACAAAATTGCTGTAAAATATGTCTAGATGACCTTGTCATGCACGAAAATTGTGATAATTGTTTTCTTGTGTTTCTCATTACAGGCTGCTCTGAAATTGCCCAAAGGCACACCTGATGAAATCAAAAGGTACGGTTCATCACCTCTGTGAAGTTCAAACAAACAAAACACTCCTTCTAATCCATCAAACTAGAGACAATGCATGTCACTGAAAAATGAAGGAACATTCTGTATCATGTTAAACCAGTTTAAGCATTTGATTGATGTAAAAACATGTCATGCCCTACAAAAAGAAACAGGAAACACTAGACATATATTTGCAGAGAAGAGCCTGACTGATATAACTACCATGTTACACAACTTGCATTTAACCGCCAAAGTAAATTCTCTTTAGTTGTAGAATACAAATTACAACTGCATTGGCAAAAACATACATAAACATGGCACAGTAGCTAGGACAACCTTTCAAAGTTTCAAACCGTTAATGTGGCTGCAGTTATTTTAATTTGGGACTGAATAATTGAATGCTTTTCTTTGACTGTACAGGAGGGAGGAAGCCATGCAAGAGGGTTTGAAGGCGGCGGTGGGCGTCCCTCTGTCTCTGGCAGAGAGAATAAACACACTGTGGCCTATTCTCAAAGAGATGGTAAAATACGGAAATGTGGCATGTAAATCAGACATTCAGGTGAGACTGGACTATGTAAAACCATTTTTTAAAGGGGTCATGACATGGATTTTTTAAAATTATTTTAATATGTTCCTTGATCTTTACTTATAATGTTAAATAAAGTTTTTGCACAAAAAACAAATAAATATGTGGGAAAATGATTATTCTGACCCTCTCTCTAAAACGACCTGTTTTTAGGGGGTGGGCCCTTTAAGGCTTGTCAGTAATCGGCCACTGTTATGATTGGCTAACGTCATTGCATAGGAAATAGTGTTGGGTGACATGCTCAATTTTCATATTGTTCTATCGTCAGCCTGTGAGATCGCCGATACACAATATTATCGTGCTAATTTATTTAATTATTTATTTACTTAGTTTCATTGCTGGAAAGTGAACCAACTCCATAAAACTAAAAGCAGCCTAATGTTTTTAATATGACTAAATTTGTATTTAACATGATAACAATTTAATAGAAACATCATGTTACTAATTATAATGCTTATATTTCCTCAGTTATTCAAAAAGCAGCTACAGAAAACGTTTTCATTACCAGAGAACATCATCACTCTAGCGCGAGTTTATGAACTTTAAAAACACTCTCGTTATAATTAGTGAAACTATCTACACTGTATGATGAATAAATCTCTTATTCATACATCGCACGTACATCTTCAATTTGATGTTTATGATGAGAGAATTCAGTCAGCGTGCGCTGAACAACGAAACTCCGCTGTATCAGCGATGACTCATATGAATGCTTCTGATTGGCCTTTGCATTCATAAGCTCAGCATAATCATGTGCGATTGGTTATAACGCACAACACTGTAAAAATGTTGAAAAAAGAAATATAATGGAACAAATAAGCTCTAATTTTAATTAGATAGTATTACTAGCCTGATAATAAATAAATAAATAAATAATCATCTTGCTATCGTCAAAGGCATCAGCCTTACTACGTTTCTGGACCTGGGAACATTTTAGTTGTGTCGCTGTCTATGGAGGGTCAGATAGCTCTCCGATTTAATCAAAAATATCTTAATTTGTGTTCCGAAGATGAACAAAGGTCTTACGGGTTTGGAACAACATGAGGGTGAGTAATTAATGACATAATTTTCATTTTGGGGTGAACTAACCCTGTAAGCGGCTGAACGCCAGTGGGCGGGGCCTTTGTCAGTGTGTTGCTCTGGAGGTGATTTTGCTGGGGTGACGTCACCTTGTCCCTCGGATCCAAAACGAGCCGTTTTCTGAGGGTTATTACATAAATAATTTTGATGGATGATGAAGACATTTCAAGTTATGAAACTTGCAGGATGTATCAAGCATACAAATACCTCTTCTGTGTATCTGTCATGACTCTTTTAAATATGTAATATTTTATGCTTGTGATGACACAAGATGAAAAAAAAACCCTCCTTTCAAACAAAGCACTTTCCACTAAGACTAAAATGCTGATTTTGCATTTGGAAAAATGAAAAATAACATGACTTTGACGGTCATAAATAAGCTGATATCAGCATTTATTTCAATGCATGATTTCTGTCGTGCAGGTAGCGGCCAAAGCTTTGGAAACAGCAGTATTTGGAGCGTATTACAACGTTATTATAAACCTGAAGGACATCACGGATGCTTCATTCAGGGCTGCCGTGAGTATCAGAAAACATTCAACAACTACTATTGTGTATATATAGGTCAGGGTTCTCACAGTGAATTTTAATAACCCACACATTTTTATGCATTTAATAAGCACACTTTAAGTGATACGAAACTTGATTTGAGGAACTCATAAATGTCAAAGAGCCAATTGGAATTGTTCCTGGTGATCATGGTCGTTTTTGTGGTTTGTTGATTTTCAGACTGAAGCGAAAGTGTCTGCGCTGTTAAAGAACGCCAGAGAGAATGCTAACATAGCGCTGGAGACGGCCGACCAGAGGAAATGATGCAGACTGTAACTCAAACAAATCAAATAAAGACACACTGATGTGCAATCTAAAACCTGCTGGTGCACGACCCATAGACTGCCATTGTAAGTGCATTAATTGAAATGCACTTTATAACCATTATAGAAACATTAACAATGAATACAAATTGTACAGCTTGTTAAGGAGAGATTTTTGGCAAAAACACTTACACTAAAGGTGGGACCAGAATGTGCAGATGTGTCCTTTTGACTTCAGCAAACAGCCAGAAGACCAAAGAAACAACTTTTCAACACACTGGCAACCACCCAAAATATCTTAGGATAATAGCAACAAGGTTTGCACAGACAAGCACCACTCATATTTCAGTATACAATGTAGAAATACCTTTTTTGCCACTTCCAAGTAACTAATCTAAAGTGAGTGACAATGTAATCAATGAAGTAATTGCAATGTAACACTCTTTAGGTATGCAAAAGAGGCGGACATTTTTCAATTATTAAAAAACAAAAAACAAGTTGTGGTTTGTGCTGTTATATTTTGAATAAGCAGACTCACCCAGTATCTGAATGCAACGTAGATATCATACGAACACACTAGGCTGTTTTGAGGTTATAACCCATATATGACCCACAAGACTGTAGACCAACATGCACCCAATAAACTGAATTTGGTTTTATCTTTGCAAATATCTCATTAAAACACAGCTTTATTCTACATTACACCTGCTTTTACCTCTTGGAGGAGTGTTAGTTTTTGTGTTTGTTCTGAAAGAACTTGATGATCCACCAGCAGGTGGTGCTGTGACTGACCCACCAAAGGCTACCCTAAATATCCCACTTCCTCTGTCCTTGTCTAGCTGTCATCTGTTGTTATTTATGCATCTATTGAAGCTGCACTGCTGGAAAAGAGAGACAGATCGAGCAGAAACATCTGTATCTGCAGTCGCTACAGTACAGCTCTGGCAATAATGTCCTCAGTCGCCAACTCTGCATATTCCACCACCAAAACACAACGTTACAAGCTATGACTGTGGTGTAAAAGTGATGAAAGTCACTTACCGATATAAAAATGGTGGCGTTTCCTTATACACCCATTTTCAGGTGTTTATGTAGAAAATATTTCGTATAAAACACTATCAATTGCTTGGATACACAATTAAAACGTCTCGGAACAGCCTAGCAATTACCCAAGCTACAGCATGACAACATGCTAAAAAGAATACTCATGCTGCATTCATGAGCTATCAGAATTATCGTAAATACAAGTTTCCTAGTCAGAAATTAAGGCCGTTCATGTCTAATTTAAGACTAGGAAGATCATATTTACGATAATTCTGATAGCACGTGAACGCAGCATTGCTATATATGGCAAGCCGAAAAATACATCACGGAGCAAAGAGGAAATTGACAACATATCGACTGACAAGACAGACCAGGTTACTTTTGGTATGAAACAAAGTGTCAGCTTTCAAATTTTGTCATTTTTTAAGAAATTCAAACAATAAATACCATTTTGTGGCTCTTTGATGTGTCGTGACAGATCACTGTAGTGCCTCAGTTTCAAGGACACATGAACTGAGCATCTCTTCCTCTTTAGTATAGCATGAAATAAACATGAATGAACATCAGAACGTATTTGGTTTCAGCCGCGTAAAGAGGTCAATACACCGTTTTTCAAGTTCAATTCCACCGACGTTAATCTACTCTCCTGTCTGGTTTGTTTGTTGGACGAAAATGGCGTTAGATAGGTCAGATTGCCTGTCAATCAAGCTCCCTGCAAAGGGTCAATTGTATAGCATCAAGATAAAAACACTCAGAAACCCCTACACTTTAAAAAACATGTAACGGTATTACGTAATTTAATTATAAAAAAGTAACTGTAATCTATTATAGTAACTGAGAAAAAAATGTCTAATTAAATAACAGGTACTTAAGAAAATGTTAATGATTACAAAGGGAGTTCTGAATTTTTCTGTAAAAACTAGGATATGTTGAATAATATTAATTTGTTGCTTTGCCTGTTTTTGATATGCACGATGCCTCCTGCAATTTACAGGCCATTTAATGAAGTGATGCAATTCTGAGGTTAACTCTGCCTGCATAAAATGTTTGAAAATGATTAACAGTTAAAAACATTTGTTAGAAATTTAGAAAAGCAATCAAAAAGTAATTAAATGTAATCAGTTACATTAATAAAGTAATCGAAATAGTCACACTACTTACTGCATTTTAAATAAGGTAATTTGTAATCTGTAAACTATTACATTTGCAAAGTAACCTTCCCAACACTGATAACACTAACTATAACACCTAAGCAACAACATGACGACATCCTAAAAAGAACACTTAGAACACCCTAGCCAATACATAGCAACCTAAAACTAAAATGTCAGAAATTTTAGTAAAAATGTCCTGGAAGTACCTAAAAACAGCTTAATGGCTGCACACTTGGGTGCATCAGAACTGAATTGATAATTATCATCATGAAATCCATATGCTATTTGGGGTATTTGCGTAAGAAATTTATGGAATACAACAAATACAACTGAAAATCCTCAAATCAAAACCCAAAGACCTGAACCTCTCTGTGCTGTCTCATCTGGACTTGTTCCTATCAATCCCACCAATCATACGATATCTAACAGCAGGGAATCTTAAATATAATACTGCCTGGGAGGCTGAACATCTGTCCAGTGCTGTTTGGAGTGATTGCATAAAGGCTGTCTGTTCCCAAATGCGTAAACGTCTACAAAGACGCATCAGAAAATATGTTTATTCTTCTTTATCTGAGCATTTGGAGTGTGTTGGGGTCACACAGTCAGAGCCTGAGCACAACAACTACAGCAGCAGCAACAACAACATTGCAAGCATTTGTGACGCCTGGAGACGACAACGGCCAATGCACGACCTGTCAGTTTAGACAGCAGAGTAAACTCATGCGCCTGCACTCCATTAAGTCTCAGATTTTGAGCATCCTGCGTCTAGAACAGGCTCCGAATATTAGCAGAGACACGGTCAAACTACTCTTACCCAAGGCACCTCCACTGCAGGAGCTCCTGGATCAGTATGACCAAAACGGAGGCATTAGTGAGGATGAGGAACAAGGCAGCAGTGAGACCATCATTACCATGGCCACAGAACGTAAGTACCATGATGCACTGCAATATATAGTGACCACAAACGTATTTGGACACAAAAGTCACACTTAGAAAGTATGTCAAGTTACTTCTGAGAAAGTTCTAGTATCATTTGCAGATGCTACTTGGTTTGTTATTGTTACTGAATTCCTTCTTTTTGAAGTGTGGCTTAAGTGTCAAAATACATTTGTTGGCCATTGTGTTATCTGAAAGGGTTGATTATGAACCGACTATGGTTCATTCATTCAGCTGTTGTTGGATGACAGCCAAAAGCAACAGACCTTGTTTTACGCAAAGCTGAGCTCCAAGAGACAACATACAAAGCATATTTGGCCTGTGAACATAAGGGCTCTTTTCAAAGATTTTCAAAGGAAACCTTAGTTACTCCATTAATGTTACATCAGACTATGGTGATTTATATTTTCCAACAGTGTCAGCAGAAAAGGAGAGTATAGAAAGATTAATAAAGGTTCTTCTACTGCTTGGTGAATTTTAATTTTGTATCAGAAACTCTAGCAACTATAGGATTTTGTCATAAATGTTTTTTGGGCCTCTGTCCTGCTGATTTTCATTCCAAATGTACTAATAAAATATACCTACCTTAAATTTCCAAGTGATCAGTTTTTTAGGGTTGGAACTAAAATCTTCAGGACAGTGGTTCCAGGAGCAGAGTTGCCTATTGTTTAGGGATGGTACAACAGCTTGTTAGTGGGGCTGTTGTACTTTTAAAGGGACAACTTTGTACCTTATCTACCCCTGAAAGGTGCATATTAGTACCTTATTGTAGTAATATGTGCCTTTAAGGTACTGCTTTGAACCTTATAAGCAGCTAAATTGTCTCTTTAAGGGTACTGACCTGGTAACAAGTCCTCATACCCCTAAAGCAGGGTTCCTCAAATCTTGTTTTGGAGGGCCTCTGCCCTGCAAAGGTTAGCTCTAACCTTAATCAAATACACCTGAGCAAGCTCATCAAGGTCTTCAGGATCCCTAGAAAATCACAGGTGAGTGAGTTTGATCAGGGTTTGAACTAAACTCTGCAGGGCAGTGGCCCTCCAGGACCAGCTTTGAGGAACCCTGCCCTAAAGGTACAATATTTGCACAATTTTTTTCTGAGTGAAAGGTGAAAAAGGTGTACATGGTCTTAGTATACTTAATACCTTGCAGCTCAAGCCTTCACCCATCTTGAGGGAATGCCGAAGTGTTGCATGTTCTCACTGAGCCCAAAGATTATGCCTAACAGCATCCTCAAGGCCCTTCTCTGGATCTACCTCCGACCAGCTGAGGAGCCAACCACAGTCTTCATCCAGCTATCTCACCTGAGCTCTTTGTCTGAAGGGAGCAACCACTCCAGAATACGTGCACAAAAAATTGACGTGAATGCCCGGACAAACTCCTGGCAGCACATCAACATGAAGCAGCTGTTGCAGTTGTGGCTCAAACAGCCTGAGAGTAACTTTGGGATAGAAATCAAAGCCTTTGATGCAAATGGAAACGATCTGGCTGTGACCTCTGCAGAATCTGGAGAAGAAGGACTGGTAAGTTGGTGCATGCATTGGTACTTAGGTCCATGCTTTTTTAGGAGACAACACATTATATTTTGTTTGTCAAATGCTGGTCACACTTTGATTAAATGTTCTGCCAAAGATTTATAAAAGTGTAGCTCCAACCCTGATCAAAATCACCTGAACCAACTAATGAACAGTTCACCCAAAAATGAAAATTAATTACTCACCCTCATATTGTTCCAAAACTGTAAGACCTTCGTTCATCTTCAGAACACAAATTAAGATATTTTTGATGAAATCCAAGAGCTTTCTGACCCCACATATACAGCAATGCAACTACCATGTTCAAGTCTGGGCCTTGAACGTGGTAGTTGCATTGCTGTCTATGCAGGATCAGAAAGCTCTAAGATTTCATCAAAAATATCTTAATTCCAAAAATCTGGAAGATAAAGGAAAATTCTTACAGGTTTGGAACGACATAAGGGTGAGTAATTAATTATCATTTTTGGGTGAACTATCAAGTCAAGTCACCATTATTTATATAGTGCTTTTTACAATGCAAATTGTGTCAAAGCGGTTTTACAGTATTAAACAGGGAAACAGTGTGTCGTTCTCCTTTAAACTATTCCCTTTAAGATCTTCAGGAGCCCTTGATAATTACAGATAGGTGTGAGAGACTCCACAGGTAGGTAGATCTCCAGGAACAAGATTGGACACGCCTGGTGTACATAGTCTTACCTTACAGAATAGTCTAGTGCAGTGGTTTCCAACCCTGTTCCTGGAAACCCCCAACACTGCACATTTTGTGTATATCCTTTGTCTGACACACCGATTTCAAGTCTTGGAGTCTCTGGAGTTGATGACCTGAATCACATGTGCTTGAATAAGAAGACATGCAAAATGTGCATTGCCGAGGGGCCACTTAGGAACCACTGGTCTAATGGATGCAGACCTAAAGATGACCACTATACAGTAGCTTTCAAATCATATGTGCACCTTGTGGAGTTTAAACATACCTTTAAGAATCGGTCAAACCTTATTTAGACTTTGTAGATCCTAACAAGTCTTAATGAGTTTTCAGAGTAATGGTGGAAGACATGGAACATTCAAACTCCACAAATACGCCTGAACAGATTTGTTTGGTAAGGTTTGTCAAGGCGGGGGGTTGTGGGGGCTTGTTCCTGTAAAAAGTGTATTGCAATTAATATCAAGTATGTGCTTAATTGCACCTTTGAACTTAATTGACCATGACTTAGCTAATTGTTCCTACGTCCGCCCTTCCAGCAACCCTTCCTGGAGGTGAAAATATCGGACACCGGCAAACGATCAAGACGAGACACTGGCCTCGATTGCGATGAGCATTCCACCGAGTCACGTTGCTGCCGTTATCCACTCACCGTTGACTTTGAGGAATTCGGTTGGGACTGGATAATTGCCCCCAAGCGCTACAAGGCCAATTACTGCTCTGGCGAATGCGTGCAGAAGTACCCCCACAGTCACATCGTCAACAAGGCCAACCCTCGAGGCAGCGTAGGCCCCTGCTGCACGCCCACCAAGATGTCGCCCATAAACATGCTGTATTTCAACGACCGTGAGCAGATAATCTACGGAAAAATCCCTTCAATGGTCGTGGACCTTTGTGGCTGCTCTTGAGCTTCTCGAGTAGCTACGAGAGCAAGCCCTCACTGCTCTGGACCAGAGGGGAAGTGAAATTAACCTTTACCTTGTCCCTGACAAATTAGTTCCTGCTAAAACAATTGACCGCACCAGGATCCCAACAAACCAACTTATCCAATTCTTTTAGTTCGTTCTCATCGACTGTTGCACACAAGGACAATAGTACCAAGGTGACAAGGCTTTCTTTGTTTATGAAGGTATAAGGCTTCCTCTGTTAATACAGTTGAGCATAGAGAAGACCTGATGGGCTTTACCAGCTTGATATAGGAATGTAAAAATTGCAAAAAGTACATTAAGTTTTAAATTAATATCAAAGGGGGTTGTATAGTTGATTATTTATATAAAGTCACTTATCCCCCAGTGACCCAAAAACAGGAACACTGACCCAGAAACTCACTCAACATGACGTCCAAACAATAGACTTTAGGAATTCTGCAGTTTCATAGCATATGGGTAGTTGACATATGATAGGGATAGGAAAACTCTGTTATTGCTGTAACTGGTCATAATTTTTACATGTACAAATAATCTTTAAATGCTTTTTAGATATTGCCGGAACATGTCAACTACCCAAAAGCCTGCATCTTTAGTTCTTGTCAGAAAACACTGATTAAATTACCAATTCAGTAGTTAGCCTACATAATGTCATAGGCTAGAGATGAACATAGAGTTATTTTTTAAAACATGGAACTAATTGAGTAGATTCTATGGTTGTAGTTCTGATCTGATGTACCAAGTAAAATGCCTGTTACTGACGTCTCTGAGTTGTTTTCGCGTGTCCTTAAGGGACCTCTTCAGTGTTGTCCCTTCGTAACCCTTTACAGAGTGACACCACTGACACCATTCCAAGCATGTGGAGCACATTATGGCGCTCAAAAGCAACAAACCCATATTCCATGGAAGCTAAAGCCTCTCGTTATTTTGTTCTCTGGAGGGATCCCCAGTGGGATGGAGGCCCCGTGGGGCAACAACAGTAGAAGTCTGTCCAATGAGTGCACTTAGAAATGTCTTAATTTGCCTTTTTTTTTGGTTTTTGGTTTTTGCACGTCATTTAGCTGTATGATTCAATAATAACAGTTACAGTGAAACTATAGTTTAGGGGGGTGAATAATTGATTATGGGGGGGGGGTGTATAGTTCACTAAATATATATATATATATATATATATATATATATATATATATATATATATATATATATATATATATATACACACACAGAGAGAGAGAGCATATACATATACAGAGAGAGCACTGTATTTTTATGTAGCACACACACACACATATATATATATATACATACATATATATAAACATAAAAAATACAGTGCAACTAATCGTGCATAGGACAGCAAATGACATAAGTAAATAGCAATAATGTTTTTTAATTTAATTATATATATATATATATATATATATATATATATATATATATATATATATATATATGCAAACAAAATAAACAAAAATGCTTGTCAACATTTAAAAAGTAGGACAAAATACACTAGTTGCAATAATACACACATTGCAAATTGTACTGCAATCAGTAAGTTGTAAATTAACGCAGCTTCACCTTAATTGACCCCATATCCACACATTCCTTTAGTCCTGTCAATTATGCCATTATTTTACTCTTAAAACAAAATAGTTTATTATAAAAAAATATATAAAAACACATCATAACATGCATTTCTCCCACAGCGTTTAGATGAAACAAGCACCTTTCTCTGGTCTACTACGCAGTTTCAGTTTCTTATAAATCACGTGGGCTGCGTTACAACGTCTGGTTAAAATTCCACGTTGCGTCATAAACGACGCCCTGACGCGCTGATTGGCTACTGCACATGTAACAAACAAAATTTCGCTCTCTGATTGGTTCACTCAGCTGTCGCTCAACCACACACACACACGCGCGCTCTTTGCGCAGAAGGCTTCGGATATCTACTGGAAAAGATTAAGTTATTGGGAAACCAATAACAAATCGACAGTAACAGGGAACTGGCCTGTTCTTCCGTGTTTTTCCTGCTGCTGTGGAAGACAAATTAAATATATCTGCGGATTCGTTCTTTAACCGGATTCGGATAACGTTTGGGGGTGAGTAACAAAATAATAACTTTAATTTCCGCGTTCATCTTTTTTTTTTATGCGAGAAATTTTACAGGAAGTTTTGGTCTCACGTTTGATTAATGCGTGATATTATCTTTATAAAGAATACATGTAATCATCAGATTTCGCGTGTTATTGGAGGATTTTATTAGTAACGACGCAACGGAAAAACATGAAAGGCCTTATATAACACGGCCATATGTAAACTTCTCTGCAGTTTACATGTGGCCCTTATGAATGCAGGCAAAACAATATCATGTGTTCATGAATTTTGTTATATCTAATAATAATAATAACAGCGTCGATCAATATAGCATTATTATTATTGTTGTTATTGATTGATTGATTCCAATTCAGACTGAAAGATCAAATTTGCTGAAGTTTTAAAGCATTAAAAAACACCACACACATGCATCCACCCATGTTTACCTAGCTGTCTAAATGAAGAAACACCGTAGATGTCTATTGTATTCATATAAAGCCTTGAAATATATTTATACAACAACAATACCTCCAAAGCATACTCTAAACACACTGTTTTTAAGCATTAATAATAAGATAAATATTATGTACAGTCTTTTTGACAGTACTACTGTTCAATTACAGCAGTGATTGGTTTCTGCTTTAATGTTGTACATTAATAAAATAATGGTATCATATTTGGCCTATAAAGCAATATAATGTTTACAAACATTCTGTATAATGTAAATAAGCATACATATTCAAATTTCTGTTATTCCTATTGTCCCAGTTTTAATTATGCCTACTGTAGACAAAAACTATGAAAACATTTTCAGAACAATAATAATATAAAAATAAAATATTTTAAATATCTACTTGCCTTAAAGCACAGAACACCAACATTTACCACAAACTTTGCCATACAAGAAAACATTTAAAATTTTTAAAATAATAATAATGATGATAATGATAATAATGTAAAATTTACTTAACAGTTTTACACAAAATGAGCTTTTCATGCAAAATGTTTTAGAAAATTTGTTAGTAGCTACTAGGTGAGAAACACAAACCACACACACACACACACAAAAACCCCAGGATGTCATGAGCCATTAATCCGAGATAAAAATCTCATTATCTTGCATCTTGCAGAGAAATGCTTTGCGCTGTTGAAATCTGCTGTTTCTGCTTTTGATATCTATATATAAAAAAAAAGGCTTCTCTGTGGCCTGTTTTTAACAACCATAATTTGTCATGTATTTTAACTCTCAGCCCACAGAGTTGCAGAAATGAGTCAGTGGTTGGAGCTTCAACAACTGGATTCAAAGTTTTTGGAACAGGTCGACCAACTGTACGATGACAGCTTTCCAATGGCCATCCGGCAGTACCTCAGCAGCTGGATAGAAAGCCACGACTGGTGCAGACCACCATATTATATCTTTACAACCATGTCAAACACATAACCACAACATTATGCAAGTATAATAATGCTAAACCAGGCTACCTGTTGATTCTTAATAGTCTTTATCATAATGTTCAAAAGTTAATATTAATTAACATATGAAAATTGTAAGAAATTAATATTTTAGGGTAATCAGAATATTAATATTAACATATTAATTAAAATTTTAATATTTGAACATTAAAATATTCATGAATACTTTTTAAGGTGCATATTTTTTAAAGGTAATTAAAATGTTATTAATATTTTAATTAATTTTAATATTTGAATGAATATTATTATATAAATTAAAAACTATGATTAAAATATGAGAATATTTTTAATGTGCGTTCTTATTTTTAAAAGTAATTAAAATATTAATATTAACATGTTAATTAAAATATAAAATATTTTTATTATATTTACAATAATATAAAAAATAAAATATTAATGAATATCTTTTAAGGTGCATAATTTTTTTTGATTATTTATTAATGTTCTTAATATTATTTAATTAATTTTATTAATTTAATTAATTTGAACATTTTAATTAAAATTACTAATGTTATGTAAATTCAAATAGTCATTAAATTATGAAAAAATGAATTAACAAAATATGATTAAAGCTAATTAAAATAATAATAAAACAGGAAAATATAAATTATTACTTTTTTAATGTGCATACATATTTGGAAAATATTAATATTTATTAATTTTTTTTATCTTTATTTTAATTAATATTTTTATTTTTACAGGTAAAGACATCTACTCTTTACCAAAAAAGCAAAAGTACAGTTTAGTGTACATAAGACCTCCTTGTTGAGATCACATGATGTTAATAAACACAAACTTCAGATGAACTTAAATCAAATATGACATCTTCTCGAAAAACGGCAACTTGTTATGCTCTGCACACGATTAACTTCATATAAACGGCTTCATGGGTCATCCAGAGCTAGTGAGAGCAAAGAAAAGCAAATTCTGCAGTATTAGTTGTTTAATAAGACAAATAAGAATCAGTGCAACATAAACACAGTATACTCCATTTTAAATCGTCACTTTCTCCTTAAATTTATCTTCCCGATAAAAGAGGGATTATATAGGCACAAAAATAGAATTCAACCCAGTTTCATTTGGTGTGAATCATCTGTTCTTCGTTCCCTTAAAGGGACCATGTTGCTAATGTGGAGAACGAGTCTCTGGCCACTGTGAGGTTTCATGATCTTTTGACCCAGTTGGATCACCAACACAGCCGCTTCGCGATGGAGAAAGACTTCCTGAACCAGCACAACATCCGCAAGATCAAGAGGAACTTACAGGTGCCTGTCTGCAACTGGCTACACAATCATTTCCTTTTGGTATTTGTGTCGCAGCCTCTGAATCATTAGGCAATAAACAGATCAGAAAAAACAAGTTGCAACATGCAAACGATTGAGGCCATGAGTTAACACAAACCTTTTGTTTCAGAGCCTCTTCCAAGACAATCCTGTTTCCATGGCGATGATCATCAGTAGGAACCTTAGCGAGGAAAGGAAGATTCTGGCTGCCGCCCAAGTGTCAGAGGTCAAGAATTAATAAACGACAGCCAAACACCAAGCCGTGAATTTGAATATGCTGTTTAAATCTTTATTTAAATAATTTTAAAATAATAGTTCAACTACAAACAATTTATGACTTTCTTTTATCTGTAAAACACAAAAGGAGATATTTCGCAATATTGTCCAAGCTGCTCTTTTCCACATAATGATATTAAGTTAGTAATTAGTATTTTGTTGCAGAATCGAACCGAAAACACCCAAAATGACATGGTCGTGGAGAAACATCGAGAAATGGATGGAAGGGTGAAAGACATAAAGACGAAAGTGCAGGTGATGTACACAAAAACTATAAACTATAAGCTATGTCTAATTCTCATAGAAAAGTTGTGTAAAACATCTTTTTCAAATTTCCCCTCAGGACACAGAGCAGACTATCAAAAATCTAGAAGACCTGCAAGACGAATACGACTTCAAGAGCAAAACTCTTCAAAGCAGAGGTAACAGAATTAAAAAATGGCTTCTTTGAAGTTGAAAAAGCAATTTTATTAAATGTGCGGTCGGTCACATTATCAAAATTTCTGTTTATTTCACTCGCAATATCAGTAAATGTGATGCACCTTAAGTCAGAACTAGCTATTTTTTTCGGCAAGTACCGAAACTCAGTATGGCTTTATTCTTTCGCGGAAATTTGTTGAACAACGGTAAGTGTAAACGCATCTTAGGTCACAACTAGCTAATCATTTGAAAAGTATGGAAACTTAATATTGCTTATTTCTCTCGCGAAAATTTGTTGAAAAACGGTAAGTGTAAACGCATCTTATGTCACAACTAGCTAATTATTTGATAAGTACAGAAGCTTAGTATTGCTTATTTTGCAAAAAAATCACCAAATAACGGTAATATGATGCACAAAAAGTAGCTGTTTTTTGTTAAGTACTCAAATTCAGTGTTGCTTATTTCGCTTGGAAAAATTTGCCAAACAACAGTAAATGTAACGCACTTTAAGTCAGAAGTAGCTATTTTTTCAACAACTACTGAAACTTAGTATTCCTTATTTTGCTTGTACAAATTCGCCAAACAGTGGTAAATATGACTGCACCTTTAGTCTGAATTAGCTATATTTTCAACAAGTACTGAAACTCAATACTGCTTATTTCGCTTGTGAAAATTTGTTGAACAGTGGTAAACGTCACCACATCTTAGGTTAGAATTAGTTATTTTTTTCGGCAAGTACCGAAACTCAGTATTGCTTATTTCTCTCGCGAAAAATTTGTTGAACAACCGTAAGTGTAACCGTATCGTAGGTCACAACTAGATGATTATTTGAAAAGTATAGAAAGTCAGTATTGCTTATTTCGCGAAAATTCACCAAACAATGGTAACGTGATGGACCTTAAGTGAGAAGTAGCTGTATTTTCAACAAGTACCAAAACTCAGTATTGCTTATTTTGCTTGTGAAAATTCGCCAAACAACGATAAATGTCACTGCATCTTAAGTCAGAACTAGCTATTTTTTTCAGCAAGTACCGAAACTCAATATTGCTTATTTTACTCATGAAAATTCACTGAATGGCAATAAATACGATGCATCTTAAATCAGAACTAGCTATTTTTTCAAATACCGAAACTTATTCTTGCTTTCATCTGTTCAACAGAGGAACTGAACGGGACTATTTCAAAAGAAGACCTGAACCGTGAGAGACTGACTATCCACGCCATGTTCATGAAACTCAACGACACAAGAATAGTGAGAACACTGGGGTTTAATCGCATTTTCCTGTTCTGTAATGCTAATTGGTTAGTGAAGAGAAGCAGTTGCGTTCAATCTTGTTTGTGTTTGTTTCTCTGTAGAATGTGATCAGTCAGTTGTCAGAGGTGTTGAACATTATAGATCCGGTGATCTTTGAGCTAACTTCTACAGAATTGGCCGAATGGAGGCGCCGTCAACAGATGGCTTGCATCGGTGGACTAACCAATGTTTGCTTGGACCAGCTGCAGAACTGGTAACAAACACAAACCACAAATTAATTCATAATTTCCTTCTAACCGTACGTTTACGGAGTAACAATACTAGAAATACATTTAAATTGTTTAGTTTTTCTAAAGTAGCCCATGAGAAATTTAAATCAATGTATTTCTCTCGAAAAATAAAGCCAGAATGATCATATGTACAAAATGTCATGACAACCAATTTAAATGGTTTCAGGGGCTTCAAAAATTTGTATTGATCATTATTATGTTTTAATTGTGAAATATGACTCATTTTTTTTGTACTGTTGATTGTGAATACCAATAATTGTATGGTTACATTTACCACTGTTTGCAGATTTTTTGCAAGCAAAAATCAAGTCATTTCAATAGGAATTCACACAATCTGGAATTTCGAAAGATTTCTCTTCGTAGATTTTGCACGGGTTCAAGTTGGTCATGTGGATTTGCGTTGACCAACAGAAAGCTGCTTTGTTTGAACTTTGTTTGGACTTGTGTGTCGTTGTGCTTCATATGTCACTACACTATTAACAGTATACAATGGACTTTTTTTGCGTACAAAATGTTATAGACCTTTTTGGAATTTTTGGAAATATTGGCAATATTTAAATAGGGATAATTTCGCTACACTATTGACAATGAGCCTTTTTTGTTGCAAAATTTTATGGACCCTTTTTACCTGTGAAATTTTATGGAAATATTGATAGTATATAAATATTTTGACAGTATATAAATATTGATCATTTTGCTAGACTATTGACAAGTAGACAATGGATTGTATTTTTTTTTGCAAACAATTTTACAGACCTTTTCTGCTTGAGAAATTTCACAGAAAAATTGACGATATTAAATATACTGACAGTATATAAATATTGATAATTTTGCTAGACTACTGACAGTAGACAATAGATTTTTTTGCAAACAAAATTTTATAGACGTTTTCTGCTTGCGAAATTTCACAGAAATGTTGACAGTATTAAATATATTGACAGTATACAAATATTGATAATTTCACTACACTAATGACAATAGACGGTGAATTGTTTTTTGCACACAGTATTTTATAGACATTTTCTGCTTGCAAAATTTCACTGAAATATTGACAATATTAAATATACTGACGTTAGGGAAATCGCGACAATTTCGCTACACTGTTGACATTTTTTGCTTACAAAATTATATGCAACTTTTCTGCCTGCAACATTTTAGGGAAATACTGACAATATGAAATATATTGACAGTATATAAATATTGATAATTTTGCAACACTATTAACAGTGACATTTTGCTTGTGAAAATTCATCAAACAGCGTGACAGTATTAAATACTGATAATTTTTCAATGCTATTGACAATGGACTTTTTTGCGCACAAAAATTTCTGCTTGTGAAATATTTACACAGAAATATTTACAATACATATTTTGACAGTGTATAAATATTGGCAGTTTTGCCAAATCACGCTTTTAGGCTATACAAAATCACATTCGAGTCTTATATTACTGAATTCAGTTGGTTTTTCCCCTCAGGTTTACTTCTCTAGGAGAATCTCTGCTTCAGCTCAGGCAGCAGCTCAAGAAACTTCTGGAGCTGGAGCAGAAATTCACATACAACAACGATCCAATCACCCTCAGCAAAAGCACTCTGGACGACAGGATCATGTCCAACATCAAAACTCTCATCACAAAGTAAGAATCTGAATTTGCTTGATACTCCTGAAAGGAGTCACTGAGAATAAATAATTTTCGTCTGCATGTGTTTTCAGCTCATTGGTAGTTGAGCGACAGCCATGCATGCCCACCCAACTGCAAAGACCTTTGGTGCTGAAGACGGGTATTTTGTTCACCCTCAAATTACGGTAAACACAGCTGATGATTCGCATTTCTCTGGAAGTAAAGGCTGGATAATGTTCAGTTGATGAATGATGAATCACATTCTTTCTGTGTTCCAGGCTGCTCATAAAGCTTCAGGAATTCAACCACACTGTTCGGGTGAAGGTGCAATTTGACAAGTAAGTGTTGTACATACTCTGACTCAACCGTAAATCATAAAGGAATTTTTTGTCTCTGAATTACTTAGTCATTTAGCATACATGTTTAATAAAATACAGTTTATGTTTACATTACTAATAATTGACTCGTGTGGTCAGCATTTTAGCTTACATTCATTCAGAAAAAAACACTGAAGATGCATTTCATTGTGTTAACGTGTCTCTTTTCACCTTTCAGGGATATCGTTGAGAAACGGAAAGGGTGTGTCCTACATAATTTCCTCATTTGCATACTATTTTAAAGGGACATTTACCCTGAAAATTTAAATTCCGCTTACTTAGTAATGCTCCTGTTTTAGGTTTCGCATGTTCAACATCTTGGGAACAGCCATGAAGGTGATGAACATGGAGGAATCCAATGGGATGGCAGCAGAATTCCGTCACCTGGTAAAATGAAAAGAAAAAATAGCAAATTATAGTGTGGCTCCAGCATAATTTAGTCAAACACGTTATAGTAACAATATTCTTTTTACTTCACAGCAACTGAAAGAGAAGAAAGTCACCGGAAACAGAACAAGTGAGGTGAGTTTGAAATCTTTTGATTAATTTTGATTAATTTAATGCATTCTTGCTGAACGAAAGTACACATTTCTTTAAAAAAAAAAAAAAAAAAACTAACTAAAAAAGGTATATTCTGTCATCATTTACTTACCCTCGTGTCGCTCCAAAACTGCATGACTTACTTTCTTACGGTATCTGGAGCACAGTAAAGCTCCAGAAATCACATAAAAGTATCTAGAAAGTGGTCAGTAATTCTTCTCATATAATCAATTTGTGTAAGAAACAAGTAGAAATTCAATTCTTTCTGCTGTAGCTCTTCTTCTCATTTGAACTTCTGCACATTCAAGCTTGGAACTTGGTAGAACAACAACTCAAACTGCCATTTTTGGCTAAATTCTTTCTTAAACGTTCATCAGGGCCCTCTGATCGTCACGGAGGAACTTCACTCCATCACCTTTGAGGCTGAGCTCTGCTGGTCTGGAATAGTCTTGAACTTTGAGGTCAGAAGATCCTTCAGAACAATTGAGTTGAGCACATAAACATCACCAAATCATGATGATCATCAACTTTCTTCTCTCTCTCCTTCTTCAGACTACATCACTGCCCATAGTCGTGATCTCCAACGTCAGTCAGCTACCCAGTGGATGGGCCTCCATCATGTGGTACAACATGCTGACCTCTGAGCCAAAGGTAAAATTTACTCATGTTACTCCAGGGCTGTGCAATTAATTCGATTTTGATTTCGGCTTCAAACGAATATGAAAATACAATAATTGAGATCAAAACGATTATTGCGCCCCATTCCGCCCCCTTTCCAGCGGTGCACTTTCGCTCCTCCATAAAAGCCCAATTTCAAATGCAAATCAGTAAAATCATGCAACATGACTTTCATAAAATGGGACGTGCTTGATTTATTAATGTTTATTTGATGTCGTGTTTTTAAAAGCACGAAACAGAACTTGCGCTGTTCTGTGAATGCGCTCAGAGACGGAACAGAACACGGACAAGTGAACGTTTAGCTTAAGATGTGTGCCTAAATGGTCAAATACACGCAAAAATATGTCAAAATGTGGCGCTTGGTGATTATTCATGTAAACCTTTGTCAGTTATGTCTTAAATGAACGTAAACAGTTGAGAATGAAAATATGCGTGTAACAGTATATTGGATCCGTGCAGCGCTTAAAGCGGCAACAAGTAATATTCCTTCTGCCGTCTCTGTGCTTAATATTAATCAAACATAAAAAAAAATACTAAGAGAAAAATCACTCACTGCTCTTGAATGAAGGACTTTTGTAGTTTTAATAAGAAATAAATCATGTTTAATTCTTACAGTGGAGACTATGCTGTCCTATTTTAGGACTGGCCTATTAAATTGCTAACTGGGGAAAAAAACCTGAACTAAAACAAAAATAAATGAAACCTAAATAGAAGTATTTAAAAAGAACAAACAAATAAATTAATTAAAAAAATGACAAAAGCACTTAGAATTACTAATTATTTTACTAAAATGAAATATAAAAATAATTATATTAGAAAATTAGATGAAAAACTTTCTAATATTAGAAATATTAGATGAAAAACAAACTAAATTGAAAAATAGAAATGGCAAGTAACTAAAACTGAAGCTAAATTGAAATGTTTTCGAACAAAAATGAATAAATATGAAATAAAATGAAATGAAAACTAAAAGTATAAATATTAGATGAAAAACTTGGAAGTGTTGCCTTGGCAAATAACAGAAATATGTTATGAAATATTGAACAATAAAATTACTAAAAAACTAAAACTGAAATAAAAACAAATTAAACTTAAATAGAAATCATAACAAGAAGCACATAAAATGACAGTCTAAAATGAAAACTGAAAATCTAAAAATAAAAGTGAATTCAAAAGTAAGTCCTCTTCAACACTAATGGTTTATTAATAGACATGAGCTCTATATGCATCACAAAATAGATTCCTGGAGGCATTTCCACAGGTTCTGACTTGAACTTGAACTTCCATTTTCTTTGATCGTTTCTTCTCCAGAACCTTTCGTTCTTCGTAACTCCTCCTTCAGCCACGTGGGGACATCTAGCGGAGGTGCTGAGCTGGCAGTTCTCCTCCATCACTAAAAGAGGTCTTAATCAAGAACAGTTAAGCATGCTGGGGACCAAACTCCTTGGTGAGTACGATACACTTACTTCACATTGAGCGCGAATGATTCTCTTGGAACAGATGAACTAAATGCACAAGCGTGTGAACTTGGGCCCACAGGTCCTAAAGCGGTGATGGATCTTGAAGCTCAGATTCCTTGGAATAGATTCTGCAAGGTTGGTCTATACGAGATTTTTTACTTATCAGTTCATCCATTCCGTTGAATTTTCCATTGCACACCCTTGTTCTGTTCCAGATGTTTGTTTATAAGTGATTTGAATTGAGACTTGTGTTTGATGTAGTCTGGCAGTGAGAAGAACTTCACCTTCTGGCTGTGGATTGAAGGAATTTTGGACCTGATAAAGAGACACCTGCTGAGTCTGTGGGATGATGGGTAAGAAACCAGATGTTTGAATTATGAAAATCATTAATTCTAGATTAAAAAAAAGAAAAACAATTTAAATAATTAAAAAACACAATTAACAGAATCTGTGGCGCTTTTTCATTACCCTGGTTGTGTCTAAACTTTCGAAGTGTAAAAACATGCCAAAAATCGTTTGTAGTAATAGACTTGCACAATGGAGATATATTGATCAAACAAAAGCAAGCTTTAACCCAGTCTATCTCTCGCAGCTGTATAATGGGCTTTGTGACAAAGGACCGAACTAAAGCTCTGCTCCATGACAGAGCTTCCGGGACGTTTCTGTTGCGCTTCAGCGAGAGCAACCGTGATGGAGCCATCACGTTCAGCTGGGTTGAACATGACGCAAACGGTGAGACGTTCATTCACTTTGACACGCTGTGGAACAATAAAGAACTGTATAAAACAAATGTGTATAGTATTGATATTAAAACGTCAAAAAAACCCAGCTGATTTGGATTTGGATGTGGGTTTGACTTAAAGGGATAGTTCACCCAAAAATGAAAATTCTGTCATTAATTACTCACCCTCATGTCGTTCCAAACCTGTAAGACCTTCGTTCATCTTCGGAACACAAAGAAAGATATTTTTGATGAAATCCGAGAGCTCTCTGACCCTCCATAGACAGCAACACAACTGAAATGTTCCCAGGTCCAGAAACGTAGTAAGGACATCGGTAAAATAGTCCATGTGACATCAGTGGTTCAACCGTAATTTTACGAAGCTACGAGAATACTTTTTGTGGACAAAGAAAACAAAAATAACGACTCAATTCTTTTCCTCCTCATCCCGTCTGCAGTGGCGCGCTGCCTTTGTCGAAAGAGTATCACGACGCATTTTCATTTTTGGGTGAACTATTTCTTTAAACTTTGGTGGGAAATCAAATACGTTTTCAAAAATAATGCTCATTACGTGGGTTTGGTGTTGGGTTCATTTAGAAGAGCCACAGATTCGCTCCGTGGAGCCCTACACGAAGAAGGAACTCTCTGCTGTCTCACTTCCCGACATCATTCGCAACTATCGCGTGATGGCTGCCGACAACGTCCCGGAAAACCCTCTGCGCTTCCTATATCCCAATATACCCAAAGACGATGCCTTCAAAAAATACTACTCCAAACCTACCGACAGTAAGAAACACAGTTGCGAACTATGTAAATTATGAATAAATGTATTAAAAAGCGTATATATACAAAGATATCCTTTTGTTTATCCAGAGCAAGAACCAATGGATGTGGATAAGAAGTCACATGAGGGATACATCAGCACCACTCTCATCTCCATCTCTGAAATGTAAGTAAATGTTAACCCTCTGATGCTGCTTGCATAGTGGTCAAATGAATATACTATTTTTTAGTTCAAGTTTTATTTAATATTTTGTATTTTTAGGACTTTTTATGGCATTAAATTATATTTATGGAATAGTTGTGACCCATTTATTCAGCTGTATAGACATGAAAATGAAATTTCCAACTTAAACCGTTGTAAACCTTGAATGGTTTGGAGCACAGACTTATGTTTGGACTCTGTTGAAAAAAAAAAAAAAAACCAGTCAGATTATTGTTGAAGTCGAAAAAGTAAAAAAAAATAAAATAAAAAAAAGTTAATGTTTGTTTATTATTAAGAAAAATATACAAAATACTATTTTTAAATTGCATGTGAAATATATACATTTTCCAAAACACGTTTTACTCTAAAACTGCATGAAAATCAAACAAGTTGTGTTCCAAATTTGAGGTTGATATCACAAAAAATTAGCTTTCAGCAAGATTTTGTTTGGGCATTTCCACTAGATGAAATTAACTTCCCATTCATTTCCAATGTGGTTTTGACTGCAAACAATATAATGGTGTGTAGGGCTGTCAAAAAAAAAAAAAAAAAAAATCGAATTTAGAATATTTGTCGAATTTAAAATAAAATTCCACATTCGAATGCAAAACGTTGCATTCGAATTTTAGGTGTGCGTCAGGCAGCCTTATCAGTGACGCACGAGATGACGATGTAGGTAGGTGTCATTGCATTTTCATGCTTTTTTATTTTTAGCCTATCCAGCTGAACCCACTGGATACATTGTTCATTCAAAATACTGCGGAAAAAGAGAACATCAATGCGGAGATGATGTTGTTTACGTCAAAACTGAAACCAAGCCGTTCACACAGAACGCATATTTTTCGCATTTTCTAGAGGGACATCTATCACCGTTGCACTCGTGTCTCACAAAAGAGTGTCGGATATTTAGAAAGCCATTTAAAAGTATTGTAAGTTCAACTTTGAAAAAAACATGTCTCAAAAATTTATGGTGGGACGGGTCTTTCCCCATTCCACTGCATCTCATGTTTTTAAATGGAAAAAAGTAACGTTACTCTTTGTGATTGGTTTTCCATGCTTTGTATTAAACTGTGTATACATGATGCTGTTTTGTTTCTAATTGTTTAAGCAACTTAATTCATTATATATGGTTGAACATTATTTTAAACATTATGCACTTTTTTTCAAAGATAGTCATGTTATTGCATTGAAGAACCGTGGATTAGTAATATTTTTGCTCGATGCGCCCTCTTGTGGCCTCATGAGAGAAAGCCAAAAGCTTTTTTTTCTCTAACTGAAATTGTCTTTTAAATTCGAATATAATTCGAATTTTGATAATATTGAAGTACAAAATTCGAATATAGTTTTTCAGCCTTTTTGACAGCCCTAATGGTGTGTGCACCAAAAGAGAAGCGAACATTCGCATCGCGTTAATGCTCTAGATTACTCGCGAAGTGTTTTTCACATTATTTGCACAAAACATTGTGCATGCTCTCCTTCATTTTCTGATACAATCAGTGTCAGTGACATGTCAAAAGGCTCTTTGCTGATTAACTTACGTGACAATGCATCATACAAATTTCCCTGAAGGAAATTTGTGCGGAAAGCGCGATTGAGGTGAATATTGCATGTTAGTGGCAATCGCTTCGCCTAGTTCGCCTCATTTATGTTGTCTTGCATTTATTTGTGTCTTTGCATTGACTTTGTATGTAATCTACTTGCGCAAATAATTAAATTGGTATTGGTGTGCACACACCGTAAGTGTGACTACTTTTTTCAGGACTGTTTAACCTTTTCGAATCATGTCCATGTTTATTTATTATAAAACCAAAACTAAAACCTTTACCAAGTTTCGAACCATTCCAATTAAATAAAAAAATTAAATAATATAAATAAAAAGTAAACGGCACATAAATGAATCCCATAGATTCATTTTAAAATGTCGTTTCTGTGCTACCAAACAGGATTGCAAAAATAACTGCTTTTAAATACTTAATTTTAGGCAGCCACAGGACTATAACGACACACTCATGCCAATGTCGCCAGAGGTTTACGGCGAGCTGGAGCGCATGGTATGAAAAAAGATAATTATACATTTACAATACCATTTAAAGAAATACTTAAAATATTAACAGCAGTTATTCTCTCCATTTCTCTTTACTTTAGAACCGATATGTTACCGATACGTTAAATTTTGAGGTAGAGTACTATTATTCCTATGTATATATAAATATAAAATTTAAATAGATGCTGATACTGTTGTTTTTGTGTTTTTTTCACAGCCCTCAGACTTAAGTCTCTCGTAAGTGACCTGAAAGGACAGATGATGCAGAAAAAACAAAAATGTGTCCTTCATTCTGTGTTTTTTCTGTAATAACGCAAATGAAAGAGGAACATCTAGTCGAGGTATAGCCATTGGGTTTAGTAGTCCTCTCTTTTTCATTCTAACGTTATTTGAAAAACACTGTATACGCTGTCAGCTATAGAATAAAGACAACCAAATGGATCGAATTAACCCCATAGTAAAGCTACTGTTACCACAGCACTTATTCTAGAAAACTTTTTAGACAGTGAAGTTGTGTATGAATAGCACTTCATTGTCTTAGATGCCAAGTAATAGAAAACGGAGGAGAGAGTGAACAAAAAAGCTAGATGGATAAATTTCACAAAATCTTATTTTCTGTAAAGAAAATTAAACCTGTTTTTAGGACTATTAAGATTTTTTAAAAGTTTAATCAACATTTACAGTAATGCAATCAAATTTTATTAATGTGAAAAAACGTTTAATTTTAAAACATTACATAACAGCAGATGTCGTACTGCCTTTGGTTTTTGTATTCAAATCAGAATAAATTCTTGTAGTACAGGAATTTGACGGATAACAAAATTACTGTATTACAGAAATAGAAATACATTATGAAAATAATGGCAACAACAACAACAAAAACTCAATGGTACTCAACAAAAATGGTCCTAAAATAGGCTTTCTTTTCTTTAAGCAAGTTTAAGATTCTAAGTTTGTTTCTTTTGTTTGATTTTGGGGTAAAACACCCAAACGATTCATCCAGAAAGAACTATGAGATTTCCTTAACTTGCTGGTGCTCTATTAGTATTACGTTCACTTTATGTACTTTATGTTGTCGTTTCTCACTTTTTGCACTGGATTGTACTGCTGTGTTTAATTACAGAGTAATATTTGTTTTTGTCTTATTTGTTTTGGCCATGATGGAAAGTTATTACTGTGGGAATCCATCTTGTTTGGAATGTCTTAAACATTTGCACCTTAGAATCTTTCGGCACAGACCAACAACATGAAAACACCACATTGGCGAAAGAAAAGGTATTGTGTACGAACATGTGAAAAATGGAAAAACATTGCAAAAATGTTTTAAAAATGCAAAAATGTTCATCTTTGAGATATCCATTGAATGGATATCTGTCTGATGCATGTACAGCTACAAGATAAAAAAAAAAAAAAAAAAAAAGCTATGTATTTTCAAAGTCTTTATTGTTTAGTATTTCTTGTGTGGAATATATTGATCAGCTTTGACATTAAATTCAAACAAATCTAGAACATCTACAGCATAGAATAGTTAATAATAATAGCAAAATTAAAAGGAAACTTCACAACAACAACAATGCAATACATTCATAGCAGTAATAAACAAATGCAGAAAAAAAAAATTGTAACCGCTTTCTCCACAAAAACAAGAAATTACACAATGCAACAAAAACTGACTAAAATGCGACAAGGAAACGAACTAAATTGGATACGATCAGTGACCTACTTTTGTTTGTATTGTTGAGTCTCTTGGTTGAGTTGCTTCAATTTTATTTATTTTTTTCCCCCAATAAATAACAAATTGTCCACAGTTAAGCATGTACATCCACACACACATTACAAAACACACATTTACAATACTTTAACAACAGTGTCCCACTAGAAAATATTCACAGAGTTGAGATTGACTTCGCTTTGGAGGTTTTTCAAGTATACGTGTCTCTTTGTCGTCCGTGCTATACATTAGAACAATCAATGCGCTTTTCTGCATACAACATGTGCTTATAGACATGAAACCAACCGTTTCTGAAGGGACTTCATCAAGTTACACAACTGACAGGACATGTTTAGACTGCATTTTGACCATAGCGGTCAGCGTTAATTCCAGTGCATTTTTGTTTGTTTGTTTTCAATCTTGTCATTTCACCATGTACTGAGAATAAAACAGAAAATGTGAAATTTTTGCTTGGTTCTTTTTTGGCTAAATTAAATTACACAACAAACCCATTTTCACATCCTGGATTTAAATATCTTGCAGATGAACCAAAGGTGACACTGCAACCCAGTTTGGATGATACTTGTGTTGGTTTTTTTATTCATTAAGCAAGTGTCGAAAAACGTTCCTGTTCAAAAATGGAGGAAATTCCTGTAGTACAATGAACAGACAGGTATGAAAACTCCTTTTGGTGCTTTAAATTAATTTCATGACACTTAACTAATGTTAATAAATTGGAACTTACTGTAAAAGGTATGAAATACAGGAAATTTTGTAGTACAATGAACAAGCAGGTGGAAAATGGTCTTTCTGGTACTTTGAAGTAATCTTGGTAACAATTTACAAAAAGTTTGAATTTGTTAACATTAGTTAAGCAGATAAGTATCAGATACAGGGAATTCCTGTAGTACAATTAAAGTCCAGGTATGAAAATGGCCCTTCTAATGCTTTAAAGTAATTTTGGTGACACTTTACAATAAGTTTCAATTTCTTGATATTAGTTATTATTAGGTACATTAGGTATTAGGTACATAGTTATCAAATGCAGGAAATTCCTGTAGCACATTGAACTGGCAGGTATGAAAATTGTATTTCTGGTGCTTTAATTTTGGTAACACTTTACAATAAGTTTCAATGTGTTAAAATTATTTTAGTAGTAAGTATAAAATACAGGGAATTCCTGCGATACAATGAAAGTCAGGGTATGAAAACGGACCTTCTAGTGCTTTAAAGTAATTTTGGTGACACTTTACAATAAGTTTCAACGTGTTAACATTAGTTAAGTAGACGGGTATCAAATACAGGAAATTCCTGTAGTACAATTAAAGGGCGGGTACGAAAAATTTCCTCTTGGTGCTTTAAAGTAATTTTGGTAACACTTTACAAATAGTTTCAATCTGTTAACATTGGTTAGGTAGATGGCTATCAAATACAGGAAATTCCTGTAGTACATTGAACAGGCCGGTATACTTCACTAATGTTAACAAATTGAAACTCACAGTAAATTATACAGGTATGAAATACAGGAAATTCTTGTAGTACAATGAACAAGCAGGTGGAAAGTAGTCCATCTAGTACTTTGAAGTAATTTCTGTAAAAATTTACAAAAAGTTTCAATTTGTTAACATTAGTTAAGCAGATAAGTATCAAATACAGGGAATTCCTGTAGTACAATGAAAGGTCGGGTACAAAAAATGGTACTTCTGGCGCTTTAAAGTACAGTTGTTAACAATAATGAAGTGTCACTAAAATTAAAGTATAAAGGTACCAAATACAGGGAATTCTTGTAGTACAATGAACGGAGAGGTAAGAAAATGGTCCTTCCAGTGCTTTAAAGTAATTACAGTGAAGTTTCAGGTAACATTAATTAAGTATACAGGTATCAAATACAAGGAATTCCTGTAGTACAATGAACGGGCAGGTACGAAAATTTTCCTCTTGGTGCTTTAAAGTAATCATAAAGCAAGTAACACTTTACAATAAGTTTAAATTTGTTAACATTCGTTAGGTAGATGGCTATCAAATACAGGAAATTCTGGTAGTACATTGAACAGGAAAGTATGAAAATGGTCCTTCTAGTGCTTTAAAGTAAATCACACTTTACAATAAGTTTCAATTCATTACGATAAACGGGCAGGTACAAAAATGATAAATGTATTTTGGTAACACTTAACTAACGTAAACAAATTTAAACTTGTATTTGTAAAACTGTAAATTATATTGGTATCAAATACAGGAAACTCTTGTAGTATAATGAACAGGCAGGTAGAAACAGTCCTTCCTTCTAGTGTCTTAAAATATTTTTGACACAATAAGTTTCATTCATTGACATTAAGCACATAGATATCAAATACAGGAAATTCCTGTAGTACATTGAACAGGCTGGTATGAAAAAGTTCCTTCTAGTGCTTAAAAGTAATTTCAGTAACATTTCACAATAAGTTTCAGTTAGTTAACATTAGGTAAATGTGTATCATGAATTTACAACTTTTACAGCATGTATTAATCTTGGTTATTGTTAATTTCTACAGATTCTAATTCTCTACAGATACTTCATTTTAGTTAAATTTTAAATTAATAGCATAAATTAACAATGAACAAGAGTATATTTTTTAATCGCCTACATTAATAAATTATTAATTATTAGTATGATACCTAAATTAACTAATGTTAACTAATTATAAAAAAATAATGTAAAATGTTACTTTAATTTAATTTTAAAAAGATATTGAAAAACAAACAAATAAATACAATACAAATATAAAAAATAAAAAAAGTGAATTTTTTTTTTGACAAAGAACAGTGTTATATTTGGAAAATATTCACAACATGATACCCAATTAAAAGGCATAAAGAACTACAATTGCTCTTCATGATGATTTATAACTAAATAAGGACTAAAGCAGAGGATAAAGGGGTAAAATAATAAAAACAAATAAATCAGAATGACACATCCCTCCCAATGCTACCCTCTCCAGTCAAGCTGCCTTTTCCTAGATACCTTTTCTTAAATATCTATTTGACATCATTATGCTTCTATGAAGGTTCTCAAACCATAAATGAATTTACATAAACTATATATGCACTTTTTATATATATATACTTGTATTGAGTATATTAAATTGATATTGTATGTTTACGTGGAGATACAGCTAAATAAGACCTTTATGAGGCTACATTCCCCCGAGTGTAAGATAAAATAAACTTACCATGTTAACGGAGGTTAAACATCACACACACACACGCACAACAGGGTAAAAGGGCCCAAAGACTTTTTTTTTTGTGTGTGTTTTGTATGTTTTCTTCTCAAATTCGTACCTTAGACACAGGCCACTGGGAAAAATCTGGAGTGTTTTAACATGACAGATCATCTCTACAGCATTCCATCCAGGTTCTTCTCAGCCGTCTCCTTGTCGCTGTCGGCAGTGGTCTCCTTGGGGCTATAGATGTTGTGATAGTCCTGCAGGATTGTTACGACATCATGATGGCCGAAATGAATGGCCTCGTCCATGGGAGTGTTACCCCACCTGTACAAGGATCAAACACCAAGTTTAAAGAAACAGCATGGGGTGAACATATAAAACAAACGTTAAAAATATACGATTCACAACATTAAATTAAACTTCATAGATCAACTAAAATGATGTGGAAATTAATATTTTTTAACTTGTAAACAACAAACAATAAATGCTTTAAAAATGAATCATTTTTTATGATACATAACTAATAAATTATTAAACTTTATTAAAATTATTATTAAAATTATTAATAATTATATTCTAATAATGATGTTATCATCCAAAATAGTATACTATCCACATTCATTTTTTTCTATCTGTAATTTCTATAAATATTATTATATTATTGAATTAATTAAATTGATGTTTATTTAATGTTAAATCTATTATTTACTATTATATATTACTTATTCCTAAAGTAAATTCATTAACTAACAATAAACAATACTTTCTCAGCATTTATTAATTTTGTTTTTTGTTAATTTCTATATACACTAATAAATTGTAAATTGATATTAATTAACATTAACCTAGAGTAATAAATGCTGTTGATTGTTAATTATTAATTATGAATTAAATAAATAAATTCATAAAACTTAAGCGTTAATTAAAAAATAATTAATTAAAAAAAAATAATTAAATGCAACCACTGTGATAGTGAAACAATGTTATACTATTCACATTAATTAATGTTTTTCTTAATTGGAGAGAGTGGTCTATTTGTCATTTCTATAAACATTATTATTATTATTATGGCTAATAAATTTATGGATATTTAAGCACAATGAATTGACACAAATGCATTCAAATGTATGAAAATATGTATGAAAATATATTTAAAATGGCTGACAATTAACAAGTCAAGATGGTCTTACAGACAATTTCTTGAATACAGCTTTATTACATCGCTGTTTTGCAATAGTCTTACCTCATTTTGTGACTCACTTTCACATATAGGTGGTTTTAACAGTTATGCCACAAAATAAGATCTGTTGTAGTATTTCATATTCATACCTGTCTCTGGGCACCGGGTTCACCTTACAAGCTTCTAGAAGAAAGCGTACAACCTCAGCATGACCTGAAACACACAAGTGTGCATATTAGCAAAATTTCCACTCATCACAGAGAGAAAATGAGGTCAGGCAGAGGAAACAAACAGCATGTCAGCAAGTCTGGGGGTTGAAAAGCATGATAATATCTATAGTTGCAGAGTTTGATGAGTTCCTGGCACTCCACCTTCAGCAGCAGCTACATGAAGGGCCGTCCGAGAGTCGTAATCTCTTTGCTCCATATCCATCGACGAGAGCGCAAACCTACGCAAAGCGCAAACACACGCAAATGAATAAACTCAAGATTTAAACTGCACAAATTGTGTTCAAAAATGCAAAGAGCATGATTTATTGGTGGTGTGGTACCTTCTCAGAGCTGACACGTCTCCTGTGTAGGCCGCAAACAGCAGGTTGATAACCGACTTGACCTGGAAGAAAACAGAGGAGTTGTTTGTAGTACATTAACGACATCATATCGTTGCGAACTTTGCACAAATCGCTAAAAGATCCCAAAACCTGTTGGGTCGCATTTGGGCTCTGCAAAAAATTATATCAAAGTCAACTTGTGAAACAAAAAGACAATTAAACAAAAAGAGAACATACTTAAACAACAGATGCAATATTTTCAAAACAGAGATAAAGAAACAAAATACACACAGAGTTAAATAAAATTTGTGTTTATCAATCATTTATTAAACCACAAAGACAAAATTAATAAAAACAAGTCAACCTAGTTTAAAGAAGATAATCTTATTGGCACAAACAAATGGTTTTTAAAGAGTCGCGCATATTTCACATTGTCACATTTCATAAAGTAAATGATAACACTGAGAAAAAACTAAACTAAAATAAAATAAAACAAAACATCAAGTTCAAGTAGTCAGTTTAAATGATAGCAAGTTTAAAACATTCCCCAATGGAAAGTAACTTATAATTCAGTAATTTTTAAGCACATTCCTGGATTTCAAGAGGCACATTTTCAGAAATGATAAATGATTCCTTAAACTGACAGTACAATGAAAAACCTAAAGTAAATATTTAATTCAAGTGAAAACTGGGTTACATATGTAGATGATTTGAGCACAGGATGAAATCTGCATTGTGAAACCACTAGTCACACAATCTTTCCTACCTGATCACTGTCGACCAGTTCCACTCTAGTTAGCATTAATCACTTGTTTGGTTTGGTTTGTACTTACACAATGTCTAAATTCCTTCCTTTTATGACTTACAAATAATCAAATCTTTTTTGTGTGTGTGCAAACAAACAAAATGAAACACGTGGCTGCTGGACTAAACCCAGAACACTGCAGAATTTATAAAGTCACACTTTATACAGGCACAGATTTTGCCTGTTTACATTAAACAGCTCTTTCAAATACATTTACATATTTTTCTTCACTTGAACAACAATACTGACTGAAATAAGTTAACATGACATGCACCAAAACATACATTCAACAAACAGTCAGACATCACATTAGATAAAAATGGTCAATGAAAAAGAATCTAATTATGTACAAAAAATAAAATAAAATGTAATTCTAAAGAACAGCTCTTTATGAAGGTATTTGTTGGTTATGCATCCGTTTTCTTTTATAGAACTTTGTATGGTTTAAAGGTGTGTCATTTTTTGTGGAGCTAGCAGCAGCAAACAAAAATTTAAAAAGTACTTCTTGTTTTCAAACAGGTTCACTCCTAAAAATAAAGGTGCTTCAAGATGCCATAGAAGAACCTTTTTGTCAAGATGGTTCCATAAAGAACCTTTAACATCTAAAGAACCTTTCTGTTTCACAAAAGGTTCTTTGTGGCGAAAGAAGGTTCTTCATATTATAAAAAGGTAAGCAAGAGATGGTTCTTTAAAGAACCTTTGACTGAATGGTTCTTTGTGGAACCAAAAATTGTTTTCTATGGCATCGCTGTGAAGAACCTTTTAAAGCACCTTTATTTTTAAGAGTGTTTCCTGAAACTTTAAGAAGTCATCAAGATCAAAACTCAATGTTGCTGCTTCAGACGTTTAGCCTATAAATAAATGTACTTATTTTCTCAGATATCTTTTCACATTAATCAAGCATAGGAGAAAGTATTTTAATGGTTGGCGAAAACAGTAAATATATGACCATCTTTTGGCAATATTTTACAGTTTTTAATCAAAATACAATAAACAAAGAATCACAATATTACTGTATCATTACCCAGATACTGATATCATATTGCATTGTTTGTGCCTTACTGATTCCCTTAATTTTAAAGTAAACAAATTGCACGTGAGGTTTAAAGGTCTTTGGTTTGCTTTATAGTATAAAAACCAATAAAACCTACACAAACAAAAAATAAAACAATACAAAAACACACAACCAAAATTAAAATGACAAAAAAAAAAAAAAAAAAAACACAAAACTAACTAAAACAAAACAAATCGGAAAACAAACAAACCAAAACCAACAAAAAACTAAATCTAAAAACTATTTTAGTTTTTAACTAAAACAAAGAAAAAAAACACAAAAAACAAAAACAAACCCAAAACCAACTAGAAAACAAACAAACAAACAAACAAAACAACAAAACTAAAACCAATTAAAACAAAAAAACAAACAAAACGAAAAAACAAAAACAAACCAAAACCAACTAAAACTATTTGCATCGTGAAAAGTGCTATACAAGTAAACTTGAATTAAAATAAAAACAAACAAAACAAAAAAACAAAACCAACTAAAACGACAACAAACAAAACCAAAACCAACTAAAACAAATAAAAAAACAAAACACAAAACCAAACCAAAAACAACTAAAACAAAAAACCCAAAACAAAACACAAATCAAAAAACAAAACACAACTACCTCTCTAATCCCAAAGACTGATTAACCAAAGAAAATGACTGGATGATGGGCTGACAAAACATGGAAGGAAGGTTGGGCGTTGTCGTCTCTTCTAGTTTCTTTCCGACACGCTTTCCATCCTATAGACTACACTGGTGGAATTGTCCTCATCCGTTTCGGAAGGACAGACTTTTTTCCACACTTTGTCAGTGAGCGCTAGTTCCTTCTGAAGGCTCGTATAGTCCAGCGGTTCGAGATTCTGCTGCTGCTGTTGCTGTGGTTCAACCAATACGGACACGGATAGATTATCAGATTAGATTATTTCATCATGGAATTTCCTGCTTGGATTAGTATGGATGGCAGAGAAAACAGGGAAACGGTGGAAACTTAAGCAAGCCAGTCAATCAGAACAGGTGTTATTTTCAAGTAAAGAAGTGTAACAGCCATAATTATATTATATTAGCAAGTGTATCTAAGTCAAGCAGTAAAATATTTAGCATCCTAAATTAAGGCACATGGATGGTAGTGCAGTTTAAAAGCAGAGAGTACGCTGGTCCTCCAGCAGAGGGCAGACAATGAAGAGAAAAAGAAATATGCATTTGCTAAGAGAAGCAAAATGTTCAATAATACAGGTTAAGATTGCAGAATTATTTAATTTGTCACTTCACATTCATTAATACATACCCACACACTCACAATATGTCAATATTATAGTATCATTTAAATTAGCTGCATCTAGAGGTGGGATAAACAGTGGCCCCAAAAAGTAAATGGACATTTAAGCCATGCTTAATGCAAAATTGAATTGCATTAGATAAAAAAAAAAACAAAACAAACAAAAACAAACCAAGTGGTATCTGCAAACTAACATTAGTTTTTTGAGCTATTTTGCAATGACAAAAGTGTTTTTGTTGTTTCTTTAAACATAAATTGTTTTTTTTTTAGAAATGCCCTATAAAATAAAGTTATAAAATAAAATAAATATAGAATTAATAATTAAGTATCATGATATTACACTGTTATTGTATTGTATATATGCATTTTTAATTTATGCATATATATTAATAATTACAATATTATATATATATATATATATATATATATATATATATATATATATATATATATATATATATATATATATATAGATGAAGAGTTTATTTGAAAAAACATATAACTGTTTTTATTAATTTTCATAAATCACCTTTTTTATCATGTTTTTATTGTGTTTTATTGTGTTAGCTGTATTTTTTAAAGTTATTATTATTTAATCAAAACAACCCAACTGCAGTTTGATTGATATTAATTGGAAAGGATAAAAACAAAAACAAAAAAAAAAAACATGATTTTTGAGTTATCTGATTTTGCAAATAAACTCTTCATATATATATATATATATATATATATATATATATATATATATATATATATATATATATATATTTTTTTTTTTTTTTTTTTTTTTTTAAATATAAATTTAATTATAATTATTAACTTTTTCCAAAAGTAATAATTATTTTTTTACAACCACTATTTTATCAGCTCTGCAACATTTTATTAACTTTTTAGGTGTGTAAAACTAAAAAAAACTACTACTATATAAATATATAAATGCAAATTAATCCAGATAATACTTATTTTTTATTGATAAATCATATTAATTTGCTCAGTCCAACAATTGCCGGCAGCACAGCAAGCATTAATAGGAAATCTTGATCGCGTTAGCAACAGTAACTAAAGGGGGGTGTGATGACGATGACATACTTTTTTTATCTTATTTTCCCTATGAATGTATACTTAATATTTGTTTTGTACAGCAACATTTATGCCATGTTATTGCCCACCCCTAGTTGCATCAGTTGCATGTGATTGGAAGGACGGATCTGTCACTCACCCGCTGCTCTCCGCCCTCTCGGCGTGGATCCAGTTTCTTGGCAAAGTGGCGTAAATTATCATAGTTGTGGAAATTAAAGAGCCGGACCAGATCCTGAAAGAAAAAGAAGACTTAAATAAAAAGGCAAAAAGATATGAGAGAGATTTTATTGTAACAATTTATTAGCTGAGATCATACAGATTTATTACCGTGCAAAACTGGATTCCTCGCACACTGTTGCCCAGTTTGTCAAGAGGAGGAGACCAACACATAATGCCCATAACGTTGGGCACCACCAGCAGGATGCCTCCAGAAACACCTGATTTAGCCGGGAGACCAACCTACAGTACAACACACAATCTGAGTCTATAGCAGATTGTGAAAGTGTTTGTCTTACATTTGAAAGTAAAACCATCAAGACATTTCTCCAGGTGACCAGATGTGAAACTCACATGGAAAGCGAACTGTCCTGAGAAGTCGTACATGCCGCAGGAGTGCATGAGACTCAGAGTGTTTCGTACAGCCTCAGGGTTCAGCACACGCTCGCCCGTGATTGGACAGAAGCCGCCATTTGCCAGGGTAGCTGCCATCACACTGGCACTTTCACAGGTTACCTCAATGGAGCACAGCTAAACAAACAAAACAAAAACACATTTAATCATATATTGCTCATGTATAGATAAATATTAATGCTTGAAGGAATAGTTCACCCAAAAATGAAAATATGCTGAAAATGTATTCACCCTCAGACCACCCGAGATGTACATCTTGGATCACTTGCTCACCAATGGATCCTCTGCAGTGAATGGGTGCCGTCAGAATGAAAGTCCAAACAGCTGATAAAAACATCACAATAATCCACAAATAATCCATACCACTTCAATTCATCACTGATCGTCTTTTGAAGTGAAAAGTTGCATGTTTGTAACAAACCATCATTTAGTTTTGTAACTTCCAGCTAAACTACCAGTGCATAAATCAGTAAAAAAAAAAAAATCCATCCCGTTGTCCTCTCACATCAAAATCCACCAACACACTTGTTTACAACTGTTTTAGACTGTTTTCACTTGTAAATGGTCCTTGATCTGTGCAGATTTCTCTCCAGTTTCAGAACAAACAACTTTTTCACTGGAGAAAGAAATATTATGGATATAGCACTCATATTTTAGATGGAAGCAATGGTTTGAAGTTAAAAACGTCTTAATGATGGATTAGTTTATTACAAACATGCAACTTTATACTTCACAAGATGTTAACTGATGGACTGGAGTGGTGTGGATTATTGTGATGTTTTTATCAGCTGTTTGGACTCTCGTTCTGACGGCACCCATTCACTGCAATGGATCCACTGGTGAGCAAGTGATGTAATGCTACGTTTCTCCAAATCTGATGAAGAAACAAACTCATCTTGGATGGCCTGAGGGTGAATAATTTATCAGCAAATTTTCATTTTTAGGTGAAAAACTCCTTTCATTCTTAGTCGTAACTACCGAAAAATAAAAATGATGTAAATACTTACCCTACAAAATCAGTTTAATGTACAACAAGTAATGTTTCCATGTGGAAAATAAGTAATAAGTTAAATGTGGAATCTTTTTAACCTTTAACTTTTCAGTTTGTCACAACAAAACAGTACCCATACTTTCACATAAGCATATTTTCTTTGTACCTGTCACTAAAAAAAACTATAATACATTTCTTAAATGTTGAAACCTACATCTACTGGCAGCTATGCACATATTCAACATTCATTTAAAAACCGACAAACTGTGTGCGAAAAAGGCTGTTTAACTTACTAACCTGGAAGTAAAGATCCAGGATGGAGATCATATCTGTGCCCTCTGGGAAACACTGCAAAAAAATTAAAAATAATGTTTTTAGTGAATTTTCAATGGTCCCTAATTGCTATAAAATTTTTAAACACATACCTTCTTTTCCTTCAAGTAGTAACCAATGGCAAAGTTTCTGTCACCTGACAGTCGCTCTGACTGAAACCTACCAACAACAAGAAAGAACTTTAATTTTAATAAATGACAATAAAATAACTTTCTTCAATTTTCAGACAGATATTGCTGGTAAATTTCATAAACAATTACAAAGAAATGGCAAGTAACACAAATTAAATTTGAATTTGTTTTGTTTACTCAAATTTGTACTCAATTGAGAAATACCTGATATTGAGAATAGTGAAATTTCACTGTGATTAGCATCAAGAAACACTTACGTAGCATTGCTGAAACCAACATATTCATTTCCTGCCAACTTCTTCATGAAGTTCATCACCTAAAACAAAACACTTAATTAAATGCCGCAGCTCTCAAAATGATTAACAGTAAAAATCTTAAAGAAGTTATACTGTACTACTATACTTACATAGTCAAACTTCTCAGCGTTGCTTACACCTTGCTGAAAGTCAAAAATAAACAGCATGAATGTGTTATATCATAGAAATGAAATGTTTTGTAAAGTTACACACAAACTTCTCAATGCATAGTCATTCCGGTTAAAGGAAACATTAATAAACTACCAAAATATTTATACATAGACATTATAGACAGAGATTCTATAAATTAGATTGATAGTTGTACTAAAATCATTTCTCTACAGCTTGAGAAGCATTTCAAATGAAGAGTGGAAAAAAAGATTCTAGTTCACTAGATTTCAGTAACATCATGTTTGATGTGTTTGTGTCCAAGTAAGTACTATTATTGCTGTGGATTCACAAATGTAAGTTGTTAAAGGGGTGTGGAAAAATCGAAACTAAAAGATTAAAAAGCAATTGAAAAAAAAACACTAAATTGTCAAGTAATTTGAACTCTGTGTTGTCTGTAAGTTTGTTTTAGTAGATTTCTAGAGAAACTCGTGTAATGCATTGATTTGAGGCTCTAAAATAAGTTTTTTTCCACATTGAAGAAATGTTTATTTACACAAACAAAAAAGTTATTTTTTTAAGTTAAAAAGTACAAAACAAAAATTAAAACAAAAATAAAGCTTGATTCTGAGGTAATTAAACAGAATTACATTTGATTTTCTGTCAAAGCAATGACTTGCGCTAATGTAGCTTAGCATTAGCTTGGTTTGAAATTTGTTCAATGAGGAAAAACAAATAAATGAAAGGGAAATTACCAACGTCATTGACCTGTTGGAGGGTCAAAATTTCCCACAGTTCCTAATGCTGTAAAATACGCAACAACAATAAAACCACAAAAAGCCTTCACACAGACATCACACATTACCACCCCGACAGGCCTGAGAAAGATGCGTATCATGCAGAGAGGATTTACCTTTAGCTCCACAAACTGTCATCACAAATTCGTAAATTACAAAAAAAGTTATAAATATATGCTTATACATGTTTGTAATATCGTTCATAATAGTGTTAACAGGTAAACAAAGCCCTGTATTTCTAATGTAGGTTTTGGCAAGGATGCTAACTACAGATTGTGGCTGTTTTCAAACTGACAATATGCTATTCCGTCTGCTCGCCGAAGAATAAAAAACATTTTATATTTATATAGTGTATTTTCAATGTCTTCTCTCGTTTATTTCTAAAGTGTTTATTATTCTATCACATTGCTCTTTCAAATTCCTGACAATCGTTCGTTCTCGCATCTGTTTGCTCTTTTCCCCTTATCTTCCCCCATCCCACTTCCGCTTCTCTCTTCAATATAATCCTTTCAGCGTGATTATTCATAACCTTAATCTGATGAGAGACGGAAAGTAAACAGATTAAATCCATTCGTCCCTCTGATCCGTTCTCACGTCAAACATCCACAAACACATCAAGCCAAACATTTGGAAAGGCACTTCTAGGTTATCAAATTAGGAAAAAAATGGGAATTTTCTTGAGGAAAAACGCAGTTGTGGGCCCCCATTTTATCAAAAAATGAAAGGATATAAAGATGAGAATGTGATTTACCTTGAGGAGGGAGGTGCAAACTATGGCGCCAGCATTTACCATGGGATTGTGAGGTTTATCTGGGAAAACAGATGAATGAATCAATAAACGAAAATGACTATGAAGCTTATTTTTGGGAACATTAAAGGAAGAGTTCAACGAAAAAATGGGTGAACGTTTGTTGAAAATTCACACACCCTCAAGCCAGGTGTAGATAAGTTAGTTTTTAGATTTGGATAAATTTAGCATTAAATCAGTTGCTTGACAATGGATCCATTGAAGTGAATGGGTGCCGTCAAAATGACAGTCCAAATAGATGATAAAAACATTACAATAATCCACAAGTAATCCATAAGACTCCTGTCCATCAATTAACATCTTGTGAAACCAAAAACTGTTCGGACTCTCATTCTGACGGCACCCATTCACTGCAGAGGATCCATTTCTCCAAATATGTTCAGGTGAACAAAATAAACTCATATACAGTCATGGCCAAAAATATCGGCACCCTTGGTAAATATGATCAAAGAAGGCTGTGAAAATTAATATGCATTGTTAATCCTTTTGATCTTTTATTTAAAAAATTCACAAAAATCTAACCTTTCATTGGATAATAAGAATTTAAAATGCATATTCAGTTATCAGACACAACTGGAACTTCAAATGGGACTGGATTCTATGGTCAAATGTAACTAAAAAACTGAGCTTTTTAGCAGCAAACACTCAAGATGGGTTTGGTGAACACAGGGATAAAAAGTAATGAAATATACTGCTGTATTTTTTATGTTGTGGGCCTATATTTCTGCTGGAGGTCCTGGACATCTTGTTTAGACACATGGCATCATGGATTCTATCAAATACCAACAGATAAAAAAATCAATAAGTGACTGACTCTGTTAGAAATCTTATAATGGGCCATGTTTGGATCTTCCAACCCTACAATAATCGAAACACAAACCTCAAAATCAACACAAAAATGGGTCACTGAGCACAAAACCAAGCTTCTGCTATGGCCATTCCAGTCCTCTGACCTGAACCCTATAGAAAATGAATGGGGTGAACTGAAGAGAAGAAGCACCAACATGGAGCTGGGAATCTAAAGGGTCTGGAGTGATTCTGCATGAAGGAATGGTCTCTGATCTCTTGTCAGGTATTCTCTAACCTCATCAGGCATTATAGGAGAAAATTCAGAGCTGTTAAACTGGCAAATGGAGGTTTCAAAAAGTATTGAATAAAAAGGTGCTGTTAATTGTGGCCAATGTGTTTTAGAGAAAAACATTTATTTCATAATGATATTTCCCCCCATTTTAAATTCTTATTATCCAATGAAAGGTTAGATTTTTCTGATTTTTTTAAATAAAGGATCAAAAGGATTAACAATGCAGATTAATTTTCACAGCTTTCTTTGATCATATTTACCAAGGGTGCCGATATTTTTGGCCATGACTGTATGTCTTGGATGGCTTAAGAGTGAGTAAATTTTTACCCTTTGCATTGTGAAATTACCATCTTCGTCAAGAAAGAGCTTGTTGAAACGAAGACCACTTGGTTCCTTCCCTATAAAGCGATGCACGTATTCAGTGCCGTGATCGTGAACAGCAACTGCGTATTTTAACGGTTTCACACACGACTGCAGACAAAATGGAACTTTTGTGTCACCCGCAGTGTATCTGTAACACACAAAACGTCAGGTTTAGATTTTCAACAGAGCTCAGCATAAATGTTTGACAAATCAAATTATGTTAGCCAGAAAATATTTTAAAAATAAAGCAATATAAAAACAATGTAGCAATTGTACTAAAGACAGAAATCTCACCGTTGGCCATCTACAGTGCACAGGGCAACGGCCCAGAGATTAGGGCTAAATTTCGCTAGCTGAGGAATGTAATCTGCCACCTAATACAATAAAAATGTGACAAAACAGACTGTTAAACAATCTGTAAACAAATAGCATCAGGGCCTGTATTCACAAAACATTTTATCTTCCCACTAAGAGTTCTCCTAAATAGCAGTAAAAGTTTTTAGCTAAGAGTTTTCTCTTAAAACCTATCCATAAAGCTGCTTTTACAAACTTTTACTAAGGAATAGAGAGAAGTCTTAAGCTAAGAGTAAGGGTGGGGTTGACCTCGTTGCTATGGATGATGTCAGCATGCTTACTAACTATGCACACAGTGATTGGCTGATAGGGGAGGGGTCTCTGTCAGAGATTTATTCCTAGAAATATTGTAGGAACATTTGGAGTTGGGATAACTTCCAAACCCTAAAGGTGATACCTTTTTAAAAGCTCATTATCGTCAAATGTTTCTAAAATGTTTCTATTCTGAGGCAGATTGCCGGCAACAGCCATTTTAGGATAGCTGTGACTTGGTCTTAGTGACTTAGGAGTCCTCTTCACTACTCCTAACATTTCACAGATTTAGGAGCTAGTTTTAGCGCTAAAACGCTTTGTGAAATACTCTTAGAGCAAAAATTTAGGAGTCCTAAATTTAGGACTGACACGCCCGCTATTTTTAAGATTTTCTCCTATATCGGCAACTTAGGAGCTACTTTTAGCCTTAAGATGTTTTGTGAATACGGGCCCAGAAATTCACAGTGTGTTGGATTTTTTTTTTTCATAAGCGTACCTGGCCACCCGACAGTGATTTAGCGCTCTCATAAATTTGATCGACGTGAGAGGTAAATGACTGAAAGTCGGGAATGACGAACTTTTTCCGGAAAGCCTGCGTTAGCAACACAATATTGCTTTGCACACACCTGTAGAAAGAGAAAAGTGAAGATGATGATTTATTTTTACTATCAACTGTACACTTTTGTGTGTTTTTGTCATTTTTATTAGGGTTTTTTTTTTTTTTATTTGTAGTTGAAGTAGTTTTACTGAAACTGAAACGAAACATATTGTATTCAACAAAAATGTTTTTCTTTTATGGTTTTAGTTTTAAAAGCCATAATAATAAACCTGGTATGATGTTATGTTCAGGCCTTAATAAAACAAACGCACACCTTTTTGAGGTGCAAGTTAAAGGAACAAACTAAATAAAGAAAAAATATAACTGCACACTCACTTAAGCACTGTTTATTAGTTACCAACGTTTCGGCAAAACAACTAGCCTTTGTTAAGGTATAATACCTTACTTTGACAAAGGCTACTTGTTTTACCGAAACATTGGTAACTAATAAGCAGTGCTTAAGTGAGTGTGCAGTTAAATTTTTTTCTTTATTTATGTTCAGGCCTTAAGCCATTTTTATGTATTTTCTGAGTGAAACTAAATAATTCACATACTGCAGGACTATTAAAAAAAAAAAAAAAAAAGAGCGGCCCCGATTTAATGTGTCCTTGGAAAATGGCTGATATATGAAAACGCATGCTTAAGTAACAGCTATGGGTTTTTCTGCCATCTGAATATTACACTGCAACTTCATGTTTGAAGGCTAAATATGTTAAATGGACTTATACTCTGAATTCATCCAAGAACTAAGAAAAACACACCACGTCGACTATATTCTTATTGAACTAAAAATTGAATTTTTTTTTCATTTCAATCTTTAAGCAAACAGGGTTAAGTTTAATACAACCCATAGATTTACTTTTTGAAGAGATGTCGATCCAGAGCGCCATCTGATGTGGTCTTCAGGGTGACCTTTAACATCTCCATGCACTCCTTAAGACGAGGGTCTCCAGTACGCAGACCCGTGGCTTTCAGCGCCTGAAAAACAACAACATTTAGCCTAAATTTACAACACATCTTATGTTTTGTTTAAAACCCAATGAACTCACACAACTTAGACACAACTGTTTGGTCTATAAGCCAAGATATGTGCTATAAGAGATATGGTAGCGATGGCCTTGCTCTTCTTGGCCAGCTGGTGTGTGGTTTTACCGTGGTAAATTTGTGAGCTGGAATTTTCTCCTGGCCCTCTGCAATGGTGTAAAACAGCAGATCTTCCAGGCTGGGCAAAATGCCTGCCTTCCTTCTCCTGTGACGTGAACAGATACACAGAGAATCCAGTAAGCAGACAGAAAACAAAAATAGATGATTCACTCAAGGAAAAGTCTTTATCAGCAGCAGGAGAGGTCGTACTGAGATTTCATGTTATTTTAGTTTCAGAATTAATCTCAAAATGCCAGTCAGTAGGTTTCACATAGGATAAAATTTGTCAAAAACTCATTCTTTTTAAAATACATCAGGCCCAAAATATACTCTATCAAGTAACAAGTTGTATTCTCATAGTCTGCCACTAGGGGTGCCATTAGCATAAACATTTTTTTTCTACCATCAGTTTTCTCTTTTTAAACTGTCAAGGAAGACCAACAGTCTGAGTGGAATCTTGCTATGCAAGTTATTTTGAATTAGTTAAACTGACTGTTAGCTAGCTATAACGCATATACATATGCATATTTTTGCATAAAGTATGGGAAAATTGAAGAAAAATGCATTTCACCATTGGCATTTTGAGATCATCTGAAACCCATTTTTTCTCAGAAAAAGGTTAGTCTGTTAGAAAAGGTAGGTTTTTAACAAGTTTGTGAATGTTAAATATGTAAAGCAGGAGCTAAGTAAAGCATCTGGAAATAAAATGTCTAAAGACTTCCTATATTCAGATGTTCGAACAATGGATTGCATTCTGGGACAGCTACACAATTCCATATAAGGCATCGAAAAATCATCCAGAAATGAACGTAAGAGTGTTTGGACTTATTTAAGTTGGTGGAAAATTATTGTTCTTAAATCCATTGTGGGTTGAAACAATGGTGACCAATAGCGGCTGAAGGCTTTGTGATGTCATTTCCGGATGATACATGTGGTTCTAGAACACGGAATGGGAATGTTCTTCGGTGGGGAAAACCAAGCAAAACGTTTTGTAAGAAATGACTGGAAGAAGGAAAAAAGACACCAAATAAAATGAACCAGATACTTACACAACAAATGCAAAGTACGCAGACGACCAAAATAGAGAGAGGAGAAAAGAACAGAAATGAATGAGACATCCAGACATATAAAACACTGGCAAAATAAATAAACATATAGATAAAAACACATGAATGCATATGTTCTAAAACAAAGTTCTAAAAACAAACTAACATTTGATTGAATTAAAGAACAGGTTAGTTAATGACAGACCCACAAAACGCAAATCAAATTATAAAAAATATAATTTTAACGATACTACTAATTATACTATTGTTAATAGCTTTTGGAAATGACACAGACTAAAAAAATGATCTCAAAACATTCAAATTTTGGTTGATAAATCGGCCATAGTGATTTCAGCCTATAGTCCAGGGCTGCATTTCCTAAAAGCATCGTAAGCCTAAGTTGATCGTAGCGCCATTGGTGACAATGGTTCTATGATCAATTTAGGCTTACGATGCTTTTGGGAAACGCAGCCCAGATCAGTGTTGGGGAAAGTTACTTTTAAAGTAATGCATTACAATATTGCGTTACTCCATAAAAAGTAACTAACTGCATTACTTAGTTACTTTTAATGGAAAGTAATGCATTACATTACTTTTTTCATCTGGGCTGGGCTTGCTTATTTGTTTTTAATAACAAAAAACCCAAAGGTTATATATATTTTGCAACTATAAAGTCCTTTTCACACTAAAAGTGAAATTAATAAATAATCCTCTGCACCTCACTCCCAGTTTCTCTCAACATGTGGACAGGAGAGGTGCCAAAGTAATTTGTGCTACTTAGGCCTATTTGAAAAAGTAACAACGCTATTTTTGTTGTAAATTTAAAAGTAATGTGTTACTTTACTAGTTACTTGCAAAAGAGTAATCTGATCACGTAACTTGTGATGCGTTACCTCAACACTGGTCCAGACTATTGATAAAATGCTATAAGACACACACTACTGTGTACAAACATAGCCAGCGCTCTAATGCACGCTGTCTGACCTGACAAGGCATTAAACTAGGACACGTAACCTGACGAGAGCAGCCGCCCCTCCCATCCCAAACTGACGATGAGTTAAGCCTTCACTTCCTAGCATGGTCTCAGTTCTGATCCTCGCTAATGCACCGCGCCAAACGTACTCTCTGACGCCGCTATTTTTACACACAAACACTCTGGAAATAATCCACTTGAAGACACAGCTAAATAAACCCTCTGTTTATTTGTTTTAATGATGGGATGAGTTGTTTGAGGTGAGAAAAGTTGTTAACAAAACAGGATTAGCTTGATTAGCACCTCTGCTGGATTTCTTCAGAAATGTATACACACCATTTTTCAAAACATAATACTTCTACCTCTTACAAAAGTTGTTTTTTTTTTATTCAAGTATTCTACTTAAAAATAAAGCTATTGTTTTGGTCACCATCTCTAAGCTGCATTATCAACATCTAGCCTACATTTCAAACATTTTAGGTAAATTTTGCATCAAAGCTGAAATTCAAAAAGAGTCTGAAGTCCATAAGATAAAAAATAAATAAATAAATCTAAATCTGTGATGTTTTTAGCTGTACTTGTCTCTTATATACTCATATATATATAGTATCAAATACACATGCTAATCTACTTGTAAACAACGTATAGACCCTCATAAAAAAGTACTTTGGTGGTACCATGGTACTGAATGATTACCATATTCAAGTACCATGTTATTTACAGTGAATATTTCAAAATGAGTGTGTCTTTGTGTGGTAGCAAAGGTAAAAAATGACACAAAGAGACATGTGTAATATGTGTGTATTTGTAAGAGAAGGTTTTGCCGTTCACGTGGGGATGAAATGTCTGAAAATATCTCCAAAAGAATCACAAGCCATGTCAAAATGTCCTTGCGGGGACAGCTCTGTGTGTGTTTGTTTGTGTTAACACCTGGAAATGATTCTGTAACAATATCTTCATTATCTTCTTCCACCTCAACGAGAATCGGTCAAACAACCGGCAAAACAGCTGATATTCACACAGAATCGCATGCTTATAGATTCACTGCAACACATTTTGGCCTGCAGCGAATAAAACACAAGAAAATGAACCAGCTGCCATAAACTGAAAAGTACTATGGTATTACCATGATTTTCTAATCTAATATTCCACTATAAAAAAAGAACAATATATGACGTGTCTGAAATAACTATTTCCATTTACTGTTTGCGGGATTTGTTTGGCTTAAGATGGTGGGCACAAACTGGCACGATTTCACTGCAGCAATGCATGCAGAGATGCCAGCGTGACACACACACACGCGCACACACACACACACACACAGACTCATGTGTCAGCTGGTGCCGTCATGTCAGATAAACCTCGGATGTCAGCGAGTCTGAGGTGATTCATTTTACACTCCCTTTAGTATTCAAAGGGTTTGCGTTGAAACCAACAAAAACCACTAAACTAACTGAAATTCACATTTATTTTAGTTTAAACAAAGTTTGTTGACGGTAAAAAATAACATATATTTTTCACATTACCAATCTAAAAAGGCATATTTTTTTAATTAATAAATGGAAACCAATATTAAGGCCCCTTAATACGAATGATAAATATAACAATTGCAATAATTATATTAGCATCCACACCAACCGACGATTATGTTCTGTTTATTATTCGTGCACTGCAGATTCGTTGTCTGCCGCTTTAAATGCGCGAGTTGGGTGGATTCCGTTTGGTTGTCAAAGTTTTTATTGTTCATCAGCAAGAAAGAGTAATTTTGAAAGTGATTCTAACAATATTGTTTCTCTGTGCCGTTATTATTATAATTGTGACATTGACTTTCATATTCCCATTAAATTAGAGCACCAATTTAAACTTTATAGTCTTAATTATCATTACAGTTTGTCATTGGTGTAAATGGGCCTTTAGAAGTTGATTTTGTTTTACTCTTTTTGTAAGCTAGGTTTTTTCTACTAAGTGCAGTGGAATTAGCGAAATTTGGATAAAATTTTTTGGGCAAAATTTCAACAGTGCAGTGATGTATAAAGCACCTGTTGGTTAACATGGCGAACTTGAACACAAGCGAAATCTTCATGGGAAACATTTACGCCAACAAGCGAAACTCCCAATTTTGCAGATTGCTTTTGAAATGACTGGATTTCGATTGCAATTTTTTGCTGTGTGACACTAAATGTGATAATACTGGATAATATTTTAATGCTTGAGTTTATTTGAAATTTGGGATTCAAAATTTATCAGTAATCAACATAAAATACAAAAAAACAAACAAACAAACAAAAAAAACTCACCCATATAATGCTAGGCTGCTCTGATTGGTTTCTATGTGGTTGCTAGAGTGTTTTGGAGATTAAATGTAAACGTGGGATTTTTTTGCCCTGTTTATCATCTGCCAGGTGAAAAATCAAAGTCATAACACCAATTATCTCTAGTGCAAATATATCCAAAAAAAAAAAACAAACAAAAAAAAAACACCAGCTTTGTTTGGTATAAAAATGAAGCTATCAAGAGGCCACATGCTGGGTAAACTCCCTAAGGACAGAGCACATGTGCCTCAGAAACCTGACACCATGAACTACAGTGTTGAGAATAAGAGCGAAGCCCTGCTAACATGCCTGAGAGCATTATATGATGCTTATGAACACAATGAAAGGGAAAGAGATTAAAAGAATATCAGGTTCGCAAATGAACTATTGGTGTGTCCAATCAATGAACCAATCAGCTGGGCTAAAAAAAGAAGGGCTGACTTCACAGAATTAATTCAGCATCTGGCCGAATATGAGATTACAACTGACAACCAGCTTAAGTCAGTCTCTAATGACTACTAAGGTGTGTGCCAAATCCTAGTGTGCCGACAACATAGGCAACATTTTTGGCACCATATGTGTGATCCTGAAAAGGCTGTTCTAAAAGATAAAATAATATGCTACCTTCTAAGACACTTAATTTGGCTTAATTTTATGTGGAAATGCCAATCGCAGAATGTACTGCAACAGCTCAGTGGAAAAATCCATTCAAGATGGTGGACAACAATATATATATATATATATATATATATATATATATATATATATATATATATATTCTGCGTAAAATTTATATATATATATATATATATATATATATATATATATATATATATTAAATGAACACTTTTCAAGTTTTTAATACTCTAATTGACATGGGCATGGACAAATATGGATGCTTTATGCAATATATGTTTATAATTAGTGAAACCATAGTTAATCTAGAGCATGAAGACTGGACATGTTTCAAAGGCCATAGATGTTTTTCAAAGAACTTGTTCATGTCTATTACACACATGAAAAAAGAAATACCAGCTTCCCATTACTTCTCTTTCTTTGCACTGAGCAATTGACTTAGACAAGCCTATTTACATTTTCACACTACACGGCAGCTCACTTCTTCTGAACATGCAAAAAGATCATTTATTATTTATTATTACATTTGTTTGCCTCTCTGTGCCCACATACTGTATTTTGATGCAGCTAAATTCTGAATAAAACTGTTTTCATTGATATATTTTTTTCATAGATATATTTTCTGTTGTCAGATAACGGAATGAATATGAAATAGTGACTAAAACGCAACCCACTGAGACTACATAACCAGCTCTACCTTCCAAGATGTTAATCAGCACAAAAATCCTGATTTATAATCGAGCTGTCGTCTGATAAAATCAAATAGCCTAAACATAAGATAAAGACAATAGCTGTTCTGTGATTTTGGCTATACTTGCATGCAAAATTAGAGAAGCAACATAATATCGGTTTTAAAGCAGCACTATGTAACTTTTGGTGCTCTAGCGGTTAATAAAGAGAACTGCATGCATCCAGCGGAAGAACATTCTAACCGGAGCTACTTCTCTAAGTTTACATCTATGGCAATTCACGCAGGTATGTATTACTCCGCAGCAGTGATGACCCGACAAGGCTACAATAGTCCATAAATAAGCACTTATTATAAGTGTACCGTAGTGATTCGGGATAAGACAAAAACGCGGTTTGGAAGATGAATTCATGATGTACTCGCTTATTATATGCATTTTGCAAATTCTGAACACAGAAAAAGTTACATGCTGAACAGAGCAGACGCAGAGAGAGAGAGAGAGAGAGAGAGAGAGAGAGAGAGAGAGAGAGAGAGGTGTCTGCAGCACAGCGGGAAAGAGAGACCTCGCGCTTGTGCGATGTACAGTACCGACTAGTCTCAGAAACTAAATAAGGTTTGGGCAAAAACTAAAAGTTGGTTGCTAGGCACTTTTTGAAAAAAATTAAAAAAAAAAAAAGTTGCTAAAGGGGTCTGAAAAGTCGCTAAGTTGGCAACACTGACAGCATCTCCATCCATTTCTACAACCACGGGTTAGGCCATGGCTCAAACAGAAAATGCGCGCTGCTTTAATTGTGCGTTAATAAAATTAGCGCCGTTAAAATGAATTTACGTTAACGCGTTATTAACGCGTTAACTTTGACAGCCCTAATACTAATACTTCATTACAGTACTGTTTAGTTATTCTATAAAATAATTTAACCTAATTAAAACATGCTATTTTACTCAATATTTACATATTGTTAGCTTAGCAACATGTCACCCACAAACTACTGAATTGTATCTCCTGTGTGCTATTTGCGCATTTAAGTATTATTATGTTGACTTAGCAACATACTAACAGCAAACTTCACATATCTCCTGTGCTACTTCCTTATTTGCATATTACAATGCTAACTTAGCAACATGCTAATAGCAAACTTTACTAAACTCAGTTGTAAATCGTGTCTCCTGTGTCCCACTTCCTTACTTTCATATTACAATGTTAGCTTAGCAACATGCTAACAGCAAACTCTCCTGAAATCAACTGCAAATCATATTTCCTGTTACTACTTTTTTGAGCATTAACGTTAGCTTATTAAACTAAGCTAACTATTAAAATTCTACTGAAATCAATTGTAAATCGTATCTCCTGTGTGCTACTTCTTTATTTGCGTAGTATGATGTTAGCTTAGCAACATGCTAACAGCATACTCTACTGAAATCTATTGGAAATCGTATCTCCTGTGTACTACTTCCTTATTTGCGTATTACGATGTTAGCTTAGCAACATGCTAAAAGCAATCTCTCCTGAAATCAATCGCAAATCATATTTCCTGTACTACTACTTTATTTGAGCATTAACGTTAGCTTAGTAAACTAAGCTAACTTAAAATTCTACAGAAATCAATTGCAAATCGTATCCCGTGTGCTACTTCCTTATTTGCATATTACGATGTTAGCTTAGCAGCATGCTCATGGCAAACTATTAAAATCAATTGCAAATCGTATCTCCAGTGTTCTACTTCTTTATTTGTGTAGTATGATGTTAGCTTAGCAACATGCTAACAGCAAACTCTACTGAAATCAATTCCAAATCTTATCTCCTGTGTGCTACTTCCTTATTTGCATATTACGATGTTAGCTTAACGACATGCTCATGGCAAACTATTAAAATCAATTGCAAATCGTATCTCCAGTATTCCACTTCTTTATTTGCGTAGTATGATGTTAGCTTAGCAACATGCTAACAGCAAACTCTACTGAAATCAATTGGAAATTGTATCTCCTGTCTGCTTCTTCTTTATCCTGTGCTACTACTTTGAGTATTAACGTTAGCTTAGTACACTAAGCAAACTATTAAAATTCTACTGAAATCAGTTGTAAATCGTATCCCCTGTGTGCTCCTTCCTTATCTGTGTATTACGATGTTAGCTTTAGCAACATGCTAATTTCAAAATCTGTTTAAATCAATTGCAAATCATTTCTCCAGTGTTCTACTTCTTTATTTGCATATGATTTGCTTAGCAACATGCTATCATCAAACTCTGCTAAAATGAATTCTACTGCAAGCTAATTGTATGACAAATAGTTGTTGCCTATGTAAAGTGTTTCAGATTCATCATTCACTGTCTTAGAAGATGTTGTAGGGAGCAGACAGGGCAGCCCACTACGTTTTGAATCATTCGCTATATAAAAATTCAACAGTGACAATGTTTCCCTAGACGTAAACTTACAGATGTTACAATAAGCTGAGACCTGACCTTCACAAGTCACTGACAGACAGATGGAGAAAAAGGTCAATCTGTCTCTCCAAGGACAAACACTCATGCATACTGAATGAATGAAAGCAGTGCATACTAAAATGACAGCACAGGCTACTCTGACACATTCAGTGCACACTCAAAGGTCAACTAGAGAGCAGCAGATTTAGAGGAAACATTTTCCGAGGAAACCCTGGTTTCGACACTTCCGAGCTTTGAATATCATCGTTACAGGAAGAGGAAGTGGCTGATCTGGCCATACAGAAACTAACATGCTCTAAAACTCAATAACCCCGTCTGAACCTGAACGATTTACCATGTTCCAAAGAGATTTTGAGCATGATTCAGACTGAGTGATTTCAAATTGATTAGTGTTTTTACTCTATTAACTATAAACTAAGGATGATTAGTGAAATTACCTTACATTACATTACATATACACATATATACATATATATATATATATATATATATATATATATATATACACACACACACACACACATATATATATATGTGTGTGTGTGTGTGTGTGTGTGTGTGTAAAATAACTTTTAAATACTTTTTTATAAAATGTTAATATTTGAAATATTAAAACATAATGATAATATTCTAATAAATATAATGACAATAATAATAATAATAATAATAATAAAATTTAACACAATAAGATAAAAAAATTGCTTGAAGTAAACATATATTTTACAATTTAATCAAAAATATTGTAAAATATAAAATTTCTAAAAGCTGTCAGCTTGGTTTTAGAATTGGACAAGCATTGTCAACATCAGCTGATTTTTTAATCAGTCTACCATTAAATTTTTGCAAATAAAGACTATTTTGCAAATAGAATAGTCAATACAGGTTGATCAATTACTGATTCTTAAAATTTGATCTCTGAAATATTTTAGTAAAATATATTTGAAAGATTCTAGAACATTCCGCACATCCATTATCCTGATTCATACTAAGAAATGCATTGTTTCAATTAAAAAAAATGCTTCAAACATATCAAAACCCGCCCTAAAAGCCCAACCTATCCAATTATTCACAGAGGACATCAGAAAGGCCCCTGAGAATTTGGCCCCCATCCACTGTACAAGCTCCTTCTCTTTCTGCACTCCGTCCTTAACATCTTAACACCTTATAGTTCACCTAAAAGATCTAAAGCTATAAATATACCAGAAAAATCCTTCACATCCATCATGGTGAACTAGGCCTGGGAATCATGTTTAGGGAATGTGGGGCCCCCATAAGAATGAATGAACGAATGGATGAAATCCATCCCATTTTAAAGTGAAACCAAACCTGATATCAATAATGAAGAGGTTCTGTCAACCCCCGGCATGGCTCACTGAGGTTTTGAGCAGGTTTTGAGCTGGTTTTGAGCTCTACTCACTTCTCGTTGGCCGCATCTGTCTGCGTACACAGCGGTCGTCTGTGTGAAGAAGCGCATCCTCCAGCGGCTGCTGTATTCTCTGTAACGTTACTAGCTTTCCAAAGGCGCCTTAGACTCGGTTTGCAAAACTCCTTTAACACCCTAAACTGTAACATTTCAAACTCGACAGGCTAAACACAATGATTTCCGACAGTAACGCTAGTAATTTTACACTGTAGGTTACGAGAATATCCACTGTTTAGACAGTCGTGCCGGTTTCTTCCTTCGTCTCTCGGTGTGTGTATTCACGCGACAGAACCAAATCCGCCCACTGAAGCGCTGCTCGCACTCTATTGGTCGTCGTGACGTCATGGCGAACGGTGATTGGCTGAGGCGTGCGTCAATCATGATTACTTCCCTGCGCTTGGTAGAGAGGCTGGCTGTGTTCTGCGTGCTGTGCAGTATACACTACAACTGTGTGTGAGAAAATAATATGTCAAACAGTATGCAACAATTAACATATTTCGCGGAGGATGTCACCACGTTACGTAAGCCTGTTATTCAGTGAGTGGAGTCCTGTGATCTCGGAAATAAATTTGAGCATCATTTTTAACGCTATATTTTTAATACTAATTTGTGTGAACATATCAAACTGCAAACATACAATAAGAAATACAAATCATATTTTACTACATATAATTAATAATAATTATAAGAATTAATGATTAAATAACAAAACTTAATAGTATATTCTATTAAGATTTAATTGTTAACACAAACATATTAATTATTAATAAATTATATATCTAATTTCTAATCAAATTTAATTTGAATATTTGTAATCCACAATTTTGTAACCTGATCAAATGTGTCAACTAGCCTATATATGTGTGTAAATAACTGTTAAATATCTAAATATGAATTATTATGAATTATATTATATATAATCCATGTTTATAAATAATTGTTTAATATTAATATTTAATATTAAATTTGACTTATTTGTAATCCCATTTTTGTATACATTCTGATCAAGAAGATTATAGCTAATAATGATTTATAATAATAATAATAATAATAATAATTTTTAACAACAACAATAACTATAATATTTAAAATTAATATTAATATTAATTATTATAATAAACATTAATTATAATAATAATTATAATTATATAATTAATTATTAATTATAATAATATAATTATTACATATATAATATAATACAATTTTTTATAATCCATTTTTGCAGACGTGTGTGTGTTTATATTGATGAATTAATATTATTAATAAATTTATATTAATAATTTACATGAACTAATAGTTAAATATATTCATTAATATTAATATATGAAATAAAATTCATTAATATTTACTTTTTGCATTCTGAACAAATGAGTGAAGAAGATATTATAATTAATATATGTATAGACAGCATAAATATAATTATAATATTAATTCATTAATATATTACTAATTATTAATAGTAAATAATAATAATTATTAATTAACTAATTATTAATACATTTGACCAGTTCATTGACATTATTATTGTCTTCTTGATCCATTTGTATTGGATTACAAACAAAAATCGGTGGGTTTTTGTTAAATGTGAGCCAAAATCATCACAGTTAAAAGAACCAAAGACTTAAACTACTTCAGTCTGTGTGCACTGAATTTATTTAATACACGAGTTTCACAATTTGAGTTGAATTACTGAAATTTATAACTAACTTTTACGACATTCTAATTTATTGAGATGCACCTGTATATTTATTTATTTATATATAAAAACAACAAATATGTAATGTAATTACATGCTATTACTCATCTTACACATATGCCTTGAACAATCTTTCTCTTTAAGGAAAGCGTACTAATATCTTAGGCTATCTTGCCACCTTGTGGGCAATTTAGAAAGTGACAGAACTGTTTATTAAAGACAACAAAGAGGACCGCTTGGGCAACCACTAAGTCTCTGTCTCTCTCATTCATTGTTAAGAGAGTACTATATCTATAGTACTATAGACCAGGGGGTTTCAAACTGGGGTCCGAAGTGCTAAGTGGTCCTTGAAAATGTTTGGAGAAAAATCATAAAAAAAGGGTATTATTATTATTATTATTATTATTAATATATTATTATATTATATATAATTATAATAATTATAAAAGAATTACCACAAAAATATGATTGAATAAGAATTAAAAAATAAATTATCCATAAATGTATTAAAATCAATGAGTAAAAATGAAAACAAAGAAATAAATAAAAAATATATTAAAATAAATTCTAAAATGTAGATTACAAAGATACATAAATAAATACAGTTCTTTAAATACATTTTAAATAATACTTTTAGGGGAAAAAAATGTAATTTAATAGAAACTAATTATTTTCCAATTAATGTTTTTGACTTGCTTATAATATGAAATTTTCACAGTGTAAATTGGGTATTTATACAAGAAACTATATAAATGTATTTTACATTTACAAGGATGGGGGTCCCTCGCACAATGATGATCATATTTGGTGGTCCGCGGCACCTAAAAGATTGAAAACCCCTGCTATAGACTATATCTTTGGAAATCTCCTACGTCTCCACGTCTCCTCGCTCCAGCACAGCAGGCACGCTTGACAATTAAAAGGATTTTAAACATATATAAATATTAAGTAACAAATAAATAAATAATAAATGAAAATAATTACTAAAAATAAATCGAATATAACAATAAGATTATATTTATCTATTATTATCTATTTATTTTAGTAATATTTTTATATTTTAGTTAGTACACATTTAATACAATATTAAAATAAAAATAAAAAATATTTTTATAAAATATTTATAAATATTGTAATATTTAAAAAAATATTAATATATTGTAAAAACACATTTATATACATTTAAAAATACATAAATACATTATATATACAAAAATATATAACTGATTGTTATATTTTATATATATAATTTGAATATTGTTACTTATTTATTGGATTACATATATTTTGTATACTACAATAATTATTTTTGTTTATTTCTTTATTATATTATTATAGTATATTATATTATTGTCTTTTTAATGCATGATAGACAGTAGTATATTTGAATAAATCAGCTCTAGCTCATCCACTCTCACAAACCCAGTGTTTCCTCCATCATCCCACAGAGACCAGATCTGCAGAGAGAGATATCAGGAAACACGTGCTCACGTTAAACTCAATCATGTGGGAGAGACCTCGTGGGAAATCCTGCTTTGTCAAGTCAAAATAAAGTTCAAGAAACCTTTATTAATACGTCTTTTCTTCTCCTTCCTCTTGAAGGAGAGCTGATATTTAGCTTTTTTATTTTTTTTAACCGCGAATCTTTAACCAGAAAAAGCCAAGCTCTGCATAAGTGCATCTAACTCTATCCCACTTCCATCGCTGTTCGAAATGTTTCCGCCCACATTCAGCAGGCACCGCCCACACATCTGGGTCACCACAGTGATCTCTCTCACACACACACACACACGCACAGAGGGCTTCTGTAGGTGTGCAGTGACGTTTCTCCTGAGGAACACCCGTGTGTGTGTGGAGCGTGGGCGCGTTTTTAACATTAACGTATGTGTGTGACATAAGCAGAACAGAAGCTGCTTGGATCAGCTCGATTTTATGAGCTGCTTCCAAATGAAGAGCCGTGTTTTTCAGGCCGCCTCTATAAATAAACTGTTTTAAGTTGTTAGCTTGCTTATATAAAGTTAAATGGCAATGATAAATGGGCAGTAAAGTTTTATCTATCTATCTATCTATCTATCTATCTATCTATCTATCTATCTATCTATGATCTATATATGTATTTTGTAAAATGTGTGTGTGTGTGTGTGTGTGTATTTTTAGTCTTAGTCTTACAGTAAGACTATATATATATATATATATATACAGATATATATATATATATATATATCTGTATATATATATATATATATATGTAGTCTTACTGTATAAAAGCCTAAAATATTTTAAAAAACAGCTAAATATGATTTTATATATTTTATTTATTAATACATATATATATATATATATATATATATATATATATATATATATATATATATATATATATATATAAAATATATAGGCCTAATGGAATTATTATTATCATTATTGTTATTAAAATATGTTTTTATTTTTATATTTATTTTGTATTTATTTATATTTTTATTAGATAAAATATATAGTTATTTGCTGTAAAATATGTGAATATTGTAAATGCTGTAAAATATTAGATATTGAATTATTATTAATACAAGATATTTTATATATCGTTATATTTTATGTTTCAAATATTGTTCAATATTTTATTATTTATTGTAAATATATTCAAATTATTTGCTGCTTTTGTTTATTGGTGTGCTATATGTAAAATATTAAATACAGAACTAGATAAAAAAGTTTGTATACAAACTGTAAGATGGCTTTAAAAAGCCTAGCCTTTTAGTTTTAAAAGCTTGAAGTTTGAAGGTTTTCAGTTATATATGAAATAGTTAAGTTTTAATGATTTAGCATGTTACTAGCATAAGCATTTTAACATGTTGCTAGCATAAACTAGCTAGCTAAAACCAGTTTATTTAACAAAAAAAAAACAGTCAAAATCAGTTGATTTAGCAAAAAATCCAGACTAAAACCAGCTAAAACCAGTTAATTTAATGAAAAACAGCGAAAAACCAGCTAAAACCAGTTAAAACCAGTTGATTTCTAAAACAGCTAAAACCAGCTAATTTCGGGAAAAAACAGCTAAAACCAGTTAAAACCAGCTGTTTTTGACAAAAAAAAACAACAACTAAAAACCAGCTAAAAACAATGATTTAGGATCAGAAAAACAGATAGATAGTAAGATAGATGGATAGTACGACAGATAGTATGATAGATAATATGTAAAATATTAAATACAGTGTTATAATTAATATTAAAGTATGTCTTTTATATTTTGTTCTATTTTATATATCATTTAAATATTGTTTAATATTTTATCATTTTTTGTTGGATTAAATATATTATTATAATTATTGTTGTTTATTTTTGCAAAACTACTGCATCTGACTTTGCTTCATTATCAAAAGCATTAAAATATATAGTTTCCTCCCATCACTAAAGTTTGAGACTCAGTTTCTCAGGCAGAAGTTTTGCGAGAGAACACAAAAATACAATTTTTCCTCTCATGTCATGGTTTTTTTTTTCTATTATCATGTTTCTTGAGAAAACATTTCGGGCTTTAATTTTCCATATTTTTAGAAAACTTTTCTAAAACTGACAATAACTAACAAAACACCCATGTGATGAAAAAAAAAGTTTGCAAACTTTTTTTCTGAAAAATCACAGAGAACATTTGTGAATTATGTTTTTTCCAGTTTGGTTTTATTTGTAGAACAATTTCACAAAGACAAGATAAAGAGTGAAACACACAACAAATGTGGATAGAAAAGACCAGAACGACAGATTAGCACAGCTAACTAACAAAACGCCCACGTGTGATGAAAAAAAAGTTTCCGCATTTTTTTAAAGAAAAATCACAGTCACAATGTAACAGTTAACGTTTAATGACAGCAAGATACACAATATCGTACGCTGAAAATAAGGTTAGAGTTGCTGGTAACAAATACACAAACTTTTTTTCCCCTAGTACTAACATCTAAACTTACGCAATCGCAAAAACACGCAAAGCTAATTCTACATATTCAGTATTCTTTTACGTTAAGTTCATCCTCAACGACAAACCGATACGAACAGATGAATGTCATCATTTAACCTTATCAACTAATCTAAGGACTAGACAACCGTTTTCTACGAAACTCTGTTTCTGTTGAATAACGAATAGTTTAAATAAAAATAGTTACAAATAAGACATGCATTCAAATAAACAAACAGATTATGTACAAAAAGATCCACAAATACATTCTTAGACAATTTCTCTGTGTACAACAACTACAAGACATTCATGTTTTTTGTTCTAAAATTAGAAATGAAAATAAATCTTAAAAATTCTAAATCTAAATAAATGGATCTCTAGGCATTTACAGTTCTTAAGGCCACACAGTTTCAGTACTAAATCCACTGAGCAAACAAAACGTAGGTTTCACTTTGAAGCTGAAGATGTTATCTGGAGTCCTCTGGTTCTGATTTGATGGTCTTCTTGTCCAGAAGTCCGGGCTCCTTCTGAGACCCATTTTCTGAAATGCAAATGTAGATTATAATTCCTTTCAATTTAATTTGTATTGGTTAGTTTGCTTACATAAAATGGCAATGAAGAAATGTGTGGAAGCAAAATTCAAGATACATGTTGATCACGTGGAAACTCTTCAGTTTTTTCCTTCAAACTTCAATTAGATGAGTTTTTTTCTTCATCAGAACAGATTTGGATAAATTTTAGCATTAAGTCACTTGTTCACCAAAGTATCCATTGAAGTCAATGGGTGCCGTCAGAATGAGAGTCCAAACAGCTGATAAAAACATCACAAGTAATCCACACGACTTCAGTCCATCAGTTAAAATCTATTGAAGCGAAGACTTTTTAACTCGACAAAAGAATATTATTGGATAGAGGACTTATATTTTTAGCCAGTTTAACGTTAAACATGTCTTCATGATTGATTTGTTTCTTATAAACGTGTACTTTTCACTTCACAAGATGATAATTGATGGACTGGAGTGGTGGGAATTACTTGTGGTTTATTGTGATGTTTTTATCAGCTATTTGGACTCTCATTCTGACGGCACCCATTCACTTCTATGGATCCACTGGTGTGCAAGTGATGTAATGCTAAATTTATCCAAATCTGAAATAATGGAGCATGTTTTACAAGTAAATACTTTTCTAATTCAGTGTGTTACTTGCCATTTCTTTGTAATTATTTGTGATATTTACTAGCAATTTTGGAATAAAAATAATTTCTACACCACTTTTGTGTGTGTGTGTGTGTGTGTGTGTTTTTGGTGCATTGTGTGGTTTTAAAAACAATTTAACAAGAGTAAAAGTGCAAATGATGCAGGACAAGAAAAAAAAAATCCAACTTAATTTTCAACTGTCTCAATTCTCATATCATAACAGTTTCAATATGCTGGAATTTTCAACACATTTCAGCCATTTCCAGTAAACAAACACATAGCGTAAGAGCTTACACCAAAATAAAGGATGGTACTTTTTAGTGTTTCAAATCTATGTCACCAAATTGACAGTTGAGGGTATTAAATGTATTTTTCAGATATTCAAATCAGTTCAAAAAACCAGTGTGATCAGTAAATGACACTGATTGACATCAGGCTCTGCCCACATTGGGGTGGAAGAAAAACCCGAAGCGTCAAAAAGACGAGTAAATCCTCACCCCCTTCCTCACCTACTCACAGTGCGCTAGTGCAGCTTGCGCAGGCAGGTAGGAGTTTCAGAGAGAAAGTGCTACCTTCATCGAGGACATTTGCATGCAAGAGATTGCATACATTACAAAAAGTTCTCTGAAGCTTTGCTGATACGCGTGTTACGTTGACACATCAGGGTTTAATGGAGCGGTGTAGGTGTCAATGTGCCAGGATGATACTGAGATAAACTTGTGCCAATCCAGGCTACAACATGCATGCAAAAACAGGGTCCAACAAGAGCCATTTTAATCTGTACAGCGTTTCTTCGCCGGTTCTTTAAAGATTAACGCTCTACCTAGACAGCATTTGAAGGTTGTTCCAAAAGGTAGGCGGAAACATTACGCTGCCTTCAGAGATACCACGTTTTGGCCAAATTTGAAGGCAGAACCACATGTATCTTTCGTGAATAGTGTGGCAATCCCAGAATGCATTTTGACTAAAGTAAAACTAGACTTAAGTAGAATATGCGCTATATCTTAAAGGAAAACGCCACCGTTTTTCCATATTCTAATATGTTCTTCCCTCAATTTAGACGAGTTGATACGTACCTCTCCCGTCTCACTGCATGCACTTAATCACTCTAGCGCGCGGCGCAACTATGTTAGCGTTTAGCTTAGCACCATTCATTCCTTTGGATCCAAACAGGGATGAATTTAGAAGCTACCAAACACTTCCATGTTTACCCTATTTAAAGACGGTTACATGAGTAGTTACACGAGTAAGTATAGTGACACAAAATAAAACGTGGTGATTTTCTAAGCGGATAAAAATGATAACTATAATGTATGGCGGAAGAGCACGTCGCAGCACTTCGACCTCTGTGCATGATGATATTACTGCGCCGAGGTCAAAGTGCTGCGACGTGCTCTTCCGCCATACATTATAGTTATAATTTTTTATCCGCTTTCAAAATCGCCACGTTTTATTTTGTGTCACCATACTTACTCGTGTAACTACTCATGTAACCGTCTTTAAATAGGGAAAACATGGAAGTGTTTGGTGGCTTCTAAATTCATCTCTGTTTGGATCCTAAGGAATGAATGGTGCTAAGCTAAATGCTAGTATAGTTGCGCCGTGCGCTAGAGCGATTAAGTGCATGCAGAGAGACGGGAGAGGTACGTATCAACTCGTCTAAATTGAAGGAAGAACATATTAGAATATGGAAAAATGGTGGCGTTTTCCTTTAATAAATTTAGATGACTTGTGATGCGCTGAAGAACATATGAATGCATAAATAATTGAATAATAAAAAATATTCATACAAGCATCTAAAGTAGTGATGTAAAATTAAGATGAAAATAGAATCGCAATATTTTGCAATATTCATTAATAACTGTATTTGCATATCTCTATGATTTTTCAAAATTAGTCACTTAGGAGTTTATATGCACTAATATTGACAGGTTTGGGGTTGGTAAGATTTTTAAATATTTTTTGAAAAAGTCTCTTCTGCTCACCAAAGCTGCATTTATTTGATCAAAAGTGCAGTAAAAATTGTTAAATATTATTACAATTTTAAAAAACTGTTTATTATTTTAATATATTTTAAAATGTAATTAATTCTTGTGATGCAAAGCTGAATTTTCAGCATAATTACTCCAGTCTTCAGTGTCACATGATCCTTCAGAAATCATTGTAATATGTTGATATAGATTTTAAGAAACATTTCTTACAAATATCAGTGTTCAACACAGTTGTGCTGCTTAATATTTTTGTGGAAACCATAATACATTTTATTTAGGATTAGAAAGTTTAAAGGAACAACATTTATTTGAAAAAGAAATCTTGGTCACGAAGTAAAAATCTTTAATGCCAGTTTTGATCAATTTAATGCATCTTTGATTAACAAAAGTACTAATTTCTTTCAAACTAGGTTTCGGAACAAAACGTAAAGTCCTTAATATTACATTAAAGGTTCTTTGCATTCCAGGTTCTTCAAAGAATGTTTTCTAAAGAACTAGAGAATTGAATGTTCTTTGAGAACCTTCAAAAGGTTCTCCTATGACATCAGGCAGAAGAACACTTTTTATAGAATGCTTACTTTTTATTAAAGTGTACACTTAAGGCCGGATTTACTAAACATGGCAAATTAGCGTTAGAGCGCTGATGGGAGGGGAAAACTCTTCGTGTGATTTACTGACAATGCGCACATTAAAGAACACAGATGCAACCAGATCATTTCCATAATGACCAGTGCAATCTACCAAGAGCAGCGCAAATTACCGCCTGCTTTAAGACATGCTTTTTTTGGGTGTTAAATAATGGCGCAAATACCATTAATTTGACGAGCGCAAATGTTAGTAAATCACGTTGCATGTTTCATTTTAATACTCTCCTCCCATAAATTTTGCGTCTGAATGGGAAACTCCTACAAATGCATATTCATTAAGGTCAGGTGCAAAAATAACTGTCTACGCCTTTTCAGCGATAATTCTTTACTGTGCGTCTTTAGTAAATCCTGACAGTACTATATTAACACCAAAAGATGGTTTGAGCTGTCGCAACCTGTTAGTAAATCTGGCCCTTAAAGTTTATTATTTACAATTATTATGTGTTATTTTCCTTTTATAGCTTCACTCAAGAGTAATCGCCAGCTGCAAAACTTGTGAAGTCTGTTACGGTCTAGTTGTGAGCACTAACCTGTGGCTGCTGTCATTCTCTCTTCAGACGTCTGTTGGTTATGATGTCTTTCTTCTGCGTTCTGTCTGTGATGTCGTTTGAGCTCATTGGCTAACTGCCTGCCCAGCGGCACATCTGTCAGGCGCAAGTTTAGGGGTCTCTCGCCTGTATTTAAGGATAGAAAGATGCGTACACTCAACTACTGATACAAATAATTCCAACAAATGCTAAGTAACAGTAAGCAACAAAGAAGAGGAGGGGAAATGTACCAGAGAGATGTGAGAGGTTGCTGTTGCAATGTTGAGCAGTGGGAGCGAGGTATTTCAGTGCCGCAGTTGGAATCCGCCAGTCCAGAGATTTCAGTCTCTCTTGGACGGCAGCGTCACGCAAGAGCTCCACCTGCTTGGACAACAGAGAGTCCAGCTGTACCTGAATGTGAAAAAGTTCACAATAAGGTTTCAAAAAAGCAAAGTTTTCAAAAGCAAATGTTTTAAAACAACTTTGAAATAGATGTTCAAACAAGCATTTCAAAAATATACTCAAAAGAATGTTTTGAACAAAGTTCAAACAACTTTGAATGTAACTTTCAAACAAAACTTAAAACATTCAAATGAACATTGTTTCCAAACATACTGTAGTTCAAGTAACTTTAAAACAAACTTTTTAAACACTGTTTAAAAATGAAATTCAAATAAGTTTGAAATAAACATGTAAATAAACATGTAAATGTTTAAAATGTTTGTTTCAAAGTTGCTTAGACTATGTGTTTCTTTTTAGTTTTGTTTTAAAGTTACTTTCAAAAATATATGATTTTTGTTTTAATGTTTGAAAATGTTTAAATGTTTTTTGAAAGCTGTTTTCATCAGAATTTAAACCCATTTTCAAGCAAGTTTGTAATTAACTGTCAAGCAGAAATTTAAAATTTAAACATTGTTTCCAAACATAGTTCAACAAACATTTTAAACAAACACTGTTTAAAGAACATTAAATGAAGTTCAAACAAGTTTCAAAGTTTCAAAGTAATTTGAAACAACATACAAAATTCTTTTAAAAACAAGAAACAAATATTTTTCAATGTTAAAATAAAGTTCAAAAACATGAAACTAACTTTCAAACAAAACTTAAAATTAAACAAACATTGTTTCCACACATATTTTAAGCAACATTGAAGCAAACATTGTTTAAAAAAACATTAAAGTGTAGTTCAAACAAATTTGAAATAATAATTCAAAGTTTTTTGAAACAACATTTAAACAAAATTCTTCTGAAGAAATTTCCAACAATAAAACAACGTTCAAACTATGTTGAAACTAACTTTTAGACAAACAAACATGCATTTTGTGATAAATCAACTTAACACAGACTACCTGCAGACTATGTCTGATCGTCTCCTCTCCTTTAGACTTCGCAATTGCGAGCTGCTCTCTCACCGTCTCTTGACGCGTTTGAAGAACGTGAAGAGCCTCCTGTAGATCATACACACCATCCTAAGAGAAGGTGAGAAAAAGTGAAAGAAAGGGATGAGCTCATGAAAAACTTTCAATAAAATTAGCTGAGACAGAAGTGAGAGAGTTTTATATCTCCATGATGGCTTCATTTATTTGCATCTCTGGTGCAACCATGACATTTACACAAATGGAGAAAGCTGTTAGCACAAACTGAGTCATCACATCTGTAGTAGTCCACAGTGCCTGAGGAGGTAAGTCAACAACATGAACCATCCAAATAATCATATTTTACACTTTTGTAGCATTTACACCCCCCCACCCCCTCCCCTCCTTTTCGGGGGGAAATTTTCTGGGTTGGGGGAAAATGATCATCATTAGTTCATGATCATTTTCCCCCAACACAGAAAAACACAATTACGCAAGCAAAGAGTGAATGCTTGGTAAATAGTTCTTTGCATAATGCAATAATGTACATAAAATTTGTTGTATGAATACATATAGCTCAAATATTAGCTGAAATATAAGCGTTATAATAAAGCTAAAGAAATATAGTATTTTATTTTTAAATTTAAATGTATTATTCAAATAATATTTATTTTTTTGAGTTTTGGATGCATAAAATCCTAAAGAACAATTTTTGTGTAAATTGTTCATAAAACCAATTTTAATACCACAAAGCTCATTGATTTCAAATATAAAAGATCCAGTTGAGCTATATAAATATAGTATTTTTAGATTTGAATTTAAATTTAAATACTTATAATATTTTTATTTAAATACATAAAATCCTGAAGAACAATTTTTGTATCAATTATTCATACAACCATTTTAATTCATTTTAAAAAACATTAAAACCTACTGACCTCAAATATAAGTACAGTTTAATAAAGCTTAAGAAATGTATCTTTTTTTCTGTTTGAATTTATATTTAGTTTTAAACAATAATTACTTTTTAGGTCATATATGCATAAAATTCAGAAGAATGATACATTTTTATGTAAATTGTTCATGAAACCATTTTAAGCAATAAAACACCTGAAGTCAAATATAGTGAAGCTTAAACTTAAATATAGTGTTTTTTACATTTAAGTTGAGTATTAGAATACTTTTAGCTACTTTTTGAGTTCTTAAATGCACAATATTATTTAGTCCTTTTTACTTGATCGTGGTAAAAAGTTAAAAACATTTTTGCATAAACAAACTTTCTCTGCCAAGGCAATGTTTCTGTTTATTTCTAACCAGTATATTTTTGTTATTCTAACAGATCGGCTGTTGTCACCTTTGAACGAATTTACACTTCGTGTCGCCCCTTGACAACCTCCGCATTTTCCTCTAAGGTCATCATGTATGTGTGCGTGCGTGTGTGTGTGTGCGTGTGTGTGTGTGTGTGTGAGCTTGTGTGTCCACGTATGACGTTAGACTCAGGCAGAGACAGCCACAGCCATGCGTGGGTAATTCAGTAAGCACCCACAGGATGATGTCAATTATGTGTTTCAGTCCACTGTGTACTTCTCCGCCTGTGAGGATGAATGATTGCGCGTTTGTGCATTAAGCTTTTCTTTATCCAGAGAACCCCACAAAAACAACTTCCGTTAAAAACAAGCTTTTTAAAGCCAGCTAAAACTGATCACAGAGTTTTAATTTGACGTCTTGAGAGCTTTGTTTGCAACGGTTTTGTTGACTTAGAGGCCCCGTGGAGCTACAAAAACAACGATATCATTTACTTTTAGATGTTCACCCAGAGGCGCAGACCGTCGCTCATGGGAAAAGCTGTGTGAATGCGACATTTCGGAGTGAATCATGACAGTAATTACTCTCCTGAGATTATTAACAGAGAGAGTGCACACACAAACACAGCGCTAATTCAGACACAATGGGAAGGCGGCTGGCAATAAATATCATGACAGGGATGCAAAACTAATAAAGAAGCCCCGAGAAACCACCTGGAGCTCGAAATAATTGCAAAGCTGAGCCATCTCATGCAAATAAAGCAATTTGTCGCAGTGGGGTTTATGAATATGAACTAAATCTACAGAACTTACTTCAGATTTGATCCTTTTGGGAGATGGTTCATCTTCATCACCGCAGTGGGACCTAAAATGAAGATGTATTTTGAGTTTTATTACTTATTTTGAAATACCATAAACAGTCATTGTGGTAAAACTTTTCAATTAAATAAAAAGTAGTGAAAGTACTAAAAAGATAGCATTTAATGTACACACAGATGCTCCTTGAATGAATAAATAAAGACCATGAAAAAGGTCTAAAAACCAATGTATGTCTGGTTATGTGATGTTTGCAAATGCTAATGTACTCTATAAAGTTAATTTAAAAAAAAAAAAAATTGAACAAACAATAATAATGAATCCTCTAGTTTGCAAGGTAGTATGTCCAAAAAAACGCTCTTTAGTACAAGAACGTCCCTCACCCAACATTCCTGTCCACTATTTATGCAAAAGCAAGCTATTCCTCAATATATCAATATACAGAGGAAAGTGTTAATAAACTATTTTAACAATAGTTTTTCTATAGAATCAAACATTTAGAAGAATTGCATCTTACCTGCCGCTCCTACGGGTGTATTTGTAGGTAACTTCGCGTGAAATCTGCCTGGCCAGCGAGAAAAGTTCATCTCTTCGGGTCAGCAGCGATAGATCTTTCATGCACAGCTGAGCAGATGCTTCGTTGACCGTTAGCTACAAAATAAACATAAGGACAATGAAAACATCAATCATTTAAAAACTTACAATCTTTAAAATTAAAGATTCCAAAATAGGGTTTTCAAATTGATGACATAGAAGAACCATTTTTGGTTCCCCAAAGAACTTTTTACTTTTTAAAACCATTTCTACTATAAAGAACTTTTTGTGGAATGGAAAGGTTCCATGGATGCTGAAAGTTCTTCATGGAACCATAGATGCCAATAAAGAACATCAACTTCTGTTCCTCAATTTCTTCGCATTTGCACCAACCAGAAGAATCAAACCAACCTCGTGCATCGTAAGCTGCCGGCCGTCCCGCCTCTTGGAATCGAACCGTCCATAGATGGCGCTGTATTTCCGAATCTCCGCCTCCTTCTGTGGATCATCTTCGCTCATCTCACATATGTGGCCGATCATCTTGCTGAGCTTCTTATTGGAACGGATGTGTTCTTTGACTTCCGTGGGGTCACTCTTGGGCAACGTTTGGGCTAGTCGCTCTACGCACTCCATCACGCACTGGACGGCGGCAGAATCAAGAGCATCAAGAGCGTCGTGAGGTGAACACGGGGAGCAAGCTCCAGATGGAGATAAGCTGTGCTCGCTCTCGCTTCCCCAGAAACGACTCTCACTTGCCCCTTGGAGCGGGGAACACCCTGGCGTCCCGTCCCTGCTGAGATCCAGTCTTCCAGGACTGGGGCTTGTGGGTAATAACGTTCTGGGAACCGCAAGCTGGTTCTGTTGCCCATTGCTGTGGGAATTTTCGGGTAGCTTGTACACCGGTATACTGCAAACGGGAAGAGACGTCAATGGTTGGTTGAAGATGGAAGGGTTGGTGACCCAATCCCGTAGAGCCTTCTGGAGTCTTCGAACGTGAAGTGGTTTGGTCGCCATTCCAACAAGGGCCATGATCTCGAGGAACTCTTCCTCGCCAGCCTCACAGAGCTGCTGCACATCGTCGCCGCCCTGCTGGATGAAGGCTTCGTAGTAGCAGAGCAAGTTGGCCTTCTGCAGGATCCGGTACAGTTGCAGCTCGCCCAAGGAACGTGGCAGCAGCACTGACATGGCTACACATCCAAACACAGAGCAAAACAAAGCATTGTCATTTCAAGAAAATGTTTCAAGTCACCATGAAGCAATGCTCGCCAATATTATTTATTTCCAAGGACAGGTCTGTGAACTCACACTATGACTGTCACTGTTAGTCTCCAGTTGCAATGTACTTTCATCATACACTCTTAAAAATCAAGGTTCTAAACATGGGTTTGCCACAGAAGAATAATTTTTGGTTCCCCAAAGAACCTTTCAATGAACAGTTCTTAAAAGAACATTTTAGTAATCTAAAGAACCTTTTTCCACTATAAAGAACCTTTAAAAGGAATGCAAAAGTTAAAGGTTCTTCATGGATCCATTGATGCCAATAAAGAACCTTTATTTTTTTGTTGTCGCTCTCCTTTACCGAAGATGCAAACAAAAACTCATTGGCTTCACAAACGACTTACACTCTTCAAAATAAAGTTTCTTCACTGGCATTAGTGGTTTTGATGATGAACTTTTAACAACCATGGAAACTTTCCATCACACAAAAGGTTCTTTATAGTGGAAAAGGTTCTTCAGATTATTACAATGTTCTTTACACTAACTGTTCATTCACTGAAAGGTTCTTTGAGGAACCTAAAATGGATCTTCTGTGTCATTGCTGCAAAACCAGAAAACCCTTTCGGAACCTTTATTTTTAAGACTTTATTTATGCATCTCTTATTGACCATGATGTGATGTATAATTATTAAGCTAATCGTAATTGAAAAATGATCGTCAAAACTTTTTGAGGGAATATATTATGAACTACACAAAGCTACAGTGTATAACAACAAAATAAAACACGAACAAAGATAAAGTTAGAAAAAAATGATTGTTAATTCTGACATAGTTTTAACCGATATAGTGCTTAGTCAGGGTAGTGCCATATTTCATTTTTGACAAGAATGAAAACAAGGCTGTGAAGGATAGAAGTACAGCGTGTTCAATGGATTGCGTTTTTGTTTAACAACATGACAACTGATTAGCTGATGAAACGTCTTTCCAAGAAAACTTTCAGTAGACAGAAGCTCTAAAAAACACTTTGAAAGTTCTGAAAATTACATGATCTTGCACACAGTTTTCAACCGTGTAAAATTCAGTCAGCTCTGACTAAGGTCTATATATCATATCTAGTCGGTCACATAATGTTTAGTCACAAAAGTTGCAAACTTTCAATTCATTCAAACCTCAAATCGGATACAAAAATCCTGTATCCGCAAAGAACTGGAACTCAGCCGCTGTCCTACTCTCAATTGAAAATTAAATGAATGACCAATCTTCTGCTGTTTGTAGCAAGATGTTTACATCTGCATTTTAACATTGAATTAATGTTATTGTGTTTTAACACTGGAAAACTTTTACACTTTCCTTTAAAGTACTTATTTAGCAGATGTTTTCATTTCAAGTGACTTAATGTAAACTTAAGTCCACAACCAGGGTTTGAGTGCCTTGCTCAAGTGCACACAGGTAAAAGGTTTAAACTTATTGACCAGATCTTTCATCATTACACAACACTTAAATGCAATTACGAATAGGCTGTCACATACAAGTTAACACTGTTGCAAACACAGCTGTGCATTACACTATTCTCCACAAAGACATGGACAGGTTCCTGCAAACTCACCTGAGAAGATCTCAAAACTATTGCTTCTCATGCACCTGGGAATCTCTACGAAATAAATGCATGCAAATAACTCGGATATTGAGTCTACATACCCAAGTAGCTCAAGCCAGCATGCTTTGACTCTCTACCCTCCCCATCTGAATGTCTATGTATGAAAAGTTTATATTAGTCGTAGGGTTTACGTACCTCTCTTTCGCAGCTGGTGCGCGCGACTGCTCCCGGTGCTCGCCGCTGTCTCGAGGCAGCGCTCCGCCTCTCGCGAAGGAGAGAAAGTGCGTTGAAGGCTCATCGGTGCTGTCTCTCTTTCTCTCTCTCTCTCTCTTGTGCGGGGATATTCCGATGTAAACTGCATTGCTCTCTCACTCCCACGCACCGGCTTGACGCAAATCCTCGCGTGGGCGGCGCTGCGAGCGTGGGACTGAATACCGACAGAGAAAGAGAGAGAGAGAAGACCTGAACGGTCACACACGGTAAAATACACATTCATGATGACATATTGAGGAATATTAATCTGTAATACAGTGTGGGTTTTTTTTTTTTTTTTGACATGAACCCACACAGCCTTCAGTACAGTATGCGTGTATTTTTGTGGTGGCCATGTTCGTACATGTAAATAAGGGAAACCCGGGAAAGTTGTCACACTTTTTACTACAGTAAATGTTTATCATGGTAGGTTTACTTTCAGTTCAGTGTAAATACAATTTTAGTATCTATTTCAGTAATGTTTAAAACAATGTTATGCGATGAAGGGACAGTTTTCAGTGTAATAGTTCAGCCCAAAATGAAAATTTGCTGTAATTTACACACCCTCAGGGCTTCGAAGATGTAGATTAATTTGTTTCTTCATCAAAACAGATTTGGAGAAATTTAGCATTACATCAGTTGCTCACCAATGGATCCTCTGCAGTGAATGGGTGCCGTCAGAATGAGAGTCCAAAAAGCTGATAAAAACATCACAATAATCCACACCAGTCCATCAGTTTACGTCTCGTGAAGCAAAAAGATGCGCATTTGTAAGTAACAAATAGATCATTATTGTGTTTTAACTTTAAAAGTCGGTTCTAGCTATGAGTTGATAATCCATATAATGTTTCCTCCTGTGAAAGTATTTTTAGAACTGTTTTGGGCAGCTTTCACTTGTAAATGGTGCTTGATCTGTGCATATATTTATCTCCTGATTCAGGTCAGATTCAGATTCATTCTGACCCATTCACTGCAGAGGATACATTGGTGATGGTCATCTACATCTGTGATGCCCTGAGGGTGAATAATTCTTCAGCAAATTTTGATTTTTGGGTAAACTATTTCTTTTAACATTAAGCTGCACGAACACACAAAAAAAAATGTACATTTTAATTAGCCTACTATATGTTAAAAATGCTACCGGTTTAAGGATACCATGTCATGTATAATGTGTGACTTTTTCATTTTTGTTTCCAGAAACGCATGATGTAATGTCAAAACATTGCAAGACCTTTTGCAACTTACAGTGCAGATTGCATTTATGCATTGGGTGACAGGTTTTTGCGTCCCCAGACAGTAAACCCCACAGGAAATTTACTCACGCTTTCTTGAGTGCAAAATCCCCTCGAAACCCACTTGAGCATACTGCTATACAAATGTACATTCAAAATGGTCAGAAAGTTTTTCCTTCAAGCATCTCAGTAAATTACAGCTTTAAATAAACACCTAAACCAACACCACAGCAGAATCTACCTATAAAATGAAATAATGCTTCGTTTTTCCCCCACACTAGCTTGAAAAAAGCACAAGCTGCATATTAAAATGAAATGTAATCATGTATCTTAAAGGCTGGATCTTTAGATAGAGGGGTGCATCAGCAGCCTCCCATCTGCCTGAGCATCTTGAGCTATTTTGGGAAGGAGGCTGGGCACAGCGAACAGCCCCTGGGAGGAAGTGCGTGGTGGTTGCTGTCATCCCCCACTTTCGTGTTGGTCTATTCCTCAAAACAAAAGCTTTTCCAAGACATTTTCCATCTTATGTGACAAAAATGACAAGCAACAGCACCTTGCCTGCAATCACGGATCCTTTTACTGGGGTTTTGTAAAGCGTATCTGCTCTCAAGGGAATGTGATGATTTTCTGTGTTTTGCTATCACAGTCTCTCTCTTGAGGTTTATCTTGCTCTTGTAAACAATGCATATGGTTATAGTTGTGTATCCATTCTCACAGATAACATTTGTGGATTTTTTTTTTGTGCTTGAAACATTATAAAAATGTTGCAAAGGATGTGCTAACACATGTATTTATATATAGACCTATGACATTTGTAGAATATTTTTAAAATTAAGTAAGGTGAACGTTTAGATGGAACCTTTTAAAAATGTTGCAAAGGATTCATTAACAAATGGCATAACGTTACTTCAACATTGCGAAAGAAGTGCATTTGAAAAATAACTACAATTTTTTTCTGTTGTTTTACAAAAATTAGGACAATTTTTACATATCTTAAATAACGTAAAATGTACCTTTACGTGAAATGTTTTAAAAGTGTTGCAAAGGATGCATTAACAAATGGCATAACGTTTCTTTAACATTGCGAAAAAAGCATATTTGAAAAATTACAATTTTTTTTTTCCTGTTATATCGCAAAAATTAAGACAATATGTACATACCTAAAGGTAAAAAATACATTTAGATCAAACTTTTTAAAAAGTTGCAAAGGATGCATTAACAAATGGTATAACGTTTCTTCAATGTTGCGAAAAAAAAAAAAACATTTTAAAAAATGACTACAAATTTTCTTTCTTTTTAGTACAAAAATGAAGACAATATGTACATAGCTAAACGTAAAATGTACATTTAGATCAAATGTTGCAAAGGATGCGCTAAAAAAATAACATAACATTTCTTAAACATTGCGAAAAAAGCGCATTTGAAAAATGACTACAATTTTTTTTCTGTTGTATCTTAAAAATGAAGACTTTGTACTCACCTAAAATGTAAACATTTTTAAAATGTTGCAAAGCATGCATTAATAAATGGCGTAAGGTTTGTTCAACATTGCGGAAAAAATGCATTTGAAAAATGACTACGAATTTTCTTTCTTTTTAGTACAAAAAATGAAGACAATATGTACATACCTAAACATAAAATGTACATTTAGATTAAGCGTTTTAAAAAGTTTCAAAGGATGCATTAACAAATGGCATAATGTTTCTTCAATATTATGAAAAATAGCACATTTAAAAAAAATTTTTTTCTATTGTATCAAAAAAATGAAGACAATCTACACAAATGCAAATGTATAAATATACTGTAGGTACTCACACATACCTTAAACAACAAAGTTTACATTTAGATAATGTTGTAAAAATGTTGCAAAATCGTTGCAAAAGATGTGTTAACAACGTTTGAGAAATATGCACATTTAAAAAAAAAAGTGGTATGTCATATTACACAGGACAAAAATGATGACAGCAAATACATATACATGCACATATACATGCACTTATTGTGCAAGTACAAGCCCATGTATATGTATATATAAAAGTACATATATATCTATACAGGTGCATCTCAATAAAATAGAATGTCATGGAAAAGTTCATTTATTTCAGTAATTCAACTCAAATTGTGAAACTCGTGTATTAAATAAATTCAATGCACACAGACTGAAGTAGTTTAAGTCTTTGGTTCTTTTAATTGTAATGATTTTGGCTCACATTTAACAAAAACCCACCAATTCACTCAACAAATTAGAATATGGTGACATGCCAATCAGCTAATCAACTCAAAAAACCTGCAAAGGTTTCCTGAGCCTTCAAAATGGTCGCTCAGTTTGGTTCACTAGGCTACAAAATCATGGGGAAGACTGCTGATCTGACAGTTGTCCAGAAGACAATCATTGACACCCTTCACAAGGAGGGTAAGCCACAAACATTCATTGCCAAAGAAGCTGGCTGTTCACAGAGTGCTGTATCCAAGCATGTTAACAGAAAGTTGAGTGGAAGGAAAAAGTGTGGAAGAAAAAGATGCACAACCAACCGAGAGAACCGCAAACTTATGAGGATTGTCAAGCAAAATCGATTCAAGAATTTGGGTGAACTTCACAAGGAATGCACTGAGGCTGGGGTCAAGGCATCAAGAGCCACCACACACAGACGTGTCAAGGAATTTGGCTACAGTTGTCGTATTCCTCTTGTTAAGCCACTCCTGAACCACAGACAAAGTCAGAGGCGTCTTACCTGGGCTAAGGAGAAGAAGAACTGGACTGTTGCCCAGTGGTCCAAAGCCATCTTTTCAGATGAGAGCAAGTTTTGTATTTCATTTGGAAACCAAGGTCCTAGAGTCTGGAGGAAGGGTGGAGAAGCTCATAGCCCAAGTTGCTTGAAGTCCAGTGTTAAGTTTCCACAGTCTGTGATGATCTGAGGTGCAATGTCATCTGCTGGTGTTGGTCCATTGTGTTTTTTGAAAACAAAAGTCACTGCACCCGTTTACCAAGAAATTTTGGAGCACTTCATGCTTCCTTCTGCTGACCAGCTTTTTAAAGATGCTGATTTCATTTTCCAGCAGGATTTGGCACCTGCCCACACTGCCAAAAGCACCAGAAGTTGGTTAAATGACCATGGTGTTGGTGTGCTTGACTGGCCAGCAAACTCACCAGACCTGAAACCCATAGAGAATCTATGGGGTATTGTCAAGAGGAAAATGAGAAACAAGAGACCAAAAAATGCAGATGAGCTGAAGGCCACTGTCAAAGAAACCTGGGCTTCCATACCACCTCAGCAGTGCCACAAAATGATCACCTCCATGCCACGCCGAATTGAGGCGGTAATTAAAGCAAAAGGAGCCCCTACCAACTGTATTGAGTACATATACAGTAAATTAACATACTTTCCAGAAGGCCAACAATTCACTAAAAATGTTTTTTTTTTATTGGTCTTATGAAGTATTCTAATTTGTTAGATGTGAGCCAAAATCATCACAATTAAAAGAACCAAAGACTTAAACTACTTCAGTCTGTGTGCATTGAATTTAATACACGAATTTCACAATTTGAGTTGAATTACTGAAATGAACTTTTCCACGACATTCTAATTTATTGAGATGCACCTGTATATGCACGCCATACATGATCTTGTTCCTTTTATATCTGGAAATAGGTGAACTCTAACATAAACCTGAGAAATATAAGGAAAATGAGAGGGAGCGAGAGAAAAAAAGGGGGGTGGCGATGAAAAAAAAATTAAGATTCCTTTAATTTGCTCTGCCTAAGCGAGTCAAGCGTGTCTTCCTACCCACACACACCCACGCACACTTGGCCGCCCACGTATATATGCACATACACATATACATAGACACTTTGTGACGTACAAACACATCCTGGTGTGTGTGTGTATAGGGGCCCCCTGCTCAGAGTGGGAGTTGTCATTGCAGGGTAGGGCTGTTGACAGGGTATGCGTGGGTTTGCGGTTTTTAATGGTTAAGCTGACAGTTACTCAGAAAATCCTCTTTCTTCCTTCTTCAGCATGCAACATCACAATCACATTCAGATTTAATTAATTGACTCTAGTTTTAACATGCAGAAGACAGTTCTGTCTATAATGCTTTGGTGAACTTGTCTGAAAGAGTCAAACAGTAATGAAGTGATGGGTTTCATGGGTGGAATAAACAAATAAAGGTCATTCTTCATCAGAAAGAGTTTGAAGCTGCAGTATGCAATATGTAAATATTAAAAAAATTAAATGTAATATGTATACAGTAGTCAACATTTGAAGTGGATCAAAACCTTTAATCAAAGTTGTCCTAAAACAAAAACAATACCCGTTCTTGTCTCAGGACAACTTTGATGTATATATATATATATGTGTATATATGTGTGTGTATATATATATATATATATATATGTATGTATGTATGTATGTGTGTATGTATATATATGTAAGCATGTATGTATATATGTATGTGTATATATATATATATATATATATATATATATATATATATATATATATATATATATATATATTTCAATGTGTTTACATTTAATAAATAATAAATAACAGTAAATAATAATATATATATGATGTATGTAAATGTAAGTCATTTTAGTAATTATTTACATATGGATTCACATTTAGTACATATTAAAAATGTAATTGAAATAAATATATAAAATGAATAAATAAAACAGATTTTTACATTTAGTAAATAAATAATAATGTATAGGTATGTGATGTGCGTGTGTATACATACATATATATATATATATATATATATATATTGTCAATGTGAGTTAAGTTACCTAAAATGTAATGTAATGAATTACGTTACTAACTACAATTTTTGTCATGTAATTTGGAATCAGTAACGGATTACAATTTGTAAGTAATACAAATTAAAAAAAATATTTGTAGAAACATGTTTAGTGTTACTTAAAGTTATTTGGCCAAACTGTATACAACTTTATATTTATCATGATGTTGTCCATTGAAATTGCTTTACACTTCTCAATTCATAATACAAGTATATGTTGCACATTTAGCATTGCAACATCTCCTGGACATCTAATGTCATGACGGAAAAACAGTTTAAGCAAGTTTAAATCAACAGGTTACAGGTAACATATTCAGCTAATGAGTTTAGCATCCAGGACCAGACCTATTTGTACAGTTTTAACCTGTATGGGCCTTCATAAGAACTGAGATACTGTCCATACTCAAAAAACAAAACATATAAACATAAGCAGTGACGTGTGTCAGATTACCATGGCGATGTCAGTGTTTCTGCAGTGCGTGGATCCTGTGTAGCGTGGCTTTATTTGGCAGGATTAGGTGGCGTGCCGTTGGCGTGTTTTAAGATTGTGGATGCCACAAAATAACCCAAAGTATGAAATGGATTACTGCCTGGAGCTTTAACCATGGATTATGTGAAAGCAATTTACATGCAGACGCACCGATGTCAACACACATACACACACACTCATATTTGCCTGGATATTAGCCCCCTTATCTCTGGTACAATGCAAGAACACCACTGACCTTCAGTGCCCGATCACAACCAACTGGGGGAGAGCATGTGGGCGAGAGTGACAGACAGAAAAAGAGATCATGTTATCCTCGCTGAACTGTCAACGTCACAATAATGGCCACCTATTTCATATTTATCACCCTATCATTCACACTTAGTGTTATAGGGGTTTGCTCAAACCTATTAAACTAACTCATCCCTCAGTGAGTTGATGATGTTTAACTGGCAGACAAAACAAAAGAGGAAAAATTCCACAGAATTCATTGAAGGACCATGTCTAAGAGCCAGAATATCCAGAATTAGGTAACCACCTAGTAAAACCCTAACAACTGCATAGCAGTGTGCTAAAAACTACTACGAAAGCCATAGTAATCAAGTGTGCCGCACACATCTTGAAAAGTGAAGCCAAACATTTCGATCACCATCTGGTGGCTGGCTGCAGTATGGGTCATAAACCCCGCCCTCTCTATGTAAACTAATGGGATGTGAGCCAAACTTAAAAAAATCAAATTACACTTCAAATAATTTTTCCCAGAGATAGTTTCCATCATTTTAGGTAGTTCTTATTACATGGATGTATGTTCAAATGTTCATTTTTTTAATAAGTTTGCTTTTAAGTAATTATTTGATGCTATAAAAATGGGGTGTGGCGTCCTGATGGTGAGTTTGCGATTGGGTCTGCAGGAGTTTGGGCGGGATTTTGATATGGCTCCTCCAAATGAATCACTACTGTGCAGACTCTTGCTTCAAATAAATCACTACTGCGCAGACTCGGGATCCACATGACATTATCGGCACAAGATAAAAGCGAACACACTCAGGATAATTTGGCATCACTTTTGCAGTGGAACTGTTACGGAGCCGACGAGATGAGAGACATGCGGATCCATATGCGAGCTTTTATTTACAAAGGCATGGTCAGGAAACAAGCAAGGGTCAAACAATGGCAAACAGGTATATCACAGGCAAGACAAAGAGTAATCCTAGGGCAAGCGTAGGTCTGCGATCGGCGGCGAACAATATCCAACAGGTCAAGGCAGAGAGATAATCCAGGTACACGAACAATAATCCAAACGAGGTGCAAACAGAGTCCGAACGGCAAGGCAAAGGGTTAATCCAGGAAACATGGGCAGAAATCAAAACACGAGAAAACAGGCAAGGCAAGACTATGACAACTAAGTGGGCTCCGTAGAGTAGCTATCGCTAGGAGAGAGATATGTGCGTACAATACTCGGCGCTGACAGAGAGGAAGTCCAAGGCTTATATGTCTGATGGGATCAGCTGTATAATCAGTGCAATGTGTGATTGGTGACAGCTGTGATCAGTGCAGTGGATGATGGGAAATGCAGTCCGGGGGGTGACGTGCAACAGTTAGTGTAGTGCAGGAGTCAATGTGGCGAACGAGTGACCTCTGGTGGTGAGTGAACAGAAGTGCATGGACCAGATTCGTGACAGGAACAAAGTCGTCCATCTTTTTTACAGTCTATGGTAGCAACAGCATAGCAACATGCTAAAAACAAGTATAAACACCTTAACAACGGTATAGATCTAATACGTCAGAAAAACAAGCATGCAGTCATCTTTAGAATTCTGTCTTTGAACTTTCATTTTTGCGGAAACTCTATAGCACCATTGTTAAAGAGTAATTAGCTGGTTTACTTAGTTAACGAAAGTTATCACGTGCATTGTAATGTTCGAAGCGGATGTCATAAATGTCAGTAGACCGGGAAGATTTTAAAACGAGCGGTTCATTCATGAATTCATTTGACCTTACCTTTACGCTGTGGAAATACAAATGGAAGAGAGAAGACAATGAGCGCAGCCCTAAAAATGGGCGGAGCTACATAAAGTCTATAGCAACGTGCTAAAAAATACTTAGAACAACTTAGCAACTGCATAGCAGTGTGCTAAAAATACTTAGAACACAACAAAACACTTAGAAAAAAACAAAAACACGATGCAAAGTTTTACGTATTTTGATTACCAGAAAATGATCAGTATACTGTAACTTTGAAACGCTACATTTTAGTTGCACAAACATTTACACAGCCAAAATAAATTGTTTGGGATGTGCAAATACCTCCTTGGTACATTTCTTTAAGTAGCTGCCAAAATGTCGGTATAACATTTTTATCATGAAAACCAAATTGCAACATTTGTGGAACGTTTGGTTCAGGTTTTAAAATGTAAAGTGTATATTAAAATGAAATGTTATCACAACATAACGTTTCTTATGCGTTCTGAAGAAGCATATTTATTATATTAGAAATACGTTTTACGCATTAAGTACATTGGACAAAAATGACAACACAACCTTTCCATGACTGCATAGCAACATGCAAAAAAAAAAAAAAAAAAATCCACTCAGAACACCTTAGCAACCACACTGCAACAACCCATATTTCTCACAAAGGTACATATGTGTATGTGTGTGTGTGTGTGTGTGTGTGTATATACATATATATATATATATATATATAAACAGCACAAGATCAAACTGCAATGTTAGTGAAACATTTAAAAAAAAATAACACACACACACTTGATGTTATTAAATGTCACAACATTTTTTTCAACGTTCTGAAAAAACAATCACACTTATTTAGTTCAATAATAACATCTGCCGTATTAAGTACATAGGACTTTTTTCAGGAAATGTAGACGTCTAGATTCATCTTGTTGTCACCTCTAAAGCTCCCTTAAGACTAACGAAGTGAATTAATCACTTGAAAAACATCAGGACACTTTACCTGCCATCGTTTTGACATTTCAAAGGCTTTATCTCGACATGAAGGCTTCTGCGTGTGACGTGAATAATGTGACATTTCTTCACGAACAAAGAACCAAGAAAGGAACAATGGAAATTCTGAGATCTGACAAACAAAAGACTCATTAGACAAGAGCAACATAATTGAAGATAATAAACTCAATCGCCCCTTTGAAATGCAGTAAACACATCAGGCGTGGTGATTATCATTTGGAGGCTTTGATGTTTGGCCCTTCAGCTTTGAGAAATGAGGCCCATGAGAAATGGCCCCGCCCACAACTCCACCCACCACACTGGAGGAAATCCTGACTCAATTAATCAAGCTGAGAAAATAAGCCATAAATTCAACATGATTCAACACAGAATAACTCGAAACAAACTGGCAAGCATCTCTGCACAAACTCAGGCTTTCATCTCAACGACCAGTTAGACTAAAGTGAATCTCCAGCTCAATAATGATTCAAACAATATCTACAGTCCAATCCTCAGTAGATCCATTCGCCTTTCACACACCACTGAGCGTGACTCACTTTTCTTGTATTCCAGCTCAGTGTGCATAATAAATTCGTTATTTCTTATTAACCAGCATCTGTTTATATGACATCTTCTGTGACCTCCACCTATTCAGTGCATTTCACTGTAATTGTATCATGTTTATACAGCCTTTAGTTGTTTTACTTTGCATATCACTTCTTTGCCGAGGTCAGAGGTTGGGATGGCCATTCAGGGACCCCTCATGAGGATGCGTTTGCCTGCTTTTTAAACTCATCTAAATGACTTCCCTAGTTTCCCCAATAATCCCTTTCCTCTGGCTGGATCTTTGCTTTCGGAATTTCAGAATAGGCGTTGACTGCCCACACTCGGCTGCCGTGTGGGAACAGTGTTTAAGGGCCGCTGAAATTTTCACACAGAATGGCGCACTATTCTCTGGATCAGCACAATCTCAACTGGGGTTAGAAACTTGCAGATATTTTTCATAGAAAATGGTGATTAAAAGTCTGTAAGATAAGGTTATGGAAAAAAGTGACCCAGCAAACCTTGACAGATCCAACTTGTATTGGAGTAAAAAGTATGGTACAAAATTATGTAAGGTCGACAAGTTTTTGGTTAATTGAACATTTATCTTTAATATGTTTAAATGTTTTCTGATCTATAAATTTGCATTAGAGAAAGAATTATCAAATAATTAATTTTAGCTAAATGATTGCTAACATTGTCACAAATTTACCACAAAAGGGTTTACATAGTGGTTCAAAGTACCTTAAAGCAATACTGTGTATGCTACTACATAAAAAAGTATGGTATTACAATGGCAAATGTCCAAAGAACATGGTAATACCATAGTATTGCAAAATTGAAATTAGATTTAATTTTATTATTCAGTAGGAGAAACTAGCCAGAGAATCTAAAGGCTAAAGGTTAAATACTAAAGGCTCTTAGATAATGTTTTTCCCAATGATTTTATGCAAAAAAAAAAAAAAAAAAAGCCAATATGAAAGACAACAAATAACCGAACAAGATAAAAGAACAAAAAAAGCCAATAAATAAATAAATAAACCAAAAGAACAAGAGAAACAAAAACCAAGACTTCACTGAACTAAAAAAAAGGTCAAAACAAAAAGGCACCATGAAAAAAAACATGAAAAACACAAACCAAAAAAAAAAAAAAAGAAAAAAAAAGACAAACAAACAAACTAAGCAAGAAACTAAACAAATATGAAAAAACTAAAAAAACAAAACCAAAAAAAAAAAAAAAAAAAAGAGCAAAAAACATACTAAACCGAAACATTCAGTAGGTAAAAGCAGCCAGAGAATCACCACTAAAGGCTCTTGGATAATGCTATTTCCCCCCAAAGTTTATCTGGATGTGAAACTGAATCAGGCAGTGTTTCTGGTGTGTGAGCGTGGCAGCTGTCTACATTAATATATGTCAGAGACCAGCTGTTGTCACCTGGAATCTCTCCACACCACTTTCCCAGCGCATGACTCAGCCCTTCCGATCCAAACCAAACGGCCTAGCGTTTCTCAGATTGACTCCATGCCCACAATAATTATGCTATTAATTCCCACAGAGCCATTAGTGTAGAAGTATTAAAAATGAAATAAACATTATTAAAAGGATGAGGCTATTTGGGATGATTTCCTACCTCGATCCCATAATTAATGTAAATCTAATGCTAGTGTGGGCATGAATATTTAAACTATACTGTTATTAAGAACTAAATAACATCTGCAACAAAAAACAATAAACCAAAATGAAATACAGATAAACAAAAACCCAACATTAAAATTAACCAAAACAAACAAAACTGAACAACAATAGAAACAAAACAAAAACAAAACATGAGACAAAAACAAAACTGAACTAATCAAAAAGGCAAAAAAAAAAAAAAAACTCAGAATGAAACAGAGAAAAAAAAACCCATCAAAACTGTACCGAACTAAACAAAAAGGACAGAACAAAATAAACATGAAACCAAACCCAGAAAAAGAAAAACACTAAAATGACAAAATGCTACAAAACAAAACACTACACTAAACAAACAAAACTAAAAATGAAATCCAAATCAAAAATCCAAAAATAAAAGTAATGAAATAAAAAAAAACAACAACTTGAAAATAGAAAAAAAAAAAAACAGCATGAAACAAAACTGAACTAAACAAAAGGGGCAAAAAACAAACATGAGACAAAAACAGAACTGAAGTGAACAAAGCAAAGCAAAAAAACAAAACAAAAAAAAAACATCAAAACTGAACCAAATTAAACAAAAAGGATAGAAAACAAACTAAATTTACATAAAACAAAACCTCAAAACAAACTAAACAAAAACCCAAAACAACGAGACTAAAAACTGAACTGAACAAAAAAGGCAAAAAAAAAAAACTTAAAATGAAACAGAGAACAAAACAATACCAAAACTGTACCAAACTAAACAAAAAGGACAGAAAAAATAAACATGAAACAAAACCCAAAAAACAAGCAAAAAACTAAAATGACACAATGCTACAAAACAAAACACTAAACAAACAAAAATAAAAAGTTAAATAAATGAAATAAAACAAAATAAAAAGAAAAAAAAGAGCTAAATTTAACAATAATGGGTGAAAAACCAACATGAAACAAAACAGAACTGAACAAAAAAGGCTAAATCAATCAATCAATCAATAAAAACCCATCAAAACGGAACCAAACTAAAAAAAAAAAAAAACTAAAAAAATAAAAAAAAAATAGAAAAACTTAAAATTCACATAAAATAAAACCTCAAAACAAAAACACTAAAACAATACCCCCCACCCAAAGCGATCACTGCCACTTCATATTAGTATACAAGTATTTTATTGCCGTTTTTTTTTTTTGTGTCTCATCCAAACATTGTGATATCAAATTGTATTGAACTGATTTCTGACACTTGGCAAAGCATTGTTGCTGGGCAAATTGCGTTAGTGACAGCTAATCCCACTGGAGATGAAATCTGTGCTGTGAGTGGGTGTGTGCTGCAAATAAGGTGTTTGATTCCACAGAAAGTGAATTCTGGGAATAAAAAAAAAAAAATAAAATAAATAAATAAATTCTTTTATATTTTGAGCAAACATTATAGCAGGTAATTCAAGTCTGTCTGATTATTACCAAGAAAGCCACTGTACAGAGCAAGCAAAGCATTATGGTTTGGTTTCCATGAGAACAGGAGATGTCTGCCCTCCAATGTTGGCTAATTATCGACTAGGTCAAGCAGACCAGATGATGATCTATTGCTGGCGTCTTTAATGATGAGAAAGGGGATTGGTGACACATGCAAAAATAAAAACACAAGAAAACCCCCTTGTAAAAATCTTTTACACCTACATCTAAAGTCACAGGTGAAAGTGTGAAAGCAAACGTCCCTGTTATTCAACGCAATGACGTTGACATTAGCAAGTGTAATTAATGAGGTTTCACCTTTTTAAATTCACAAAGTGTTTCACAAGGAAGATATTCGCAATTATTATCGGCCTCATAAAGCTCAATTGTAAATGGGCAAAATGCCCAGGCACTGCTGCCCTCTATAGGTTGAAGAAAGTAAAAACAGGCACACATTACAGTTTAAAACCTGCCAGGTTTTATTTATAGGATGTGCAAAACACCTGGAAATAAGTTAAAAACCATACAAAGGCCACTTATACAGAAAAGCAGTTGTATTTTCCCACATAGTTCGTAAAAACTCTTCACAATGAAAACAAAATCACTGTGTGAAGAGAAAATACCCAAAGGTTACTGGGTCAGTTTGTGCCATCAGCTGTTTGCTTGTAATGCAGGCAGTGTGTCCCGTGTTGGGAATTCCAGCTGTGTGTCGGCCCCTGGGGGCCCGGGGTCCTCCTGGGACTGGAGCCCGCTTGGAGCACTTTCCTGTCGCACACCATTGCCAACGATGGGAGGTGATTGGTCTTCTCGACAGTCTGAGGGAATCTCATCTGTGTCCTAGTTAGAGAAATAGAGAATAGAGTACAACTACTGTTCATTTTTGTTTGTCAGCTGTTTAAAAAAATCCAAACGTTTTCTGATATGACTAACCATCCAAAATCAAAAATTCTTATTTTGTTTCAGTGCAAAGAGTTTTGGCACTTAAAAATATTTACAAATATTTTATAATACTGTGTCATTTTGTCACATCATACTTGTTGATTTTTTTTCCCTACTGAGTGAAAAAGAGAGAGAAAAAAAGCAAAACTAATTTTTCACCGTACTTTGTATTATATACTGTTTTATTACTGTTCAGTTTGGGCTTAAGTTGCTTTTTTAAATAATAATAAAAAAAAAGAAATACATATTATTCAGCAAGGACTCATTAAATTGCTCAAAAACGGCAGTAAAGACCTTTATAACATTACAAAAGATTTCTTTTAAATAAATGCTGTTCTTTTGAAAAAGTATGACAGTTTCCACAATAATATTAAGCAGCACAGCTGTTTTCAGCAGCAAATCAACATATCAGAATGATTTATGAAGGATCATGTGAAATTGAAGACTGGAGTAATGATGCTGAAAATTCAACTTGGCAGGAATAAATTAAACTATATTTTCAAATAGAAAAATAGTCATTTTAAATTGTAAAAAATATTTTACAATATTACTGTTTTTACTGTATTTTCAGTAACATAAATGCAGCCTTGATGAGCAGGAAAAAAAAAAATCTTACTAACTCCAAACTTTTGAATGGTAGTGCATGTGTGCTCTAACTTAACTAACTTAAAAAAAAAACTAAGTACATGAGGGTGGAAATTGCTCTATGAGCTTGAATACCTGGAAAAAAAAAAAATAACGCAAATATACAGTTTATAATTTTCAATTAAATCTACACATTCTCACCTTTCTGCCATAGAATGCGTGAAAAAGAGAGAGAAAACACTCAATATAGCACTGTTTTGAAAATATTTAGATCAATATTCATATTATTCACCACCATACTCCTCTTATTTCCCATGATCCTTTGCACTACCTGAAGGGGCTGGACCTCAACAGGGGTCTTTGCAATGACGACCATCTCTCTGATTTGGTAAAACAGTAGAACGACTGTAACCCACGGCGAACCAGAGGGAACCCAAGCGGGCTTGTTCAGATCCTCCTGCTCCTCCTGGTGCCGTGTTTTCCGAGCCGGAAGTTTGGGTTCAGGTCGAGCAGGTGCCGCTGTGTCTGTTGTGTTCTGAACCAGGTCAATGGTCGCAATGGGAACAGGACTGAATGGGATAGGAATGTTCTCTGCTAGCATCTTGTCCTCTGCGGGGTAAAAAAATAAACACATTAAATTAAAGGAAATTTGTTCTAGATTTATTTTAAATACTTGAAACTGTATGTTTAAGCTTATTGTAATTTAAATATCCTATCCATTAGTAGGCTAAAAATAGTTTATTGAAGCTTCAAAACTAAACTAGCATTAAAACGTAACTAGGGCTGTTAATAACGCAAATTAATTTTGACGGCACTAATTTTATTAAATCGCGATTAATGCATTTTCTGTTTGACCCGTGACCTAGCCTGTAGTTGGAGAAATGGAGATGCAATTAAATCACAAGTTAACTCAAGACAATCACGCAATTAATGACGATTAAATATTTTAACCGATTGACAGCCCTAAACTTAACATTTCGCAACAAAACAAAAACGAATCAGAAAATCATTTGAACAAACCATCCAAATTAACTGCTGCACTAAACTTTATTGACTTATTGGAGACGACATTTCAGTTGGTTTGCTCACATTGCGCAATACAAAGTCACCTTTTTTGTAAAGACAAACTTATGGCAGTTTTTGCCATTATTATTATTAAAAACAACATGAAACAAAATAAACTGAACTAAACTAAACTAAACAAAAAGTGCAAACATAAATCTAAAGAAAAAAGTAAACTCAAATGAACGAAAACCCAACATGAAACAAAAGCAAACAGAACCGAACAGAACAGAAAAAGCAAAAAAGTAAAATGAACCAGGACACCACAAATCAAACCCCCAAAAAACTAATAAAATAAACAGAAGCAAGAAAACCATTTCAGCTATTTTTTTAAAAGAATAAGCAATGTACGAGATGTTGTTGCTTACCTTTTTTCTCATTCTGGCCAGTGATGTACATAATTAATGAAAAGATCAGTAAAATAACAAGCGAGGTCATTCCTATTCCCCTGAATGTTTCGGCAGCACCTGAAAAACAAGATGACTTCTTGTTTATACACACACTAGCATTTGTAATGTTATTTGATTACAAAAACAATGGCCATTGTTCATACCAAAGTAGTTGACAAACACCCCGCCGACCATCGCCCCACAGCCCCTGCCCAGACCGAGGTGGAGACCCTGCAGGATGCCCTGAGCAGATGTACGACGTGCTGAAGGTACAGCCGCGCTCAAATATGAGATGCATGCCGCCCATACGGACGCATGCGTTATGCCTGCACAGATACACAATGTTTATTATACGGCATAATATAAGGCTTATAGGAATATTTCAACCAAAAATAAAAATTAGCTTAAAATTTACTCACCCTCATGCCATACAAGATGAGGATGAGTTTGTTTCAGATTTTGAGATTTAGCATTACAGCACTTGCTCACCAATGGATCCTCTGCAGTGAATGGGTGCCGTCAGAATGAGAGTCCAAACAGCTGATAAAAACATCACAATAATCCACAAGCAATCCAAACGACTGCTCTAGTTCATCATTTAATGTCTTGTGAAGTGAAAAGCTGCATCTTTGTTAGAAACAAATCCACCATTAAGGAAAGATGACTTTTTCCATAGAAAAAGCAATATTATGGATATTTGAAGTTTAAAAAGTCCTAATAAAGGACTTTTTATTTCAAACATGCAGCTTTTCACTTCATAAGACATTAACTGATGGACTGGAGTGGTGTGGATTACTTGTGGATTATTGTGATGTTTTCATCAGCTGTTTGGATTCACATTCTGACGGCACCCATTCACTGAGCAGCTGATGTAATGCTTCATTTCTCCAAATCTGTTCCAATAAAGAAAAACTCATCTACAGCTTGGATAGCCCGAGGGTGAGCAAACTCTTCATTTTGGGCGAACTATTCCTTTAAGTGTCATTCATTAATTTATGCATTCATTCATTCGTAAGTAAATAAATAAAATGATGTATTTTCTTTATTTCTCATAACTGCAATCTTAAGTTTTTATTTCTTTTTGGTGAAAAATTCTGCCAATATAAAAAACACAATGCTGTCTAACTAACTGAAGTTTACAAAAGTCCAGCATGCACCTACATGATTACATTTTTATGAGCACACACAAATCTGTCTCATGACATGAAAACTTGTGTCTTAGTTTGGATTTCCAAGTATATATACAGAGAAGGGAGCTAACAAGTTTGTAACAGTATGGACATTTCTTTGAACAGATGAAACATCTGTATTGAATGTAAACAGACTTGCTCCACGTCTTCATTCCTATGAGTGGAAGGTATTCTCTCTTTATGCTCGTTTTCTTCTTGATTGTTTTGCCACAGGAAAGGGCGGTGGAACTGAAAAAGTCAAACTGACTTGATTTCTTCTCCTGAAATGAACCCTGGCCTCTCTTTACTCAGCACATATATCTTTACTTTTATGACTAAAACTGATGTATTAAACATAATGTGTTCACACAGATCACATTTAGAGATTTTAATGATTGTAGATGCTTTTTCCTAGGATTGAGAACTTGATGTCTGGCCATTCATACCTTGCAGCACTTCCATGGGCAACACAGTCCAGGCATTCTTCAGATATGAGATATAGAGGTAGCGTGCTGTGTTGCAGGCCAGGCCGATGTACAAAACTCTGACAGAAGCAGCCCAAGACACAGTTAGTAAAAAATACATACATAAATCTCACAAAACATCTCAAGAACAACTAATTTAATGGTTCCAACTAACTAATAAAATGACTTTTCCCCTCTTATATTTTAATAAGCCAGACATATTTGTTTGCGAATTTTAGAAGTGGAAATATAATTTGGACCAAAAAAAGAAAATGAAAACCCCAGAAAAAAAAGAAAAGTATTTCTGATCTGCTCTGTGCATTTCATGATGACTCATTATATTAACTTCCTCTGTGCTGTAAAACAAGTAATCAAGATGAGATCTAACCACATAGTCATATCTCAAAGATCATTACAGCTTATTCAGGTCATCTTTTAAAGATGAGTCTATAAAACTCACAAATGTCGAACAGGAAGTTCCTTAAACTTTTTACTGCCTCTTACAAGAAGTTATAAACTAATCAAGGAGGGATGACTTATGAATTTATACGGCTACGTCAGTCATTCAGTCAAATGGTTTCTCTATAATTTAAAACAAATGACTCATCTTGAACACCGAAACAGCATGAATGTTACACTCTTTGTAAAAGGAGCCACACAGTGGACACTGTAGCTGCTGTGCAATGCATTCTGGACTTGAGCCACCGCTGATAGAAAAAGGCTTTGTGCTTTTGAACCAGATCTTTCAACCAAACAATGCCTCACTGATCCCAGTGCAGACCTACAGAGTCGCATGACAGCGCCACGCACAAAGACTCACTGATTCGAGGTCAGGATCAAATGAGCTGGAGTCACATGGTGCAGTGAGATGGTTTGGGTTACCTGGACAAGTCTGGCCTGTGCATAGAATAATTGTGACCCTGGACCACAAAACCAGTCTTAAGTCGCTGGGGTATATTTGTAGCAATAGCCAAAAATACATTGTATGGGTCAAAATTATTGATTTTTCTTTGCTGCCAAAAATCATTAGGATATTAAGTAAAGATCATATTCCATGACGATGTTTTGTAAATTTCCTACTGCAAATATATCAAAACTTCATTTTTGATTAGTAATATGCATGGCTAGGAACTTCATTTGGACAACTTTAAAGGCGATTTTCTCAGTGTTTTGAGTTTTTTGCACCCTCAGATTCCAGATAGTTGTATCTTAAACCATACATCAATGGAAAGCTTATTTATTCAGCTTTCAGATGCTGCATAAATCTCAATTTTGAAAAAAAAATTACACTTATGACTGGTTTTGTGGTCCAAGGTCACAATTTACTATGATGGTTTGGTTCTAAACCCTAGTGAGCAGTCTTGTGGCCTACATAAGCAGCAAACTTCCAAAGTAGCATAGCATCCTAACTGAAACGGAACCTAATGAGTAATTTGAAACACTGACAGTTGATTTCAATAGAATTTGATGTTAGCATGTGGTTAAGCTAGTAGCCTGACACACCAACAAGAACAACAGCAAAAAAATACGTAACACCTACATCAGAGTGGGCTCTTTTGATTTGGGCAAGTAAGCAACCATCAAGCAATCATAACGAATACTCTAACAACCATATAAAAACATACACTCCGGGATTACTTTATACACTGGGATTACTTTAATACTACCTTACTTAATACTACCTACCTAGAAACTTTTGTGCCTACTTTTAATTTTTTAAAACAATGTTTAGGTAGCCATCTTAATACTGTTTGAATCACAGCCAATGAATGGTTATAAGTTTATATAATGTTGTATTACCTTAAGTAATATCTTAAGTCAACTGAAGAACTGAACTAAACCAAAATACAGCTGAACTGAAATGGACCAAGATTTAGAACTCAACCAAAAACCAGACCAAGATTCAGAACTGAACCGGACCAAGATTCAGAACTGAACCAGACCAAGATTAGATCTGAATCAAGATTCATAATTGAACTGGACCAAGATTCAGAACTGAACTGGACCAAGATACAGATCAGAATCAAAATTTAGAACTGAACTGGACCAAGATTCAGAACTGAACCAGACCATTCTAATTACCCTGAGCCAACAAGGAATCACAGGAACCTCACCTGATGTGTCCTGCCAGTTCGATGAATTTATGGCTGGTGAAATAGGCAGCAAGCTCTGACACGTGACTCAGGACAGAGCAAATACCAAACAGCGTTGTGGATCCGGTCAGGTCCTGTAAATGCCAGTAAAGGAAAGTAAAAACAAATCCATAGCCGAAGCCCATGAACCAGGCCACGAACAACACAGTGCTGTACTGTACGCCACACAGCAGTCGCATCAAGTCCCAGAAGTGGAACTCCTCGACTTGGACGATTGTTGGGGTCTCTGAGTTCTCCGTTCCAGGGGAACCTCTAGGTTGGGCGTTTTGCTGCTGGTTACCAACCTCGCTTCCCTCACTCCTGTCTTGGTGCTGAACATCAAACTTAAACTGAGTGGCAACGATCAGAGCGATTCCCATTAATACGCCAAACACAATGAAGGCAATATGGTAGTTCTTGTAATTTTCCATGTAGCATTCCATGTTGCCAATGACAAGGTTAGTGCTAGTGTGGTCAATCCAGATACCGACACAGAGCATGGCGATACCCCAACCTAAAGATCCCCACATTCGCTGGAGACCATAGCGATCACGATGTGGACCCAGGTACTGCAGTGTCATCTAAAACAATCCAAAAAAAAACTATTTTAGACACAACAAATCCATCTTTTCTACCGAAACGGTGTTGTAACTGGTGCCGGAGGATCTAATGGTGTGTGCACACCAAAAGCGAAGCGAATATTCACGTCATGTTACTAGTGGGATGTTTTTTGTGTCACTAACGCTAATAAAAACAATCTCTCCTCCATTTTCAGATATAACTGGACATGCCAGTAAACTCTTCGCTGATTGGCTTGCGTGACAATGTGTCGTGAATTTCCCACTCAAATTGAAATTTTTCCAACTTGCTCGGCAGACACGATTGAGGTGAATATTGTGCACTTGCAGCAATTGTGTTGCCCAAATTGCGTCATATGTGTCGGCACGCGTGAATTCGTGTCTTTGCATATAATCTACTTGCGCAAATAATTAAATTCGCTATTGGTGTGCACACACCACAACAAACTCTCTCATGATGGAGTTTCCTTTGATTTGAACAATTGCAACACAGTCATTCCTACGTTCCCAGGTTTCTATATCCCCTGGATTTTTATGGTATTTGTGGAATGTTACAGTCTTCCCAGGGCAGACTCTACGTTCCTATGTTACCCAAATCCTGGGAACATAGATGTGCTACCAATTTATCTAAATATGACACTACATAATCTGCCCATAAATAATCCCATGGCCACTGACATCAGATCGGTTTTGGCTCCAGCATGGAGACAATTTTTCTGCAGTGGAAGCACATGGTGTGGTTCCAGATTGGGAACTTCCTCAAGCACCAACTCCAGCACCTTGATAGTGGAAATTGGGATTGTAGTTTGGTCCTATGTCTAACATTTAATAAAACGGAAGTATTGTCTAATATCCTTGATACTGATAATGAACTTCTGTTTATTCTAATCTTTCGTTCTAGGAACCAAAAATTGCAGTTTCAGGACTCATGGCCTATAAAACGGACTCTACTAACTGATCTGCCTTGATATTGTGGTTATTTTGAGAAAAAAAGGGTTACGTACCGTATCCACAATAGTAATGGCTGGAGCACTGAAAAACTCGCCAATGATGATGACGAGCAGAATCAGCAGGAAAATGGCATGAACCTGGTCCATGTTATATTCAGGAGTTTGGTTTGGTTTGGTTGTAGTACTTTGAGTAGTGCTGCCAGACGTGGTGTTGTGGGTTGAAGTCGAGATGGATGTGCCTGGCTCAGGCCTTGTGGTGGTGGTTTGGTCAGATTGTGTTGTGTTAGCTAATTCATAAGGTGCCATGGTGAAACTTGAGTTGGAATCCCGTTTGAATCGGTGTTCAGAGTTGTAGCCTGAAGAGTGAATGGAGGAAAGGATGGTTCGCCAAGGGTAGCGTCCAATCAGATCCCTGCGGCGTCTCATCTGGTTTTCTGTCGGGATTGAACTGGTGTTGAGGTAGAATGTCTCATTAGATGTGGTAGTGTGGACAGTCGGTACCATAGCTGTGGTCGTCGGGAGGTTCTCCTCTTTACACATCATGTCTGCTGGTTGCACAATGCCAATCCCAGTATTGAAAAGGAGCCAGCATAACACTGAGAACAATAAGACTGCTTTACCTTTCCTGAAACGATCTGCAACAATGCCCCAAAAAGGGGCACTACAGAACTCAATGAAATAACGGATTCCCACTAGGAGACCACTCTGGGTGGGATTCATCCCCAGCTGCCTGTAGTACAAAGCAAGAAGGGGATGGAGGGAACCATATGCAGCATAGAAGAACAAATAAAACACTTTTGACACAAGAAGGTAGGGGTTGACCCGTAGGAACAATCGTTCGCAGCAGCTCATGTCGTGTTGAGGGGATGGAGTTGGTGCAGTATCGTTGGGTACATTGTCCACAGATGATTGCGAAGGTTGATCTGATTGAATCTCAAGCGAAACGCGGTCGAGGTGTCTCCTCTTCAGCTCCTCTTCATCGTCAGTTAAGATGGCTACACGGTCATCAGCCATCTTTGCTGGGGTGATTGATATTTCTAAAGTTGAGTTTAAGATAATATATAAATGTCAAACGTGTTAAAAACCGCATACAGTATGACCAGGAACATATGTAAATAAGGGTCAAGGTTGATTTTGAAAGACTACAAATTATGCTGAAAAAATTATACAGATCTTAACAGAGAATTAACAATTCTAGAAAATTTTAACCATATTATTAGAACACTTTACAGCACAATTACTGCATTAAAAATTCATTTATTAACACTGTTTTGTATGTCAAGTATAGCATACTGAATTCTATTCTTACTATTACTGCAGTACAAGTATACTACGCACAGTATGCAAATGTTATGCATGCTTGGAATGCCCAGATGACCTACTACAATTGGCAAAATAACTCTATTTATTTCCAAAACGATAACGTGATGAGGTCATGTGACAACAATGTAGCATACTACTGTATGAAATGTTTAATGGTGCACACTGGTGTTTCACATATTATATATAAAAAAGTTAGCCGTGTCAGTGCTGTGGCGTATTCACTAAGTAATAAGCAAGTACTACTTTACAAATATGTAAACACTGAACATGATGTATAATTTGCTGAATGACGTAATGAAGGTTTATGGCGCGCCTGTCTAAAACTGTCCTACTTTTACGGAAGTATCAGCGCTTCCTTTACTGAGATGTCACTTAATAAAAGATAAACCGTATATTTATTTGGCAAAGTCTTTTAGCTCTTTCTAACAACCACTTTGTTCTGCTTCTTATGAGAACATATGCGACTAAAACAGGAAGACGGGTCACAAAAGCCGTCTTATATTCAAGAAATGCAGGAAATGGAGAAGAAAAGTCCAGATCAAGCAAATGCTGTGCCTGTAACTATATATTTACAGTAAAAAAAAGCGTTGGCATGTTATATTAAAACAATCATTGTGTATTTACCTGTAGTCTCGGTGGTTTCAGGTGAGTCGGTTACTTTGAAACAGACGCGTTTGGATGAAGAAGTTGATTTTCTTCCATTTCCAATGAACGTTTGTTTACTGGACCGTGTTTTGGTGTACTGGCTTTTCTGCCAGTATAAATCCAGCACTTTCTCTCTTATTTGATGCCTTGTCAAGCCATTTTTGTTGCTTGGTGGCGAGAATCCAGCGTTCACCTGCTAACAAACCGACTTGGGGCTTAGCTCATGAATATTAATTAGGTGCTGACGTTGCTAGCTCGGTTTCTTCTGGCGAAGGCGTGGCTTTTGAATAGTAACGCGCTGACGTTGCTGGATATCCATCCAATAGCGAGGGCTTGTTATTTGAATATTAAGTATGTGAATATAAGGTGGTTTCATTTGTGCTCTAATGGGAAAAGCGTTTGAATATTACTTACTTCACCGTCAGTTAAGGATCTATGTGCATCAGTTGCTTAAAATTAACATTAACAAACGTTGTTACAGATTATATAATGCTTTTAAAATATTTAGAAACGTTATATACATACATTCATATTTTAATAACCATATATTTTAAACACATTATGGAGGCTTCTTGTTATGCTACATCATGTGAGTTGGGTGTATCAGTTGTTTTGCAAAATCTAAAACAACCTGTTCCCCAACTCTTATTTGTCCAGGTGAAACGGTTTCACTTTGTTGCAAATTAAATCGTGAATAGGGGCATCATTTGCCCCTCCCTAAGCATTTTATTTACATCTTTTATAAATTAATATATATCCAAGTATGCATTCAAGCTCAGTTACCTGCCAGACTTTATTTTCCCCTCAGCTCTAAGGTAAGAATTTCATGACTTCTCTGAAACTCATTACATACTCAAGTGGACCTTTTGCCTGAAAACCAGTTCACCCCTATTGAACATCTTGGTTTGAAATTGAAATTAAACTGCAATTGATGAAATCTGAAAAGCTTGTTTATTCACTCTTTCCTTTGTCAGTGTCAAGTCGTTTGGAAATGAATCAGAACTGTAACACAGGATACACTACATACTATTTCAATAGTATTTTACAGTGTACATTCTACTACCTGCATAATATTTACATTTACACACTGTATTGTTAAAAGAAGCTCATTCTGATACAGCAGCTAGCATTTTACAGTTTAAACTACAACTAGTTCATCCTGACGGGCAGATAAGGTTTTCACAACATCACATTTTACATATACAGGTGCATCTCAATAAATTAGAATGTCGTGGAAAAGTTCATTTATTTCAGTAATTCAACTCAAATTGTGAAACTCGTGTATTAAATAAATTCAAGGCACACAGACTGAAGTAGTTTAAGTCTTTGGTTCTTTTAATTGTGATGATTTTGGCTCACATTTAACAAAAACCCACCAATTCATTATCTCAACAAATTAGAATACTTCATAAGACCAATAAAAAAAAAAAAAAAAACATTTTTAGTGAATTGTTGGTCTTCTGGAAAGTATGAGTTGAATTACTGAAATAAATGAACTTTTCCACGACATTCTAATTTATTGTGATGCACCTGTATATACAGAAATTCTGTAAGTAATTTTTATGGTGTATGAGTGGTGGGACATGTTACTATGGAAGTTTGTTTCTACCACTGAATGAAAAATTAAAAAGATAATTGACTTTTTTCTCAGAATTGACACTTTGCTGGGAGTTTGATTGACAGGCGATCTGATCAATCATAACGCAGAATTTGCCATTTTTGTCCGACAAACAAATTAGACAGGAGAGTAGATTAATCTCGGTTGACTTGATCTTGAAAAACGGTATGTATTGACATCTTTCCGCAGTTGAAACAAGATACCTTCTAATCTTCATTCATGTTTATTTCATGCTATAATAAAGAGGAAGAGATGATTGGTTCATGTGTAGCTTGAACTGAAGCACTACAGCGATCCATCACGACACATTAAAGAGCCACAAAACAGTATTTATTGTTTGAATTTCTTAAAACAGTGACAGCATTTGAAAGCTGAGACTTTGTTTTATACCACAAGTAACCTGCTCTGTCTTGTCTGTCGGTGCGTTGTCAGTGTCCTCTTTGCTCCACGATGTATTTTTCACTGCGTGGCATGTGGCGTGAGAGCGCCATGGCTTGTCAGATGTAGCAACAGTAACTAAGGGTCTTTGCGAAGGGTCAATTGCAGGATATAATCTCGCAGTTGTGTGAAATAAAGTCAGTATTGTGATTCTGAACAACGATTTCTCACAATTGCGAGTTTCTATCTATTCTGGGAGGTTCAAAAGACACGAGAACTTCCTTCAAAGAGAGTTTATTATAATGCCAGGTGATCACCTGTGTTCCAGTGTCATGTTTGATGACTTTCTGAACCAGCATCTGCCAGGGTTTTGAAGTCAGCCACAACAACACTGTTTCATCACCATGTCCTGTTTCTTCTGGATCAGCTGGATGAAGAGCATCCCCTCCTGCTGACGGGCACGTGTGATGATGTTCACTGTCTTCTCTGAGACACGAACCAGAGCCATCAGCAGATCAGACATACTGCGGTACCTGTACATGGGAGGACATGTGTGCCGGTCATTCACCATAACTATATGATCTAGTTATGTAAATGGACACAAAACAGGATGCAAATGCAAAATACCATATTCAGTTCTGTGATGAAAAATTACATCAATTAAACATGCATTGTCAGGTCATGTGACCACAACAAAACATTTTTCCCCCCGCCATTGAATCTTTGAAAATGCACAGTATAATATGAGTGCAGTGCATACTTCTCAAAATACACTATTTATTCATTTAAGACAAAACCGACTGTGTTTACATGAATACTCACCATGAAAGCTATTTTCCCTAAAATATTGTGTTCATTTACAAAGTAAGTGCTATAAGCTGTGAAAGAAACTCAATTTGTCACCCTGACGGCTCTCTGTGCATGAGTTTCGGGCGTTTTCTTCAATTATAGCTTTTAATAACACTTTTTAACATAAAGCACGTCCTGCTTTTGACTTTCTTAATCAATCTAAAGTGTAAAAAATTAAGCAATAAATGACTGTCCCAACAACAACCTCAAAACACACTCGAATCAAAGCTATTACATTATGAATCACTTATACGCTATGTTTTCAAATTCAAAAGCCGATATTTGAAACTAGTTCATCATAATATTACTCTCACTCGATTAACATTTTCATCGTGAAACAGTTATTAAATATTAAAAGTTCAGCTATAGGTAGGCTACATAGGCAAACGCATTGCGCATGCACGCATAGATTCACAGACGGTGGTCAGGGCTGCGTTCAGCCCCGACAAAACGGTGCAAAACGTTTTTTAAACGGAAACGGTGGTGCGTTAAACACCCTGTTCTGATGATGCAAGAGTTGCAACTATGGCAGCTGAGAAGGCCATTCTTTGTGTTCTTTTTGAAGAATTTTCGGAGCCTGATGATTGGTATTACTGCAAAATACGCTCGACAAACCCGCTTCTAATATCTTCAATTGCAGCGTATACTCAGCTGCAGTGGACACATTTGTAAACGACTTTACTTGAAACCATTGTGCTGTCTCTTTAATACCGCGTGGTTTATATACATGTTGCTGCTGATTGGGCTGACATTTTTGACACACCCACCAAACAAGGCAAAACATATCTCAAACCCCATTGCACACAGCTTCCAGGAAACATGTCGTTCAACCCGGAAACCGTAGCAGAACAGTGCACATAGGTGTGAGTTTGAACGTAGCCAAAGACGTGGCCCAGGGTTGTGGCTAGAAGGAATATGCATCCGCCCGGAAACTGACAATGAATTTAATTTTCTACCAATTAGATTGTGTTTTATTAACGTCTACACCTACCCCAACCCTAAACCTACCCCTTAAGCAAAAATAGTAATTATTGAAGTACAGTGTGACAAAAATTACGCTATATTGATGTGCGCATGCCCAGTAGCGCATTTCCGGTCGGGTACATATCCCTTCTAGCCAAAACCCAGGTTACTTCGGCGCCAGTGTTGCCAGGGTTTTCCCGCGGAATTGCGCTACTTTAACACTGTTGCCGCGTGTTGAGGCGACCCCAATAAGGTGATATTTAGCCCCTGAAATGCTATTTTTACCTGGGGAACCCCGCCAGGGGCGCGCCTTATGACGTCACAATGAGACTGCGTCATTTTTAGAACTCTCCCGCTGTGTATATAAAGCAGTGCAACTCTTGAGTACCTCGTGGCGAGTTCTGGAGTTCTTGAGTTCCTCTACTGTGATTTCTTCTGATAGAGTGAACACAAAAAGCAAAATGTGGAAAAAGCTCTTCAAAAAAAAGCGAGAGGAGTTTGAGGAGTGGTATGCAAGGTTCAAAAGACACGAGAACTTCCTTCGTAGAGAATTTATAATAATGCCAGGATATCAGCCTGACTGGAGGGAAGAGATTAGGGACAGATCTAAGCCCCGAGTAACAGTGCTTGGGCAAAAGAGCATGTTTAAATGGAGGAACTGTAAAAGCTTATTCGAAAAGAAGCGGGAGTGGTGGGATATGTTACCCCCAAAAGTACCTCCTCGTGAATATCGGGTCTTGCATTTGGATATACCAAAGAAGTGGCCCATAAGAAGTCTGCTTCTGGAAGAAACAGATGAGCCCGAAAACTTCTTGATCCAGAGCCACACCACTGAAATACATTTAGTGAAGCCTGTGATGATCGACTTACACACAGTCGTATGCCAGGCATTTGAAGACAGTGAGGCTGGACCATCTGAGACTGCTGAAGACCAGAGCGCCGCTGCAGCTTCTGTTACTGATGAAGAACATTATTCATCAGAAGAGTGAAGCTCAGCGCATAAATGTGCACTTGAAGAGTAGTGCATAAGAAAGTGCTTATTTATATATGTGCCAGATCTCATCAGAAGCTTTAAATATTTATTTGAAAATATAAGTGTCTTGTTTCTGTATTGTCAATATACCACTTCACTGTTTATTTTCTTACACAAATAGCTATTTATCGCCATCTTGTGTAAACATGGAGGGCTTTAATATTTATTTCAACATATACAGTGAACACTAAAAATTTCAGCATTCATTTCCTGCTTAGAACTATTTCTCTTTGAAGAACCTTTATGTTCATTACAAGTGAGCATATACTATGCGTTGTAAGTGTGTGTGTGTGTGTGTAGGCTACAAACAACAACACAATCTTCAGAGATATTTTATTTTCAGAATTGAAGCACCTGCCACCTGTCAGTTTATGTGATTAAATAATACAGTTGAATAGAGATATATAGTAATTATATACATATAAATAAATATATAATATAAATGCATATAAATATACAGATTTCTTTATTACATTTTTTTAAACTTTTTCTGTATTTAAGTCATACTTAACATTTTAGACCTTCCATCGTCACTGGTTCACATAAAGAAACAGCCACCATGAGATTTTTATCAAATTATTCACAAATTATAAAGAATTTATAGTCTTAACTTGGCCTTCCATAAATTAATTGATTCAAGACTGGAAAAAACAAGAAAAAATATTAACAAATAACAATTTTGCAGTGTGATCAGATGGTACAGTAGAAGTTATTTCCATATTCAGTTGATTGGGAGCAGAACTATTGAAATATGAAATAACAAAAAGAAATAAAAAGCAATGGAGGTCTGTCGGAAATTGTATTTCCAAACCTGGAAGTGTTGCTAATACAAGACAATTACATTTAGAGACCATATTGACGTATTGTGTTCCATTCAATTCATTCCTTAATTTTTTTATTACTTGGTCTTATAAATTTATCTTTTTTTAAATTTGCAGAAACCCTGAATTTGACAAAGTAAAGCATAACATTATACAAGTATAATGCACGATTAATGTTCCTTTTTAAATGATCTGCATTGGTTCAGTCTTGCGATGCGCACGACAACTCGCCAACTTCCGTCCAATGCTTTTCTTTGTTCTTTTTTTTCCTTTTCTTCTCCGCCATGACGATGGCAGCCACAACAGTGATGATGACTGTGATGGTGATGACCAGGACAGTAACCATCTCTGCAACACAGAACTCCTCTTTCATCGTGTAGTTCCTTTGACTTTCGTCCAAATTCACACAAGTGAGGTTGTCGTAGTCGTCCAGGAACAGCCGCTTGACGTTACAGAGCTTCCGGAAGACTCGCTGCAGATCACAGTCGCAATTCCACGGGTTTCCTTGGAGCATTATATGAGTGCTGTACGTGTTGAGACTCAAGAAGGTCTTGAACTGAATCGTGGAGAGGTTGTTGTTGGTGAGGTCCAGCAGAGCGAGACTGGTCAATGGCGAAAGCACGCCATCGTCCAAGTAGTGTATCTGGTTGTGATGTAAATTCAAGACTTCGAGGTTTCGTAGCATGGAGAAGATGCCATTTTTGAGAACTGTTAAATTGTTCGAGTTGAGTTGCAGCTGGCGTAGGGTACTCATGGACCCAAATGCTCTCATCTTGATGGTCTCAACAGCATTATGGCTGAGGTTCAGTCTTTGGAGGGCATCAAAGTGGACGAAACCACTGCTGTCCAAGCTGGTCAATTGGTTCTCAGCCAGTGACAGATCTCGAAGGGAACCGAGACCCTGCGAAAATCCTTCACTCAGGAATGAGATTCGGTTTCGGCTGAGGTCCAACCTCAGCAGTCCTTCTAGAAGAGAGAACGCCCCGTTGGCTAGCACAGCAATCATGTTGTCATTCAGGAGCAGGATGCGAAGTCTTCGTGTGCTGTGGAAGGCTCCGGGTCGGATGGCACTCAGGTGGTTGAGGGACAGGTCCAGTTGTTCTGTGAAGGGTGGAAGGGCGCTGGGCAGGTGGGTGAAATTGCTTCTGGTACAGTTGGCGATTTTGAGCTCCTCGTGGCAGGTGCAGTCATAGGTGATGTTGTGGCTCATAGAGATGGACTGAACCTCGAGCACCAAGGGAAGCACAAACAACAGATGCATCCTGGAGGTTCTGAGGAGAAACAAAGAAAATGTGTGAAAAATATAAATAGATATGCCAGTTCTTTACTAAGTGGTTAAACATCTGGGATATTATGTGCATGGTTACATATTAAATATAATGAAAAGACTTTTAATTGTATTAAAAATTTTCACACACTGCTTTTTAGCACTGTTTTTTATTTTATTTTATTTTTTTTTACTTTACAGCACTGTTTTTGAGTACATGACATAAAATAGGGATTGTATTTTATTATTTATTATTATAAAAATGTATTTCTATGTAATAAAATATTACAATATAAAGTATACAATATAGTTTTTTCATAAAATATTATATATATATATATATATATATATATATATATAATTTTATGAAAAAACTATATTGTATACTATAAATACTTTAAAACTATATTGTATATATAAGATAATGTATAATATGATACTATCATATAATATAATATACAAATATTAATCATAATTTATGTAATTAAATATAACAGTATGTATAACATTATATAATATGTAATTATATAATGAATATGTATTGTAGTAATAGTAATAGCACTTTTTCACACAGGGCCATGCGGGTTTGGATTTTGTTTTCCCTTCATAATAAAAAAAAACTTAATTTAAAAACTGCATGTTGTGTTTACTTGTGTTATCTTTGATTAATATTTAAATTAGTTTGATGATCTGAAACATTAAAGTGTGACTAACATGCAAAAAAATAAAAAATCAGGAAGGGGGCAAACAATTTTTCACACCACTGTATATAATTTCCAGTTTGATGAAATATGATGAAAATTATGTTAAATATTTGCAACCATTGTGAGCATGGTTGTGAATTTTTTCGTTTTTTGAGTATATGACACATTAGGATTCGTTTATATATATCTATATCTATCTATATATATATATATATATATATATATATATATATATATATATATATATATATATATATATATATATATATATATATATATATATACACACACACACACACACAAACTAATTACATAAATACTTTTTGGTGAATATGTTACAATTAAAAGAATACAAGAATTGTTCTTTATTATAATATAATCTGAATATGAATTGTTATTTTGATGCACTGAGACATTGCATTTATGTCACTGTATAATCTAAAACGAACAATCTATTTCTATGCTAAATTTTTCCATTATCTTCTTCCATAAGATCATTATCAGACTGAATTGTGGATCCAGCATGGGCTAGTGAAGCTTTTACACACTGTTTTCCAGTATAAACTGTATAAACAATCAAAACAGCTACATGTTTAGCTGCACTTGATGTTTGCATACAGGTGAGCAAACGAATGTTCAAAGCCCGTTATACAATTACAGGTCAAGGGCAGTTTAGTTCATGCATAAACTTTACTAAATGAGCTTTAAACTTGTTTATACATTGATCAAAAATGATACTTTAGGAATGTACAATCACAAGTTAATTCCTTTCTTTACCATTTTTAGCACCTTCTAACCCTCACTAATTCATTTAATATGGTCATGTAGTGTAAAATAAAACTTACAACTACTCTCAATAACAATTACAAAATAGTATGCAATTTATAAAACACATATAAATAAACATGAATCGTCTGTTAACAATACAGAATGTCTACAAAAGAATCCGCGCTTTAGCACATCGGGTATGTTTTCAATCATGTATCATATTGTGATACCTATCGTACCTCGTGTCCCCTGTCAGGACACAGATCTTACTGTAAAAACACCTTGTTCAATGGTTTACTACAGCTCCGAAAACTTAAGGTCAACTTATGTAG